>CAUYUJ010008280.1:404832-474832 GCA_963575745.1 Prorocentrum cordatum
CATCCGTGATCACTTGAACAAGCCGAAAGAAAAATCGTAGATTCCCAGCGGGCCCACCTTGCTTTTAGCCATCATGTCGCTCATGTGGATAACCGCGATGTTGAAATCGCCGCCAAGCCCAATCACGGAATCCTCCAGAGTCGCCGTTGACGCGAGCACGCTCTACTGTATCGGTGGTTTAGCACAGGAACCGCGCAATGCGGCGCGATGCCAACTTGTCTTCGAGGCGATCTGGCAACTGAGATTACATCGCAACGGTGGCGTTGGAGCTTCGGCCACGGCAATGACCGCAGTGGCAGCTTTCCTGCGATTCAACCCATCGGCTTCCAACTGCTGATGTTTGGCGTAGTTGCCGATTCGGTTCTGGCAAGGCCCCTCGCCATCGTCAATACCATCTCTGGCCATGGACCTCAGCGCGCAGGCCCGGCCCTTCTGCTCGTCATCTGACGAGAGCTTCTGGCGCGTCATCGCGCCCGCGAAAGTCCACTATGTTCCGGGGAAATGGGGTATTTGGAAGTGGGGCTGCAAATCACAGCTGCAGGAGTTCGCTGCGTGGAACTATTGCGCGCAACTATTGCGCGCAACTGTTGCGAAGTATTGCGCCCGCAGGCCTAACTATAGCGTCATATTGCATGACCAGACGCAACTCTTGCATCGTGGCAGGCAAACTATTGCAAACGATTGCTCACAAATAAGCGAGAACACAAACTATTGCTTCACAGAAATCAACGTTTGCGTTCGCGCGAGCAAACTATTGCACCCCGACTATAGCACGAGGCACCGTACGATGTATGTGGCCGCCTCCAACTATTGCATGAACTATTGCGCGCATGGTTCGCGGCCCCATTTCCAAAGACCCCATTCGCCCGATTCTGATCACGTTCGCGACAGATTGGTTCGTTAGGACTCGGTTTCACCCCCCGGGCCCCCATGCAAACTAGAGGTTGTGGTTCTGGGCCCTCACCCGGTTTACATAATGCGTGTGTGCATATACCGACATACAAACTATGCACATGAATACATTCATACAAACATACATGCATACATACATGCACATACATCCATCCATCCATCCATACATACATACATGCACATACATACGTACCTACATACATACAGACATACATACCTGCCTGTCTGCCTGCATGCATGCATGCACACACACATGCATACGTACACACACGCATACATACATACATACATACATACATACATACATACATACGTACATACATACATACATACATACATACATACATACATATATACATACCTTACATTACATTACATTACCTTACATTGCATTACATTACATTACATTACAATACATTACATTACATTACATTACATTAATACATACATACATACATACATACATACATACATACATACATACATACATACATACATACATACATACATACATACATACATACACACACACACATACATACATACATACATACATACATACACACATAGATACACAACCATGCATAAATACACGCACACACATACATACATACATACATACATACATGCATGCATGCATACATACATGCATGCATGCATGCATGCACGCATGCACGCATGCATGCATGCATGCATACATACACACATTCATACCGACAAACATACATACATACGTACATGTATGTCGGGCGTGTCCCCCCACAGGGAGATTTTCGACGAACAATAAAAAAAACTACCCCAAAAATAACTCAAACAGACATTGTTTGGATTATTTGTTGAGTATGTTTGGGGTATCGTCTTCGTCGAAATTCCCCTGTTGGGGGGCAGGCCCGATTTAAACGTACATGCATACATACATGCATACATGCGCATGCATACATACATGCATACATACATGCATACATGCGCATGCATACATACATGCATACATGCGCATGCATAAACGTATATACACACATGCGCATGCATACATACATGCATACATGCATACGTACATACATACATATATATAAATATTACACACGTGTATGTATGCACGTACGTGTATACATGCATACATACATGCAGACATACATGTCTACATACATACATACCTACAAATATACATACGTACGTACATACATACATACATACAGACAGACAGACAGACAGACAGACAGACAGACAGACATACACACATACACACATACATACATACATACATACATACATACATACATACATACATACATACATACACACACATACATACATACATACATATATACATATATACATACATACATACATACATACATACATACATACATACATACATACATACATACACACACATACATACGAGAGAGAGCGTGATCCACCGCCGCTTTACTGTGGAAAATTCCCCCCCCCTCTTCCTCCGGAACCCGGGGGTCCCCCCCCCCCCTCCGAAAATCCCCCCCCTGCTGACCCCCTCCCCTTCCCCGGGCACCCCCCCCCCTCCCCTAACCCCCCCTTCCCGCCCACCGGAAAACGGGGGGGGGTCACTACCGGTTCGAACCCCCCCCTCCCCCACCCCCCTTCCGGAAAACCGGGGGAGTCACTACCGGTTCGAACCCCTCCCCCCCCTTCTCCAGAAAACCAGCGAGGGGTCAGTACCGGTGCGAACCCCTCCCCCTCCTGAAAACCGGCGGGGGGGTCACTACCAGTTCGAAACCCTCCCCGGGCCCCTCGAAAACCGGGGGGGTCACTACCGGTTCGAACCCCCCCCCTTTAGAAAACCGGGGGGGTCACTACCGGTTCGAACCCCCCCCACTACCGGTTCGAACACCCCCCCCCTCCTCGAAAACCAGGAGGGGTCACTACCGGCTGGAACCCCTGCCCCCCCCCCACGCTCACCGCCAGCAAACAACTCTGGGTCCCTACCACCATCCGCACCACATCCCCCACTGCTGTACCCAGCACCACTGCCCTCACCACCACTGTCCCCACTGTTACCACCACCGTCACCACTGTCCTCACCAGTAACCCCCACCACTGTCGCACTGTCGCCACTTTCCCCACGACTGTTCCCACCACGGTTCCACTCTCCCCACTTTCTCCACGACCCAACCACTGTCCCACAATCCCCACAGTCCCACTGTCCCCGCCGCTGCCCCACTGAGCTGTCCCACTGTTCCCACCACTGTCCCCACTGTCCCCACAACTGTCCCTACTGCACCTCTGTCCCATTATCCCACCGCCGTCCTCGCCACCGCCCTCACCACTGTCGTCACCACCACTGTACCCTCCACTGTCCCACTGTTTCCACCACGTTCCCACTTTCCCCACACCACTGTCCCCACCACCACCGTCCCAACCACTGTCCCACTGTCCCCACTGTTCCCACCATTGTCCCCGCTGTCCACACCAGTGCCCCCACCAGTGTCTCACTGTCCCCACTCTCCCCACCATTATCCCACCACGGTCCCACTCTCCCCACTCTCTCCACGGTCCCCACCACTGTCCCACTGTTCCCACCACTGTCCCACTGTCCCCGCCGCTGTCCCACTGTGCTGTCCCACCGTCCCCACTGTCCCCATCACTGTCCCACTGTCCCCACTGTCCCCACCACTTTCCCCACTGTACTACTGTCCCACCACTGTCCTCACCACCGCCTTCACCATTGTCCCCACCACTACCGTCCCCACCACTGTCCCACTGTCCCCACCACTGTCCCGCTGTCCCCTCACCACTGTCCCCACCACCACCGTCCCCACCACTGTCCGCACCACTGTCCCACTGTCCCCGCACCACTGTCCCCACCAGCACCGTTCCCACCATTGTCCCAACATCCCCACCATTCTCCAACTGTCCCGAGGAGCGGGCATCTTTTGCCGGCGGCGAGGGGGGGGGGGGAGGGGTTTGAACCGGTAGTGACCCCCCCCGGCTTTCGAGGGGGGGGGGGGTCGCCCCGCCCCGGTTGTGACCCCCCCCCCGGTTTTCGAGGGGGGGGGGAGTCGAACCGGTAGTGACCCCCCCCCTTTTCATGATGGGCTGGGGGGGGAGAGGGGGGGGGGTTCGTGACCCCCCCCCGTTTTCGAGGGGGGGGGGACGGGTTAGGAACCCCCAGTGACCCCCCCCGGTTTTCCGCCAGCAGCGGTAGAACACGCTCCATCATACATACGTACCTACCTACCTACCTACCTGCCTATCTACATACAACATACATACATACATACATACATACATACATACATACATACATACATACATACATACATACATACATACATACATACATACATACATACATACATATATACATGTATGCATGCATGCATGCATGCATGCATGCATGCATGCATGCATACATACATGCATACATGCATACATGCATACATGCATACATGCATACATGCATACATGCATACATGCATACATGCATACATGCATACACACATACACACATGCATGCATGCATGCATACATGCATACATGCATACATGCATACATGCATACATACATACATATATACACATACATACATACATGCATGCATACATACATAGATGCATACATACATACATACATACATGAATACATACATACATACATACATACATATATACATACATACATACATACATACATACATACATACATACATACATACATACATACATACATGCATGCATGCATGCATGCATGCATGCATACATACATACATACATGCATACACGCATGCATACATACATACATGTATACATGCATACGTGAATACATGCATGCATGAACACCTACACACATGCGTGCACGCATCCGTACATACATACATACATACATACCTACATACATGCATGCATACATACATACATACATACATACATACATACAGACATGCATCCATACATACATACATACATACATGCATACATGAATGCATACATACATACATACATGCATACATACATGCATACATGCAAACAGTTACACACATCCATGCATGCATACATGCATGTATACATACATACATACATGCATGCATGCATGCATTCATGCATGCATACATACATACATGCATACATATATACATGCATGTGCATGTGCATGTGCATGTGCATGTGCATGTGCATGTGCATGTGCATGTGCATGTGCATGTGCATGTGCATGTGCATACATACAAACATACCTACATGCATACATACATATATACATATATACATACATGCATACATACATGTGTACACATGTATATGCATACATGCATGCATACATGCATTCATTTATGCATGCAAACATACATACATGTACGCACCTACCTACACATATGTTTGTACAAGTCTTCATATATACATATAAAAACACATCACCAGCCCTTTGGGCGTGTGGTCTAACGATATGTTTCGCTACTCTGCGAAATCCGTTGTGCCGTTCGGGGAGAGGTATCCTCCCCCTCCCCTCCCTGAGTTTTGTTGGGTAGGGGGGGCGAGGGGTTAGAGCGCCCAAGATGACCCAATATGGCTCCAAGAGGGCCTCCGATCCGAGGTGACCTCCCAAATGGCTCAAGACGACCGAAGATGGTTCAAGACAGCTTCCGTCATGCCTCCAGGAGAACCCAAGAGGACCGTAAGTTACAAGTGCTCTCGGAGACCCCATCTGGACCCCTCCAAGAAGCCAAAATCGTTCAAATACCAGCGGAACATAAATGATCAGTGCCTTCTCGCATTTTCGCTTCTGCTGTGTTTTCACGCATCAAGATTGCCCAAAGATGGCCCACAGAAGTCCCAAGAGGGGCCTCAAAGGCCTCCCAGACGGCGCCAAAAGCGCCTAAGAGCGACCCAAGAGGGCTCCAAGAGGGGGTTTCGAGGGCCGCAGAAAGGGGGGGGCCTAGACATGGGACCCCCCCCCCCTTTGATCGATGGCCTCCAGGACAGCACCCGGTGGCCCTCAGGGCTTCCGGGAGAGCCCCAAGAGGGCCCCGAGAGGGCCCGAAGACCCTCCAAGGGAGCCTCAAGAGGACCCCAACAGTCCCCCCAACAAAAACCCGAGAGGGCCCCAAGAGGGCCCCGAGAGAGCCACAAGATGACCCCAAGAGGGCCCCGAGAGAGCCACAAGAGGACCCCAAGAGGGCCCCGAGAGAGCCACAAGAGGACCCAAAGAAGGCCTCAAGGAAACCCCAAGATGGCCGCCAGAGTCCTCGTCCTCATCCTTCTTTCCCTCCTCGTCCTCCTCCTCCTTCTCTCCTCCTCCTCCTCGTCCTCGTCCTCGTCCTCCTCCTCTCCTCCGCCTCCTCGTCCTGCTCCTCGTCATCCTTTTCGTCCTTGTCCTCTTCCTCGTTCTCGTTTTCGTCCTCCTCCTTCTCCTCGTCCTTGCCCTCGTCGTCCTCCTCTTCCTTTTCCTCGTCCTCCTCCTCCTCCTCGTCCTCTCTTTGTCGTCCATCTGCTCCTCCTCCTCCTCCTCCTCCTCCTCCTCCTCCTCCTCCTCTTCCTCCTCCTCCTCCTCCTCCTCCTCCCCACCTGCTCCGCATCCTCAGCCCACAATAGTTGCTCGCTGTGATTCACTCTAGCGCCTCTTCTTCCCATTGCCCATTGAATGAGCTGGTTGGGAAACGCGCGAAACGTGAAGAATATTTCGATAGAGAAGAGAGTGTGTGTGAGAGAGAGAGAGACAGAGAGATAGAGAGAAAGAGAGAGAGAGAGAACAACAACCAGAACATACACACAGCATCCTCCTCTTCTTCCTCCAGGCCCTCCCGCCCGCTGCTCGTGCACCTCCGCCCCGTTCCCGTCGCCCCCCCCCCCCGTGGAGCGGGGCCCCACGAACAGAGCCGTGGGCAGCCACGGGCGCCTCCGCCGGTCGAGCCCCGGCCCGCGATCGGCACCCGGCCGCCGCCAGCTGGCGGGTCGGCTGACATCCGGGCGACTTGACTGGCAGAGGCGGGGCCTTGCTTTTACGTCGAGGGGCGGGGGTGCGCCTCCCCCCCCAGGGGAGCGACCCGTGGCTGGACTGGGCCCCGCCGCTCCTCCTCCTCCTCCTCCTCCTCCTCCTCCTCCTCCTCCTCCTCCTCCTCCTCCTCCTCCTCCTCCTCCTCCTCCTCCTCCTCCTCCTCCTCCTCCTCATCCTCCCTCCCTCCTCCCTCCCTCCCTCCCTCCCCCTTCCCTCCCTCCCCCCCCCCCTCCCTCCTTCCCCCTCCCTCGCTCCCCCCCTCCCTCCCTTCCTCGAGAGAAGAAGGACAGAGACAGACAGACAGGCAGAGGGAGGCCCCAATCCGCTCCACCGCTGCCCACCCAACGTGCCGAGTCCGCGCGGCGCCAGGCGCCGGGCGCGGCAGGGGGGGGCGCGAGGAGACGGCAGAGACGGGGGGGGAAGGGGAGGACGACGATAAAGGGGCCCCAAACACACAAATAAATACACACAACTAAAAAGATTCCCCATATTTCCCCATACTTCCTTGGTTTTTGTCTTCCCCCCCACTTCCCGTAGTTTCGCATATTTTCCATGGGATCGACGATTAATTGTGTCTGTATGTTTTATTCCCCTCCTGAGACGACGACGACGACGACGACGACGACGACGACGACGACGACGACGACAAGTAGGCCCACTTCCTTGTCGTCGCCACCCTCCCCTCCAACTCCGCCCGCTCCTTCCGCTTCTGCTGCTGTTCGCCCTCGCCATCCTCCTTCCGCATCCTCTCCCAGGTCCGCTAGTGCACGCGTCCGCATGCAGAGACAAGACAGCGCAGTGGGAAACGATGGGTGGGAAGGGTAGAGCGTCAACTGTGGCGCGAGCGCACCTGGTTTGCCTCCCCTCCCCTCTCGCCTCCCCGTCCTCCCCCCCCTCTCCTTTGTCACGTTTGCGGGGGAAGATGTCGTGACAACTCAGGGCCGCAATTCGTGACACATCTTGGCCATACTGTCGGCCACGTTCGCAAGACACCGCTGTATATTCCGCCTCGTTCCCAGGCTGAAGCCCGGGCGCCGCCAGACCCGCCGGGCAGTCTGGTTCCCGGAATGGCTTCCGGAAACATGAATTCAGATGTTCCCCGAAAGGTTCCTGGGAACATCTAGTGGAGTGTAAACGCATGGTGGACATCCAGTGTCTAGGACTGATGGGTATAGGAGTCAGCAGCCTTGTAGCATAGATATGCGCAGGCTATCGGGGCAACGCAGTGCGACCCTACGCCCGCATGAACCTGGGAGCGGAGAGCCACTCAAATGCGTGGCGAACTCACGCCTTGATTCGAGAGGTTGTTAAATTTAGGTGTCCGCTGATAGTTAGCTCAAAGTCTGAGGTGGGGAAAAAAACGATTGCGCCTCCCACCTCTCCTGGTGGCCCGTGGTGGCCGCAGCACCCGTGGAGGCCGTAGCCGGGCCTCCCTGATCAACTCTTGGGAGGGTCGGCTTGCCGAGGCAGCCGACTACCTCCTGTCTGGTTACGTCTGGCCTCACTGGCCGAGCTGATAAACTACCTGACTGCCGTCACCGAGAGTTGTCGGGAGACCGACGTTCTCCTCCTCCTCCTCCTCCTTCTCCTCCTCCTCCTCCTCCTCCTCTTCCTCCTCCTCCTCCTACTCCTGAGTCCGAGATCAGCGATGACTGATCATCTGATGTATTCTGCGCGCCCGCTGGTGGACCAGCAGACGCTGGTATCCACAAGTGTTGCCGTCCCCTCCCCAACCCTCGCCCCCCCCTGGGGGGGAAGAGCGCGTCAGGGATGGGGCGGCGACATTGGAGGAGGAGGTGAAAAGTGTGGAGAACAACGTGGAAGAGCGGGGGCGAGGAGGTAGGAGGCGAGGTAAGGTGACGTGAGGTGACTTGGAAGGGGACAGACAGAGGAGGAGCATGAGGCGTAGGAGGAGGAGGAAGAGGAGGAGGAGGGGAAAGCAGGAGGAGAATGAGCAGCAGCCAAGTAATGCGGAGGAGGAGGAGGCGGAGCAGGAGGAGGAGGAGAACGCACAAAAGGGGCACGGGAAAGAGGAGGGAGATAGGATGGACACAAGAGAATGGCAAGAAGGCCGCAACATGTCTGGCCTGGCGTCACTCCCCGGGCCCGAACACCTCCACGCTGCCATCGGCGCAGGCAGCGGCCAACACCCGTCCTCCGCGATCAAGGAGGGGGACGAGCAGGAACAGCAGCAGAAGAACGGGAGGAACGGCAGCGGCAGCGTTGGCAGGAGGCTCACTGGATGCGCCCACTGACGTCCTCTGCGCCCCCAGGCCACGAAGCCGCCTCCCAGGCGAGAGGCCGAATATCTGAACGGGAAAGGGAGGGAGCGTGTGTCTGATGTGTGTCCGCCACCGTGCGTTCAGCACGAAGTCGAGAGGGTACGAAGATTGCATAATCTAGAGGTCAAAAAATCCACCCCGATAATAACCACCCCGACACGCGAGGTCGTTTAGCAAACGCACCCAAAGAAGGAATCGAGCAGGGCAGGGCTGTTTAGTAAGCGCCCAGGGCCGTTTGATAAACGCCAATTGTCCGGTCCGGGTGGTTTTTCCTCCCTTGATAACAAGGCCCCGTCACCCGGTTTCACGGAAATCCGGGGCGTTCGCGGGCGTTCCCGGGATTCCCTTCATGGCTTTGCCCCGAGGCGCCAGGCCCCCGAGACGGGCCAAGAGGGTCGCAGGAGGGCCCCGATTGCGGTCGAAGAGGGCCCGTTCCGAGACGCCCCCACGACTGCCCCAAGACGGTCCCAGAGGCCCAAGGACTCACCAAAAGAACCCCGGGAGGACCCCCGAGCGATTCCCAAAAGGCTTCAACCGTTGGCGTCCCTTCGGTTGTTGAGAAGTGCTACCGCTCTCGCCTTTTCGGGCGTCCAACGCTCCAAGAGGACCAGATAGGCCCCAAATCTCGCCACAAGACGGCCCAAGAGGCCCCAAAGATCAAAGTTGGCCCAAGAGGCCCCGCCCCAAAGACGGCCCAGAAGCCCCCAAGAGGGCCGCAACAGGGGGGGGGGACGAACTGGCATGTCGAACCCTCCACCCCAAGAGGACCCCCGAGACCGCCGGAGAGCCCCCAGGAGGCCCCCGAGAGCCCCCCAGCAGGCCTCAGGAGACCCCCGCGAGGCCCGCAAAACGCCTCCGGGAGCCCTCCCGGAGGACACCGAGAAGAGGCACTCTCGGAGACCCGTGGTGTGCATCTAAGAGGCCTCTGGTCCACGACCCAGGCAACGTGACGCAAAGTGGGCCGAAGACCGTTACAGTCCGCCGCCCTGGGGTTGATTTACGGTGGGGTCATTGGATAAGGAACTGTTATTTTCTTATCAGGAAGCTTCGGGGACCGATTCACGATGTTTGAACTCGCTGGCTGGTCATCAACACAGACATTCAGCTGTACTCGCAATCGCCTCGCTGTCACGCCCCAGAAGCGCGGTCCCTGAAATGGGTAAAACAGCCTGCCCCCAGACGGACCGAGAACGGGATTTCCGCGGTCACCCCCTCAGTCGAGGCGCCGCCTGAAACCGAAACTCTCTAGCGAACTCATCCCTCGTTGGATAAGGAACCCTTAGATAAGGAGTCCAGGGTCTGGAGGCCAGGGGAACTCCAATCGAGGCTTGGCCATGGATATCACCGCCGCCCTCATCAGACAAGGAATCCTCCAGGGTCTGCAGCCTCCTGGGCGCATTCCTGCACCAACGCCCCCAGCGTATCATGGGGGTGCCTGGCGTGCCGGATATCTTACGGCCTGGCTTTGATTCCTTTCCAAGAGAGCTGCCCCATGGGGCTTCGGCCCGCTGCGCCAGGGTGCCCCTCCCGTCGGCTTCTTCGGTAAAGGTTGCCTCAATCTGACCTCCATGCCGGCCAAGATGCTTCCAAGACGGCCAGGACGGTCCCAGGAGAGCCCAAGATAGCCCCGAGATGGCCTCCAAGATGGTCCAAAGATGCCTCCAAGATCGCCAACATGGTCCAAGAGAGCCCAAGACGGCCCGAGAGGCCTGGCCGAAGAGGCCTCCAAAATATTCAGGATTCTGTACCTTGATTCGCGGCGTTGAAGTCCCAGGAATGGCGTTCTGCCACGATTCAGGAACGTCAAGACGCAACAGTCAGGCTGATCCGTGGCGTTGGAATCCCGAGAGCAATGCTTTGGCATGCTTCAGAGTCTTCAACGGCTGTCTTCCGACGAGGCAGTTCGCTCAGTGGAAATGAACCGTAGTAGGGGCCTACGGAGAGGGAGCTTGGAGGGAGGCTATATTCCAACATCGTTGATGACGCTTGGGTTCACACTGGTCCTCCTCCTGCTCCTCCTCCTCCTCCTCCTCCTCCTCCTCCTTCTCCTCAGGCGACAGGCGAGCAGAACGCACTGAGGCATAGCTCACAGCCGACCTGTGGAAAGAGAGAGAGAGAGAGAGATACAAAAAAAAGAGAGAGAGAGAGAGCGTAACAGAGAGAGAGAGAGAGATACAGAAAGGGCAGGGAGAGAAACAGAGAGAGGCCAATGATGCCTCTGTATAGTCTGACTGATTCGGTCAGCAGGAGCCTCTGGCATGGGCCTGGCTGAGTCCTCAGCCCCATCGCCCACTACAAACCTCCAACTCCCCTTTCCCCCATGACAAGGCACTTCATTGATCACTGCTGCTGGACAACCATCAGTCCCACATAGTGGGATAGCAGATTCCCGATGCTCCTTCATCGGATGCTGCCCCCCTCTGCCCGCTGAATTGGTGGGGAGGTGGTGGTGGCTGCTCTGTTTCTCTCCCTGCCCTCTCCTGTTCTGTCTCTCTCTCTCTCCTGTTCTGTCTCTCTCTCTCTCTGGAGAGAGAGAGAGAGAGAGAGCAGGGCAGGTGGAGAAACAGAGAGAGGGGCAGGGCCACATCCTTACCCGCTGAATCGTCCGCTGGCGCGCAGGACCTTTCGAGGCGCGTCCCGCCGAACGCTGACGCGGCGCGACCGCAGCGGCCTGCGCGGCTGCGTCGGGCCCCCAAGGCCGGCCCTGAAGCCGCGCACCAGAGGTCACTGTAGTCTACACCCTGCGAAATGCTTAAGAAATCATGGATTAAGAAATTCATAGTCTCAGAAATGGGATAAAACCCAGAGCTTCTATCAAAATCTGGGGATTTACATTGAAAAGTTAAGAATTCGCCGGCCCAACGGGCCAGGGCGTGCTAAGATCTCCAGTACCTGGTTAACAGTATTTCTAGTTCGCGCGCGCGGGGCGGCCCCTGGGGGTCCCCGGACGAAAAGTACCCCGGCAAGGTCCCGGCAAGGTCGGGTCAGAGATGCCGGAGTTCTGTTTCGGAGTCCAAGAGGGCTCCAGATCGGTCCAAGAGGGCCCCGAGAAGCCTTCTAGACGGTCCAAGAGAAGCCCGAGACGGCCAAAGATCGCCCGAAGACGCCCCAGATGGCCCCAAGACAGCCCAAGAGGCCTCCAAGACGCTCCAAGGGCCTTCCAAGAGGCCTCCGAAGAGGGCCCCAAGTTGCCAAAATCGTTGATTTTCATTGGTTTTTTCTATGTTTTTTTGCGTTCTGGCCTTTTCGCTTCCGGACGCTCCAAGAGGGCCCAAGAGGCCTTCAAGACTGCTCCAAGACGGCCCACGAGGCTCCCAAGACGGCCCCGGAGCGGCCCAAGAGCGCCCCCCAGACGGCCCAAGTGCTGCCCAAGGCGGACCAAGAGGCCCCAAGACGGGCCCAAGAGGGGCTCAAGAAGGGAACCGAGAACTGAAAAATCGAGCCCTCCGCCCCAGAAGGCGCCCAGGACCCCGAAAGAGGCCCCAAGAGACTCTCCAAGACACCCCCAAGACGCCCCAATAAGCTCCCGTGAGGCCCCAAGAGGACCAACAACGTCAGGCCCCAGGCCCCAAGAGGACCAACAAATACCGCCAAGAGCCCGCCGAAAGCCCCCCAAGAGACCGTCACGAGAGCTCAGGAGGCCCCCTGGAGGCCTCCCGAGTTCTCCAAGAGGCCTAAAAAGAGGCGCCAAGAGGCCCCAAACGGCCCCACCGAGGCTCCAAGAGGCCACGAACGCGCAAGCAAACGCCTGCGATGGCACAATACGGGCCGGCGGAATGAGCGAAGCGATTAAATCATCGAGACTCTGGACGAAAACTTAGGTTTTCTTAAGCATCGCCTAGGGTGTAGGGCCACTCTTGCGCGTAGTCGCGCCATGGCTGGACTCGCATCGAAGTGCTGGTCAGAACGCCACCCAGGCGAGGGCCGTGGAGTAGCGGTATTGGCATCGTTTCCGGAGCCTCCCACATGGGGTCCGAGCCGGTGGGGCCGCAGGATCGCGCCACATCGCCGATGCATCGCCGACGCATTGGCGACGCTTACAATGCATCGGCGCTGTCAGAGTGGAGAAAATAGGGCTTTACATCAAGCCGCATCGCCCATGCGCCCGAGGTGCGGCGCGATCCTCGAACCCCAACTGCTGACCCCACTTGGGGTGCTAGGAGCTTTCCGCTCTCCTGCGCAGTTTGTCGCGCCAGATCGTTTTGGGGGGAGGTGGTGGTGCGCTGCTCTGTTCGGGACGTCTTTCCCTTATGCAGTGACCACCACCACCACCACCCCTCACAACATGTCACACCAGTAGGGATCAGAAACACAGCCAGGGCAGCGCTGGGATTCAAGGGACGTGCTTGAGTGCAGCCGGAGCCGCCCGAGCACCGACCTGACCAACCAGCCGTGGAACTGCCGCATCAGGTAGAGGAAAAAGAACTATGCACATACACCGATTCTGGCCAGGCCCATCCCGAGCCCAGGATCGGTGCATACGCCCCCCATACCTTGGCCGGGAAGGCATATGCACCGATCCTGGGTCGAGGATGGGCCTTGCCAGGATCGGTGCATGTGCACAGTTCTCCTCGCCCGAATCGGGGCCGGCACGAGTCGGGTCAGAACTCGGGCCTCCCGGGCATCGCCTGCAGGGACTCGGCCGACCGGCACCAGACCCGCGGATATGCACGAGCCGAGCCTCGGGCGAGGCCTCACCGACCCCCGGCAGGCCACCCCCTGCCGCGACGCCATCCTCGCCCTTCGAACTTCCCTCCGGCCGCACACAGACCATGCGGGCGCGGCCGCAGGAAAGCCTCGCAAGAAACCCAACCCTTACAACCCGCGCGCGAAGTGCACCGCAGGGAAAACCTCGAGCACTCTGAACGCAGCAGCTCCTTCAACGGCCGCGGGAAGTCGCCGCGCAGCGCGCGGAGCGAAGAGAAACCCAGAATACCCTGACGAAGAGCATCTGGTTCCTTGTTGCGCGCCCCCCCTGTACGTCTCGGGACGAGGCGAGGGGGCGTCACGGAAGGGAGGGTTTGCCAGGGGTCGGTGAGGCCGCCCCTGACAGCCAGGTCGCCTTCGCCCCCAGGCGCCGCACGATTGCCGCAAAGGCTCCGAGCCGTGACGCTGCCCGGGCCGGCGGGACAAGGCCCGGGAAGCGGAGATCGGAGCGCAGCCGCCGCCTCTCAGACCAGCAGGCGGCTCTCAGGTCGCCTCCGGCGCCTCGGCCGCCGCGGGGGCGGCCACGCCGGTGTCGCCCATGGTGCCGCCGAACCCTGAGGGAACAGTCGTCCCGTATGATCAGGACGCACGGTAAGGACGCAAGGGCCTTGGAAGGCCATGCCGACACTTTGCGAGCGGGGCGCGGCCAGCGAAAGCGGCCAAGGATGGACCGAGGGGGAAGGATGCAAGGGTAACCTTGGAAAGTTGTGTATCCTCTTCTCATGCGGGCTGCCTGTGTCAATGAGACGGGGTGCACCTACGTCCGGGAGCTTCTGCCTAGCGTGTCGCGGCGGCGGCCCCGGCGACACACTACGCCGCGTGTCAGGAGGAGGAGGAGTCGGAGGCGGAGGCAGAGGCGGAGGCGGAGGCGGAGGCGGAGGCGGAGGCGGAGGCGGAGACGGAGGCGGAGGCGGAGGCGGAGGCGGAGGCGGAGGAGGAGGAGGAAGAGGAGGAGGAGGAGGAGGAGGAGGAGGAGTTCCGCTTGGCTGGGAAAGGCTCGGGCCGCTGACGCCTGGGGGCCATCGGCGCGTCGCGCCGCAGCGTGGTGGGCCAGAACCCGCGGCGCGACACGCTGAGCAAACGTCCTGGCCGTATCCACCCCGCCACACCCCACCACGTCCTCCTCCTCCGCCTCCTCCTCCTCCTCCTCCTCCTCCGCCTCCTCCGCCTCCTCCTCCTCCTCCTCCTCCGCCTCCTCCTCCGCCTCCTCCTCCTCCGCCTCCTCCTCCTCCCACTCCCTACCCCTTCCCTTCTCCTATCCCTCCCTCCGTCCAGGAGATGGGTGGCCGCACAGCTTTTCCACCCTGGCCTATGCCCTTTGGGCCGAAGAGCTTGCCGTGGTCGGCCTCACAGTATGGCCAGCCGTCGTGCTCTCTGTACTGACCGCCGCGCAGCGACTTCCCGCACGCCCTGCAGCAGAAGCAGAGCGCGTGCCATGACCTCGGACATTGCCGTCGACACGCCAGCACGAGGATCACAGCACACCCGATACGACATCGAACCAGCAATTGGCGAAGTTCGAACGATGGCTGGCAACCTCCTCTTCGACCCGCTGACTTTTCACAGGACGTCCGGAGCCATGCCCAAAGAGCAGCGCTTCTAGCTAGGCGAGCTGCACCAACATCCACCACCGTGTCCTCTGGCACGTTGAAGCGTAGTAGAATGCCAATTGCTGTCTGGTAGGGTTTCGATCAGTCTTCTACCCCTCCCCCCACCCCCCACGCACCACACTCAGAATCATGCACCACCACCTCTCCCGAGAGACTTGGGTGCTTCGACGCCTCCCCAAAGTTCCCCAAGGCTCTCCGAGGGTCTCCAAAGCTTCCAGTCGTCCACCAAGGCCGCCAGGATGGCCCAACATCGCCTCAAGACGCACCTGCGAGCCCCTAAGAAACGCCAAATGGGTCCCAAGAGGCCTCCGACAGGCTTCACGAGACCCCCAGACCGCTCTCCGGGAGTGCCTCGAGAAGCCAACCACAGATTCCTGTTCTGCAAACTTGTCAGTGCTTGTTGCTTCTACGATCTTCGCCCGAAGATCGGTCCACTTGCGGCACTCGAGGGCCCACGGGGCCCTCCGAGAGCCCCAAGACAGCGGGCCCAAGAGGGCCTCCAGAGGGAGCCAAGACGGCTTCATGGGACTCAGAACGGATTCAAAGAGCCCCCAGACGGCCCATGAAGTTCCCAAGACGGCCCCACGACGTCCCCAAGAGAGACCCCCAGACGGCCAAGAGAGCCCCAAGACGGCTCAAGACTCAAGACGTCCCGGGGACGGCCCAAGAGGCCCCAAGGGACCCCAGAGACTGCCCCGCACGAGCCCAAGACAGCCTCAAGGTGGCCCCCATAGTTCCCACGAGCGCTTCCTGGCACGTGAAGACAAGAGGCGCCACATGTGACGGCTTCCCTCTGGATTGCGCTCGAAGGTTCGCCACACAGAGTGCGTCGCTGGCACGGTTGCGGATTTGCCGCAGGCACCCGGATACGACTGGAACTCGCTCCGACCAGGCTCGGCATTGCCGCATACCGTGGACCCCCTGACTTGGCCACGCCAGGGAAGCACGCACATCTCTGCCGACCAGCCGCGCGCCAGAGCCGGGTCTGTGCTGGCGTGTTGACCATAGGGGAGCGAAGAATGGCATAAACATGAAAACTCGGAGGTCCGCGCGGATGTCTCGGATCCGCGCTGGACGCCCCTGGCGCACTCCGCGCGCCAGGGAGGGGGGGTCCAGCGCCGATCCGAGAAATCCGCGAGGACCTCCGAGTTGTTATGCCTGTGCCACTCTTCGCTCCCCCTGAGGCCTCTCCTTCTGCCCCCCCCTCTTTGTGAATTCTGGCCTCGCGCCGCCCGCTCAGCCTCGACCAGAAGAGGTGCGCCCTCGACCCGCGAATCAAGAAAAAAACTCTTCGCTCCCCCGAACCACTCCCCGAGATCTGGCGCGGCGACGAGGCCCGACGCCGCAGGGAGACCCGCCCGCGGGGCTCTCGACCCCGCCGCCCTGCGGCACCCCTCGAGCTGCACATCGGCCCGCGGGGGCTCCCCGGGGCCTCGCGGCCTCCCGCGGCGGGCCATCTTTGGCGCCCGCCGCGGCTCCCCGCGGCGCCCGCCCTCGCGAGGGCTTTTACGCGGGGCCGCTCCCGGGGGGACCGGTCCAGCGCCTTCATCTCCTCGTCGGGGGCGCCCGAGGGGGGGCGGCGCCCTTCCCAGACCCCCGACGTCATGAATTTTTCATGACGTCGACCCCCAGAGGTCCAGACCCATTCCCCGGGACCCGTTTTTCGTCCTGAGTCGTTTTTTGACGGTCCCGAGGGCCGGTAAGGGCCCCCAGAGGCCGAAAATCATGAAAAACCTCGCGTCGTGATTTTTTCATAACTCGAGGGGGTCTGGGTAGAGGGGGGGGGGGCGGGGGAGCTCCTCCTGGCCCACGGCACGCGCGCGGCCCCACGGGGGCGGGGACGCGCTGAAACGAGCCGCGGTGCCGTGGAAGAGCCGGGGCCACGGGGAGCTGCCACATGGCCCCCGCCCCGCGAGGCCCCCCCCCCCCCCCCGGGCAGCCCCCCCGTCGTCGGCCGCCCCCCGCCTCTGCGGCGTAGACGCTCTTCGCGCAGGCCGGGCACTTGGGCGCCCCGCCGCCGAGCGCGAGCGCCCGGGGCGCGGGCCTCTCCGCCGGCGCGTCGGCGGCGGGCGGCGCCCCGCCGCTGCTCGGCGGGGGCCGCGGCGGCGGCGCGCCCCCGGAGGGCGCCGCGCCCTCGGGCGGCGGGGGCCGCTCTCGCACGCCGGAGGCGTCGGGGGCCGCGGTGATGCCGGAAGGAGGGGCGATCGGCACGAGCAGAGGGCCTCTCGGAGGCCCGCGCATGGATTCCTCGGATCGGCGCCGGGCCGCCCCGGCGCCGCCCCGGGCGCCTCCCCGGCGAGCTGCGCGCGCCAGGGCAGGGGGGAGGCCGGCGCCGAGGTGCAAGAGGAAGCCGCGCAGACCTCCCGAAGTCTGTGCTCCTGCACTCGTCTCTTCTTCGGGCGATGCCCGTGTCGCCCATGGTGCCGCCGAACCCGATGCCCTTCGGCCCGAACAGTCTGGCGTGGTCCGCCTCGCAGTAGGGCCACCCGTCGTGCTCGCGGAACTGGCCGCCGCGGAGGGACCTGCCGCACGCCCTGCAGCAGAAGCAGAGCCTGTGCCAGGAGCGGCCCAGGGCCTTCTCCTCCTCCGGATAGCCATAAGCTGTTGGAGATGGTCCGCGCGAATTCTCTTCGGTCCGCGGTGGGCCCCCCTTGCTGGCGCGCGGAGCGCGCCAGGGGCGACGCCGGAGGCGCCGCCAAGGAGGTCCAGCAACGATCCGAGACGTCCGCGCGGAACTCCGAAAGGTTTTCTCCGCCACCGTGCCCCCTGGCACCTTGGGACGTGCCAGAATGCGAAGTGCTGCCTGGCAGGTTTCTAGCCCCCCACCCACACTGGCCCGCATGAATCGCCCCCTCTCCCAGGGCCAGAATCCCTTGCAAAATGCGAAAGGTTCGCACTCATGAGGCCAGAATCCCTCGTAAAATAATGCGAATTCGCGTTCCCGAAGCCAAGATGCCTCCAAGACGGTCCGAGATTGCTCCAAGACGGCCAACTGAGATCTCAAGACGGCCCAAGGTAGCCCTCAAGACGGCCCAAGAGGCCTTCGATATGTCCCAAGAGAGCCCCAAGAGCCTTCCCAAGAGGGTCTCGAGAGGCAACAATCAGTGATCTCGTTAAGGTGTTTCTACATGTTTGTCTGGGTTCTCGCCTTTTCGAGCTCAAGACGTCCCAAGACTGCCCAAGAGGCCCCCAAGAGAACCCTAAAACGTCCAGAGGGCCCCAAGACGGCCCAAGAGACTCCAAGAAGGCCCAAAGACTCCAAGAAGGCCCAAGAAGGACGAAAGAGGGCCCCAAGATGGCCCAAGGCGGCACCCAGGGGCCTTCAAGACTGCCACACAGGAGGCCAAGACAGCCACAAAGCGGCCCAGACGAGTTCCATGAGGACTAATCGACTAGTGAAGACAATAAATATCACATGTGGCGGCCTTCCTCTTCCTCGTCTTCCTCCTGCTCTTCCTGTTCCTCTACCTCCTCCTTCACATTACCCTCCTCCTCCTCCTCCTCCTCCTCCCCCTCCTCCTCAGCCTGCTCCTCATTACAACTACCACCACCACCATCATCATCACCATCATCAGCATCATCATCATCAGCAGCAACAGCATCATCATCGTCATCATCATCATCATCAGCAGCATCAGCATCATCAGCATCATCAGCAGCAGCAGCATCAGCATCATCAATACTACCATCAGCATCTTCATCAGCAGCATCATCATCAGCATCATAATCATCACCCTCCTCATCATCCTCATCATCCACATCCTCATCATTCATCCTCGTCCTCCTCCTAATCCTTCTCTCCTCATCCACTTCATCCTCCTCATCCTCATCCTTCTCGTCCTTCATCCTCATCCTCGTGTTCCTCCTCCTCCTCCTCCTCCTCCTCCTCCTCCTCCTCATCATCATCATCATCATCGTCATCATCATCGTCATCATCATCATCCTTATCACCATCATCATCATCATCAACAACAACAACAACAATAGCAGCACGGCTCTCCAAAGCCTGGGGACACGAGGTGACACACGTGACGGCCTCCGTGCCCCCTCGAACAGTCTCCACGCAGAATGCATGGCTAGCGCGGTGGCGGGACTTGCAACAGGCAGCTGGATATGGTCGCGCCGATCGTTCCTCCCCGATCCTGGGCAACCTTCGTCCGCTCTGGTTTCGCCCGCTTCTTTTTCGTCCGCTGTTGTTTCGTCCGCTCATGTTTCGTCCGCTCTTGTTTCGTCCACTTTTGTTTCGTCCGCTTTTGTTTCGTCCGCTTCTGTTTCGTCCGCTTCTGTTTCGTCCGCTTTTGGTTCGTCCGCTGTTTTGGTTCGTCCGCTCTTGTTTCGTCCGCCTATGTTTCGCCCGCGTCGGTTTCGTCCGCTCGTGTTTTGCGTGATTCGTGTGGAAACTGGGGGGGTGAAAACCGGATGGATCTAGCCGGGAACATAAAAAACGGATAGATCTAAACCGGATAAACAAAAAACCGGAGAAATAAAACCAAATGAAGTTAAAACGGATGAACTTAACTTAGCCCCGATGAATGAAAACCAGATAATCTTAAACCCGATGAACTTACACCGTAAAAAAGAAAGCCGGATTAATTCAAACCGGGAAACTGAAAACCGGACGATTTCAAACCGGGCGAATCAAAACCGGATGAAAACCAGATGACTTCAAACCAGATGAATTTAAACTGGATGGATTTAAACCGGATGAGCTTAAACAAGATGATTAAAAAAACCGGATGACATAAAAACTGGTGAACTTAAACTGGATGAATTAAAACCAAGCGAACTTGAACCAGTGAACTAGAATTTAAAATGGGTATGAAAAAAACTGATAAATGTTAACCGGGCGACTTGAAACCGGATGAATAAAAACCAAATGTACTTAAACTGGACGAATTTCAACAGTATGAATTGAAAACGGACGAATTAAAAACACATGAACCTAAACCGGATGAATTGAAACCAAATGGATCTAAACCGGGTGGCTCAAACCGAAAGAATGACAACCAAATTAATTTAAACCGGAACCATGAACACCGGATGAATTTAAACCGGGTGAATTCAAATGGGGTGAATTTAAACTGGCAAATCAGAATTTGTATGAATTTCAACTGGGCGAATTAAAGCCGGATGAAATTAAACCAGACGAAACCAAACCGGATGAATTTAAATCGGATGAATTTAGTCGGACGAATTGAAACCGGATGAATTTCAAGTGGGCGAATTCAAGCCAGATGAATTTAATTGGGCGAAGTAGAACCGGATGAATGAGAACCGGGCGAAACAAAACCGGATGGATTTGATTTGGCGCGCGTGACAAAATTCTTGTGTAATTGGGCTGCTCAATAGTTGCTTTCGCTCTCTTTGGTCAAGTGGTTGTCGCGATCTACAGAGCGTGGCCCTTGGGCACCGCGAAGGGATCGATCTGCCACGGGTCACGGCCCTAGGAAAAACTTCGACCCAGGGAAACGAGCTCAACCTGGGATGCGGGAGTGCGAAAGCGCGACCCACGGAAACCGAACCACGAACCCGGGAATCGCGGGACGCGCCGAATCCGGAAAATACAGATGGCGCGAGGCGTAGAAGGAGAGGGCGAGGAGGTTCACCTCAGACATCCTCGCAATTCGGGGCTTCGATCGAGATGCTGCGCACGAGGTGGTCTGGCCCGTCCGGCCCGTGTCGCCTGAGATATCCTCGAAAATCCAGGCTCCTTCAAGATGTGCGCGAGGTGGTCCAGCTCGTTTCGCCTGAAACATCCTCGCAACTCTTAGCTCTCAGAACATGTGCGCGAGGTGGTCGGGCGCGTCCCTCTTCAGACATCATCGCAACTCTGGGTTCCGAGATGCCGCGCCAGAGCTGGTGGAGAGGGGGGAGGAGGGAGAAGGAGGAGGAGGAGGGGAAGGGGTGGAGGGAAGAGTTGTATATTGCATTACCGTTAGGAGTGGGGAGGGGAGAGGAGGGGAGGGGAGGAGGGAGGAAGTTAGAGTGAGGAGGGAGGATCGAGGGTGGAGGGAGGAGGATGGAGGGAGAAGGACGAAGAGGAGGATAGGATAGTAGTTTTGTTTCACTCCCTGGCCCCCGTCGCCGTCGTCGTGGCATCACAATTTTGGCTCGGCTCCCACGGCGCTGCCACGTGACGCGCTGCATTCCATTGCGTTGCATTGCATTGTACTGGATTGCATCATGTTGCGTTGCATTGCCTTGCACTGCGTTGCATATGCGTTGCGTTTGCCATACGTTTCATTGAAATACACAGCGGGCGAGGGAAAGGACAGGAGGGAGGAGAAGGAAGGAAGGTATAGAGCAGGGGAGGAAGGAGGAGTGAGGAGGTCAGGAAGAAGGCGGAGGGGAGAGGGAGGAGGGAGGAAGGGGGAGGAAGGAGGGAGGAGGGAGGAGGGAGATGGGAGGAAGGAGGACGAGAAGAATTGGATAGAAGTGTTGTTCACCTCCCTGGCCCTGGTCATCGTCGTCGTCGTCCTCGTCGTCGTTGTGGCACAAGGGTTTTCTCGCACCACGCGGCGCTGCCACGTGACGACTGAACTGAATCATGTTTCTTCCCGCCTCCAATTGTTGCCATGTGGCGAGTGCAATGGCACTGTACTTTTGCGTCGGCCCCCGCAACGTTGCCACGTGACGAAAGGAGTGGAATAGTTGCTTCTTTTTTCCGACCCCCGCGGCGCTGCCATGTGACGAGTCAAGTGGATGGAATAATGCTTCCTCGCACCCCCAGGCGTTGGCATGTGGCGCGTGGAGTGGCTTAGTATTGTTTATTGGCTCCGCGGCGTTGTCACGAGGCGAATCATGGAATTGTATTTTGTCGATCCCCGCCAGGCGGTGCCACGTGGCGGATAGAGTGGAATAGTATGTTTTCTAATCCCAGCGGCGCTGCCACGTGGCAGCCGCCCAATCAACCAGCCAACCAACCTACCTGCCTACCGACCGACAAGCCACCAGCCAACCAGTCGGTCAACCAACGATCCTGTTGCGGTGCATGCACTGCATTGCCTTGAATTTGCATTGAGTATGCAGTATATGGCATTGCAGAAAATTGCGGGCGAGGGCGAGAACAAGAGGGAGAAGGGAGGATGGTGGAGAAAGGGGAGGAAGAAGGAGTGAGGAGGGAGGAGGGGGAAGAAAGGGATTGGGAGGAGGGAGGATGGGGGAGGACATTTTTTTTTGACATTCGCTTCGGGGTGAACTAAGTCAGGCGAGGGGTGGAGGAGGGAGGAAGAAAGGGGGAGGGAGAAGGACGAGGAGGAGGATAGGATAAACTTGTTATCGCCTCCCTGGCCGTCGTATCGTCGTCGTCGTCGTCGTCGTTGTCATCATCATCATCATCATCATCATCATCATCATCACCATCATCATCATCATCATCATCATCATCATCATCATCATCATCATCATCATCGTCATCGTCATCATCGTCATCATCATCATCATCATCATCATCATCATCATCATCATCGTCATCGTCGTCGTCGTGGTCGCTCTCGTCGTCGTAGTCGTCGCCGTCCTCATGGCATAATGTTTGAGTCGGCTCCCGCGGCGCTGCCACGTGACAACTAGAATGGAACACGATTTCTTCGCGCCTACAGGCGTTGCCACGTGGCGAGTGGAGTGGCATAGTATTCTTTTCGGCCCCCGCGGCGTTGCCACGTGACGAAAGGATTCGAATAGCTTGTTGCTTCGGCCCCCGCGGCGCTGCCACGTGACGAGTAAATTGAATGGAATACCGTTTCTCTTCGCGCCTCCAGGTTGCAGTGTGGCAAGTGGAGTGGGTATTTCTGTTCGGCCCCAAGCGAAATTATCACGTGCCGAATGTTGTGGAATACTGTGTTTTTTCGCCCCCCCAGGCGGTGCCGCGTGGCTAATTGAGTGGAATATATTTTTCTCAGCCCCCGCGGTGCTGCGACGCGACGAGTAGAGCGGAATAGTATTTTGCCACTTGCTCAGGCGTTGCCACGTGGCGAGTGGAGCGGAAAGTATGTTTTCCAGCCCGCGGCGCTGCCACGTGACGAGGCACACATTGCGTTTCAGCGCATTGCATTGCAGTGCATTGCATTGCGATACGCTGTATTGCATTGTATTGCATAGCGTTGCATTGCATTGCACTGCGTTGCGTTGCATTGCGTTGCGTTGCATTGCATCCGGTTGCGTTGCATTGCTTTGCACTGCGCTGCATTTGCATTGCAGTTGCGATGCACTGCATTGCAATAAATTGTGGGCGAGGGGGAAGAAGAAGAGGAGAACAGGGAAGGGACATAACGGAAGAAGGTAAAACATGAATTTGAGCCGGGCAAAAAAAACGAATGAATTCAAAACAGACGAAATTAAACCGGATGAATTAAAACCGGACGAATTAAAATAGGATGCATTTAAACGGACGAATGAAAACCGGATGAGTTTAAACCGGATGAATGTAAACCGAACGAACTAATACCAGACGAATTTAAAAAATTGACAGATCAAAAACCGGACGAATTTAAACCGGATGAATATAAGCCAGACGAGTTCCAACTGCGAGTTTGAGCTGATCAATAAACAAGGCGAGCGAAACAAGAACACATCCAAACCGGATGAATTTAAACTGGCCAAATTTACACCGGATGAATTAGAACCAGGGGATATAAAACCAAATGAATTTACACCCGGGCGAATCTAAACCGAATGAAATTAAACCAAATGAGATATAACGAATAACATCAAACTGATGAAATTAAACGAATGAAATTAAACGGAATCAACAAAACGGATGAGATTTAATTCGGATGAAACAAAGGTGAATCGGAGGGGGGGGGAGGGCATAACGCGCCTGGGCCCAGAGGACTTCAAACTACGCTCGTAATTACCCTTCTCTCCTCTGACGCAGGGGTACCTCTTGGAGTCGTTTTGGGACCCTCTTGGGCCGTCTTAGGGCACTCTTGGGCCGTCTGGGAGCCCTCTGTGGGCCCTATTGAGCCGTCTTGAGGCGAAGTTCAAAACCTCTTGGGCCGTCGTGGAACGTCGAGAGCCCGAATAGACGAGAACGCTTCTTGTTGAATGAAAATCGATGAGTTGGGCCTCTCGGGGCCCTCTTTTAGGGGAGCCTCGTTGAGCCCTTCTTGGGTGTCTTGAGAGGCCCTTTAGGTTGTCTGGACGACATGAACTTTGGTCCATCCTGGAGAGCTGATCGGGGAGATCCTCTGCCGCGTAGGTACAGCGCTACTCCCTGGACCCCTCCTCCCGGGCTGCGTCCTGACCAGGATTTCGAAGAGACTCCGAAGGCACTCGAGGACGAGCAGCGGCACCCCCGGCATCGCTACCGCTTCCTCCTCTGACGCAGGGGAAGGACCCGCAGTTGGTCGGGGAGATCCTCTGCCGCGTAGACGCTCTTCGAGCACGCGGGGCACTTCGGCGCCGAGCCCCCGAAGCGCGCCGCCCCCGCGCCGCCTCCGGACAGCGGCTTCGCGGGCGCGGCCTTTCAGGGCCCGCGAAACGGGAACTCCGTAGTAAACCAAGACTTCGGCGCACCCGAGAAGATTGCAGCCGTGGGTCGAAACACTCTCCACTCTCCGTTCTCTCCAGGTGGAGGGTTCCAAATCCTGGTCATGGTGGGCCAGTGAAAACAGCATGGACGCAAACTTTTGGAGGTCCGCTTGGACTTCTTGGATCCGCGCTGGGCCCCCCTCCCCGGCGTCGAAGGCGCCGCCAGGTGGGGCCAGGCGCCGATCCGAGAGATCCGCCTGGACCTCCTAGCGTCTATGCTTGTGCCGTTGCTCATGTCTCGAGGTCAGCAGTGCCCTGGCTTGGAAGGCGCTGAGCCTTCTGGGAGGGGCCCGCGCCGGCCGCCCTCTGGAAGGCGGCCATGCGCTCCTTCAGGGAGCCGAGCCCCGCCTCGGCGGCGCGCGCGAGGTCACGAGCGGCCAACGTGTCCGTCTCCCGCGCCCTTGCGGTCCGGATTCCGAGGCGCGATCCCGCGGATGCGCGGTCCCGCGCATGCGCTCCGCGCGGGGCATCCGCGAACAGAACTCCTCGCGTCCGCGGGGTCGCGGCCCAGGGGCCCAGCCTGCGAGGCAGAGGGTATGGATATGTTTTGCGCCCGCGACGAGGGGGGGGGGCGTCGAGGTTTCCACATCGGGGCTCGGACGGCGTCACATCGGGGCGTCGAGGTGTGTTCAAATCGGCTCTTCGGCGGCCTTCCAGCCTCGGGATGCGTTCCAGCAGCTGCGCCACGCCGAGAGCGTCCCAGGAGTGGCCGGATTGTCCCGAGAGGCCGCGAGAGACCCGAGTCACGATCCGAGACCAAGACGCGCGAGGGGGGCGGACTTCTCAGACGGCGAAGGGGGCTCTTAGAAGGTGAAGGCACTCTCAGAGGGGCTAGAAGGCTGCCAACAGGAGGCGCCTCATAGGAACCTCGGAGGGATTGTAGTTTTGATCCTGCCCCCCCCCCCGTTTCTCTCCGCGGAAAACAGGCTCGACCCTCCTCCTCCTCCTCCTCCTCCTCCTCCTCCTCCTCCCCTCCTCCTCCTCCTCCTCCTCCCCCTCCTCCTCCTCTTCTTTCCTCCTCCTCTCTTCCTGCACCTCCTCCACCTCCTCCTCCTCTCCTCCCTGCTCCCCCTCCCCCCCCTCCTCCTCCTCCTCCTCCTCCTCCTCCTCCTCCTCCTCCTCCTCCTCCTCCTCCTCCTCCTCCTCCTCCTCCTCCTCCTCCTCCTCCTATTCCTGCTCCTCCTCCCACCTCCTCCTCCTCCTCCTCTCCTCCCTCCTCCTCCTCCCCTCCTCCTCCTCCTCCTCCTCCTCCTCCTCCTCCTCCTCCTCCTCCTCCTCCTCCTCTTTCTTCTTCTCCTCCTCCACCTCATCCTCCTCCTCCTCCTCCTCCTCCGACTGCGCACAACCTGACGGGCGGCAAAGTCTGTCGCTCGTCAGCCGACCTCCTCCTCCTCCTCCTCCTCCTCCTCCTCCTCCTCCTCCTCCTCATCATCCTCCTCCTCCTCCTCCAGCCCTGGCCCGAGGTCCCAGGGCATGAGGGCCAGTTCCGCAGCCCTCATTTGTTGCCTCACATCGGTGCTGCGATGTGCGACCACCCGTATGAAGATTGCGCAATGGAATCCTCTCTCTTTGAGCGATTATGACAGGCGACTCGAAGTGGCACAACAGCTACGCTTCGCTGATGCGGTGCTGCTTGCAGGTACTACGGTGAAGAAGCAGCGCGATGCACCCACGCACCACGACGTCTCCCTCCACGAGCAGTTCATTATGATCAAGTTTGGATGGCAGGGCCCCCGAGGAGCGATGGTCAACAAATCGTTTGGAGTGGAGATCTGGCTGAATCGGAGACGATTTCGACGGGCACAGCTGGTGCACTTCTGGGCAGTCCCCCACGGGTTGCAAGGACGACTGGGTGCGGTACGAGTGAGATCAAGCCAACACGACTTCACCTCTGTGGTCAGCTATTTCCTCCCGAGGTGTACAGATGCCGAGAGCATTCCGAACTATGAGGCGACGGTCAGGAAGCTGGTCGAACAGTTACAACAGATTACTGCGGGGACCCCCAACCGATCTAAGATGATTGCGGCGACGGATCTAAATGATGGCTTGGGTATTCGGAGCGTCGGCGGCATACAGCAGGCAGTGGACAGTGAGTGTTTGGGACCTTACGAACGCAGCATTGAGCACCAGGCGGGCACCCACTACCGCGACTGGATGGAGCAACACAACCTGGCAGCGATTACGAGCTGGTATCCCTGTGGCCCGACATACTACGGCCACCGCAGCTGCAACTATATAGATCACATGGTGATCTCCGCTCCTTGGATGAGCCGTGTGAAGAGTTGTGCTGTTGCGTACTCCCTCACAGGACGGGTACGCGCGATCCCTAGTGTGGCTGTGCTGGATCACATGATTATTGTTGCGGAGCTGGACTATGAGCTTACTTACAGCGCGCCTGCCAGACAGGGCGCGCACTGGGACTACCTCTCATTGGGACGTGCGATGAATGGCGAGGAGGAGGCACTCCAGTTCCGAGAGGAGGTGGAGGTGGCCCTTGCGCAGCAATTACACGACGACCGGTACCTGGAGGTGGACGCCTGGATGCGCGCTCACACGCTCGAGACAGCCTGGGAGAAAGTGGTGACGACGATACGCACAGCAGCCCAAGCACGGTACAATACTACACGACAACATCGGCCGCAGTGGTACGTAGAGATGGCGAGAGAAAGAGAGGCGGCGCTGAGGGCTCGCACCAGAGCACGTGACAAGCTCGACAGCGACCTGGACAGCATCCGACGACTGCGACAGTGTACACGACGGTGCAAACAGGCAAGGATGACCATCACGAGGGAACGACAGAGTGAGCTGAATCGCGAACTGGAGGAGGCACTACGAGGCAACCGAGAAGATCTGGCCTGGAGGATCAGTTTTCAGATGGCGGGCAATGGACTGGGACCGCGGAAACGGAATCACTACATACTACCTGATGCCAGGCCCGACTTACAAACGTGGACGGAGGACTTGGCACTGAGTGGACGGGAGGGTGGGATGGAGGCCATTGCTACTACGGCGGAGGAGTTTATTGGTGCAGCGTCCGCCCACGACTACCCATTCTACCCCGAAATGAAGCATTGGGATCAGGCCAACCGTGATCTGGATGGAGTAATTGCGAAGTTATACCACGGTCGACGCCGACGAGCAGCACCACCGTGGTCACTACCGATGGAGGTCTGGAGCACTCTTCTCACCTGCCGCGCGCCCCGACGTACCACCAATGACCAACCAGCTGTGGCGGGTGCTTACCTACAAGAGTGTCTTCTGGCACAACTAGCAGGGGCACGACAACACAATCGACTCAACGCCTGGTGGAACCTCTCGCAGACGTACCAGGTAAGCAAACTGAATCACAAACCACGGACGAGGGGGACACGTCTACTACACGGGCTCTGTAGCTTTGGCAAGGCATGGGTTGGGGCGAGACAGCCTAGGCCTGGACTGACTCCACCACCAGAGGATCATGGTTATGTGAGAGGGCGGTTTCGAGTGGGTGCGTTGACCGTGGGCAATGTGTTGCAATGGCGACTCGGTGCAGCAGGCGTGAGCCACATCACGACCAATCACGACATGACGAACGCATTCGCCAGCGTCACGCACCACCACCTCGACGACACGGTCCAGCAGCTGTACCAGCCTGAGGATGTGGAGATTCTGGTAACACGACATCGGAACACAGCGTGCGTGGTCGATGCTTGCGATGGCACGGGTGTATTTCAGAATCGAGTGGGTTGTTTCATGGGTGATGCAGACGCGGCCACGAAGTTTCGATTGGCCTTTGAGACGCCGACGGCTGAGTGGAGGAGAGATCTCTTTACTACGACGTCGGTCCACGAGCTGATAGCAGGGTGTGCAGTCACTCAGGAAGTGTGCGATCTGGGAGTGGGGAAGTATGCTGATGACCTCACATGTACTCATATTGTCCCAGATGCGCGCAGTGCAGCTCGTCGCGTGGAAGCTTCCGGTCAGTATCTTGGCGCAGCACTGGGACGGGTTGGCCTCGCCCAGAGCCGTGAGAAAAAAGCTGTCAGCCCGTGGTTCGTGGGCCGAGGGGCTCAGAGGTCTGCAAGGGCCCTGCACTACCACAAGGTCGCCATCTCGGGGGAGGTCCAGGCGACTTCGGTGTTCTTGGGAGCTCACACGCAGTCATCGGGGAGGAACGACGAGGAGATCCGAGCTAGATGCGCGGCGATCCGAGTGGGCTGGCGAGGAATGGGGAAGTTCTGGAAGACCTGTCAGAATTTCAATCGGAGGCGTCTGGTGTTTCGGGCTCGTCTTATAGGAGCGGCGCTGGCGGGTCTTGAAGCTCGGTGGCCACGCGCTATGCTGCTGCGCTGTGTAATGGGGTAGCGGTCTATCGCAGGCTGAACGAGGGTGAGGTGGAGGAGGGAGGCGAAGCTGCGGAGGCCAGGTGGAAGGTGACGACGGTGTGTGCGGAAGCCGTGTGGAAGCGCATCGCGATAGTACCCCCCAGCGTGGAACTTGGTATCCGACGGCTCCGCCACTTTCAAGCTCTCGTCCGCAATCCCCAACGGCATGTTCAGGAGCTCGCTGCAGTTTTCGGGAAAGTCACTGTCGAGAACCCAGAGATCCAGACTTTTGCGTGGGCGCCACCGTGTGCCCCGCCCATCACCCCAAAGGATCGCACGAATCCCTGGGCCCTGCAGTACAAGAACGACCTGTTTCTTCTTGGGAAGCTTCGAGGGGGCATGGATTTCCTGGAGACGGTGGGGGACGATCACATGAAGGTTTTCCTGGACGCAGAACTGAAACGGCGGTTTCTCAAGTTCGATGTAGCGAAGCTCCGCAAGGTCTGGCTTGAGCGCCCCACCATTACTCCCACGAGGCCGTACGAGGATCAGGAGTGCTTCGAGGGCGGTTTTCTGTGTTCGCTGATCGACGGAGAGGGTCTGGAGTGCAACCGTAGGTTTCGCACAATGGCGGCGCTTCGTGCGCATCAGACACACACAGGCGGAGGGGAGCACGGAAAACTGAACTTCTTCACGAGATTGACAGTGACGAATCAGTGTCCTTCGTGTTTGTCATCGTTCGCTTGTCGCCGCACTGCTATCAACCACATCGCTGCTGCCTATAGACATGGACGATGCATTGCTGACTTCTCGGTGTTCAATCATGCTGTCATCGCTCCGCTGCTGTTTGAGTGCCCCGAGACAGAATGTGGCCAAGACTTTGATGATCTTCAAGCCCTGCAGCACCACATTCGCACTACTCATCTTCCTCAACCTCGGCCGCATGTCGTGGATGCAGGGGCTGCCCGAGATAGCCGAGGGCGACGCCGAAGGACGGCCGAGGAAGACGGCCAAGGGAGGGCGCAAGAGCGGCCCCCAGACCGCCAAGGCGGCCAATGCTGCAGGCAAGGGCGGCGGCAACGAGAAGGCGCCGAGGAAGGACACGAAGCTGGTGGACCTCAGCGAGCTCGACGGAGACGAGATAGAGGTGTCGACCATGCAGAAGTTCTTTCCCGTGATGATGCGCTTGCTGCTGAACCTGGCGCACCGCCAGAGGCAGATCGAGTCGATCGAGCTGAAGACGTTCCTCATGTCGTCAGGGCTGCAGCCGGCGGTCAAGGCGCGGGGACGAGTGCGAGCGTGGATTCGCGCCGCCGAGGAGATCCGCGCAGGCAACGACAAGGAGCAGGGCCATGTGAAGATCAAGCAGATGGGTACGATCTCGGTGGCATGCTTCGCGGGAGTGTTCGAGGGACTGCTGGCAGAGGGAAGCGCGGTGGGCCGCGCGAACCAGCAACAACTCAGCACCCTGAAGGAAGAGCTGGCGAAGCTGACCGTTCACGAGATGGGCTAAGTAGTGCCGATGGAGAAGCTCTCGGACTGCTACGAGGAGGGCAAGGTGAAGCTGGTGCTGTCGTTCGGGAGTCGAGTGAACCTGACCCCCGTGCTGGAGGCCCTGGTCCAGGCAGGGGCAAACTACAAACAGGGGATGGCCCCGATGGGCCACTCAGAGAGGCTGATCCACACGGGCCTGCACGAGCTCGAAGGAGGCATGATGGACTAGGCCGTGCACAGATGCCAGGCGCAGGACCACTGCACGAGGGGCCAGAGGAGAAACGACGGCGCCAGGATGCCGTGGTGAGAAGGCTTTGTGAGGTTGCACGTGAGGCCCAGGTGACTCCTCCCTCCTCCTCGCAGATTCCTCCGACCCTCCACCCCCGTGTCCGACAGGCTGCCAGTAGGACTCTGGAGACCCCCACCCCTTCCTCTCGGCCTGATGAGCCCCCTCTCACCTGCTTCACCTCCACACCTCGGCTCCAGTTGGTACCGCCACGCCCAGTGGAGACCCCAAGACCCGTGCGGCCTCGGAGGCCCTCCACGGCCCCTGGAGCGCGTACTGTTTCTGGAGGCGCGTCTAGGGACCAGGGTAGAGCCCTACAGGGCTCGAGGTTTTCTGAGCGCTGGAGCCAGGCTGACCAATCAGCCGTGCTTCGACTTCTCTCGGGGGCATCGCGGTAACTACTGAACGTGGTAGTGTGCCGCGAGATGCGTGGTCGCGCATCGCATACTTAAGCTCGGGTTTAGCCCGATCCTAGAGGCGTTCGGGCACGTGGGAGAGACGGGGTCGCATCCGATGGGTTCTAATCTAATCTTCTCCTCCTCCTCCTCCTCCTCCTCCTCCTCCTCCTCCTCCTCCTCCTCATCATCATCATCATCATCATCATCATCATCAGCATCAGCATCATCAACATCAGCATCAACATCACATCACATCATCATCAATCAATCATCATCATCACATCACCAATCTTCATCATCACCATCATCATCAGTCATCATCAGCAGCAGCAGCAGCATCATCCTCATCATCATCTCAATTCATCATCAACATCATCACCACCACCACCACCATCATCATCATCATCATCCATCTCATCATTCATCGTCGTCGTCATCCCCATCTCACCACCACCACCGGACCATCTATCATCATCATCTGAATTCAGCAGGCAAGCAAGCATCATCATCAGCATCATCATCAGCACATCATCATCATCGTCATCAACAACATTCACCGCATCATCATATCAATCATCATCATCCCCCAATCATAAATCATACACCATCATACGCATGAGCATCAATCGCCCTATCATCATCAATCGCCCTATCGGGCTCATCATCAGCATCATCATGATCATCGTCATCATCATCATGATCATCGTCATCATCATCATCATCATCATCATCATCATTATCATCATCATCATCATCAGCATCATCATCATCATCGCCATCCTCATCACAACCATCATGATAATAATCAGCATCATCAGCATCAGCAACAACAACAACGACAACAACAAGACCAACAACAACAGCAGCAGAAGCATCATCATCATCAGCAGCATCATCATCAGCATCAGCATCATCATCATCAGCAACAACAACAACAACGACAACAACAACAGCAACACCAACAACAACAACAACCGCATCATCATCATCATCATCATCATCATCATCATCAGCATCATCATCATCATTGTCGTCATCATCATCATCAGCATCATCATCATCCTCATCATCATCATCACCACAATCATCATCATCATCATCAATATCATCATCACCATCATCATCATCCATCTCCCCCTTCCCCTCCCCTCCCCTCCCCCTCCCCCTCCCCCTCCCCCTCTTCCACCTCCTCCTCCTCCTCCTCCTCCTCCTCCTCCTCCTCCTCCTGCTCCTCCCCCTCCTCCCCCTCCGCCTCCTCCTCCTCCTCCTCCTCCTTCTCCTCCCCGTGCCAATGACCCCCCAGACTTCTTGGTTCTCGATGTGGTTGGGGACGCACGGGGCAGCCTTTAAGGATCCCTGCTGGGGTCCGCTCCCACACCCCGACCACGAGGGCCAGGGAGTGGGGGTCGGGGCGACAAAGGCTTAATTCGGCCAGCGCGTGCACGAAAGGAGCCTGCCATGGCTCGAGGCTGGGCCCGGGGATCCAGATTTTTCTTCCGATGATCGGGATCAGAGTTTGGGTTATGGAGGCAAAGAGCTACGGACTCACGAAGTTCGCATGTAACACAGCCGGTCGTTTCGACAGGAGCGACCAGGTCACACGTAGTTGGGCAGCTCACTGCAGCAACCACCACGCAGGTGGCCAGTCTGTGTACCATGCTCACTGCCTGCCGATGCTTAACCTACGGGTCGGGGACTACGGACCACTGCACAGCAAGTTCGCAGTATGCTGCCACCTCACGCACATTGCCCAAAGGGTCAGGGACTAAGGACCACTGCGTAGCAAGTTCACAGTAGCCCCCGACCCGCTGATTCGACTGGATCAGCCTGCCAGCTGCCGCGCGCGCAGCCATCGTCACGCACATCGCTATATCCGCCGCTGTTGCAGCTCTCGAGTCAGTGCGCGAGTATGTGAAGCACGATCGGGCATAGCAGAGCCTAAAACCACGGATAGGCCAGTACACCGAAAATGGGGATGTCAATCTTATGTTGTTCCCGTCTGCCCGCCATGCCCGACAACACAAATGTCACGGAGTCGGTGCGCGGGCGATTTCCCGCCACTGCTTAGGAGAACACTCTCCTGAGCTCCCTGAGCGTGTCGTTCTTCTGACCCGGCACTGGAGTGCGAGCGTGAGGTGAGGAATTCGCCGGCCCAACGGGCCAGGGCGTGCTAAGATCTCCGGTAACTGGTTAACAGTATTAACAGTATTTCTAGTTCGCGCGCGCGGGGCGGCCCCTGGGGGTCTCCCGGCGAAAAGTACCCCGACCAACGCCCGGTCGCCGCCCGACCGCCGCCCGACCGCCGCCCGACCAAGTCTACTCAGAGATGGTTTTCCTTCTGGGTGCGGCCTCTCAGGCTCCCCAGAGCGCGCTCAGAGTGCCCCAATAGGCCCCCAAGACTGCCCAAGAGGCCCCCGAGACGCCCAAAGAGCGCTCGAAGACGCCGAAGATGACCCCAAGACGGCCCAAAAGGCCCCCAAGACAGCCCAAGAGGCCTCCAAGACGCCCCAAGAGCCTTCCAAGAAGCCTCCGAAGAGAGCCCCAAGAGGCCAAAATCGTTGATTTTCATTGGTTTTTTCTATGTTTTTTGTGTTCTGGCTTTTTCGGCTGGCTCCCGGACGCTCCAAGACGGCCCAAGAGGCCCCCAAGACCGCTCCAAGACGGCCCACGAAGCTCCCAAGACGGCGCCGAAACGACCCAAGAGAGCCCTCAAGACGGCCCAAGTGCCGCCCAAGACGGACCAAGAGGCCCCAAGACGGGCCCAAGAGGGACTCAGAAGGGATACCGAGAACTCAAAAATGGAGCCCTCCGTCCCAGAAGGCGCCCAGGAGGTCCCAAAGAGGCCCCAAGAGGCCTCCAAGAGGCCCCAAGATGTCGCCAAGAGGCCCCAGGAGACTCTCAGGAGGCCCAAAAGAAGCCCCAGAAGGCTTCAAACATGTCTCCCAGGCGCCCCCGAACGGCCTCTCAACAGACCCCAAGAGGCCCCCCAAAGAAGCATCTGGACGACGACTCTATTTCGCCCCATCGAGAGACGACCCCCAGGGAACTGCTTCACCATCAAAACTCCCCACGCAACGCGTCCGAACGACACCCGCCCCCAAGAGCGCAACATGGGCAACGAACACACAGACAAAAACCAGCGATGCCATATCACGGGCGGGCGGAATGAGCGAAGCGATTCAATAAACCCCGTCTCAAATGCAACCGCTTGCTGTTGAGGTTGCGGTTGCTTGTAGGTCAGAGCCCTTCGAAAGCCGACGGGCTGGCATCCCCCAAAAACGGGGGAACTGGCTGTCGCGGACCGCTGGCGGTCCCTAGTCGAAGCACGGGGTGTAAAGATAATTGCGTTTCCTGCCCGTTTTCGGGCTCCGGGGCAAGGCCTTGCTAGGCCGTGTCTAACGCCATTCAGCCATGCACTTCATTGTACGTTTTTTCTGTGCTGGGCCCGGGGATCCAGATCTTTCTTCCGATGATCGGGATCAGAGTTTGGGTTATGGAGGCAAAGAGCTACGGACTCACGAAGTTCGCATGTAACACAGCCGGTCGTTTCGACAGGAGCGACCAGGTCACAAGTAGTTGAGCAGCGCACTGCAGCAACCACCACGCAGGTGGCCAGTCTGTGTACCATGTTCACTGCTTGCCGCTGCTTAGCCTACGGGTCGGGGACTACGGACCACTGCGCAGCAAGTTCGCGGTAGCCCCTGGCCCGCTGATTCGCCCGGATCGGCTCCCCATTCAATATGCTGCCACCTCACGCACATTGCCCAAAGGGTCAGGGACTAAGGACCACTGCATAGCAAGTTCACAGTAGCCCCCGACCCGCTGATTCGACTGGATCAGCCTGCCAGCTGCCGCGCGCGCAGCCATCGTCATTCACATCGCTATATCCGCCGCTGTTGCAGCTCTCGAGTCAGTGCGCGAGTATGTGAAGCACGATCGGGCATAGCAGAGCCTAAAACCACGGATAGGCCAGTACACCGAAAATGGGGATGTCAATCTTATGTTGTTCCCGTCTGCCCGCCATGCACGACAACACAAATGTCACGGAGTCGGTGCGCGGGCGATTTCCCGCCACTGCTTAGGAGAACACTCTCCTGAGCTCCCTGAGCGTGTCATTCTTCTGACCCGGCACTGGAGTGCGAGCGTGAGGTGAGGAATAAATCCCGTCTCAAATGCAACCGCTTGCTGTTGAGGTTGCGGTTGCTTGTAGGTCAGAGCCCTTCGAAAGCCGACGGGCTGGCATCCCCCAAAAACGGGGGAACTGGCTGTCGCGGACCGCTGGCGGTCCCTAGTCGAAGCACGGGGTGTAAAGATAATTGCGTTTCCTGCCCGTTTTCGGGGCTCCGGGGCAAGGCCTTGCTAGGCCGTGTCTAACGCCATTCAGCCATGCACGACAACACAAATGTCACGGAGTCGGTGCGCGGGCGATTTCCCGCCACTGCTTAGGAGAACACTCTCCTGAGCTCCCTGAGCGTGTCGTTCCTCTGACCCGGCACTGGAGTGCGAGCGTGAGGTGAGGAATAAATCCCGTCTCACATGCAACCGCTTGCTGTTGAGGTTGCGGTTGCTTGTAGGTCAGAGCCCTTCGAAAGCCGACGGGCTGGCATCCCCCAAAAACGGGGGAACTGGCTGTCGCGGACCGCTGGCGGTCCCTAGTCGAAGCACGGGGTGTAGAGATAATTGCTGAAGCACGCGCATGAGACTCCCAGGCTTCTCTTCTCCCATCTCTCCTCCTTTCCCCCTTGCCAGTCCCGTCCGGGATCCGGGTGGCAGTAGACGCCGCAACAAGGGAGGGATACAGTTTCCCCCAGTTTCGTATCATCCAGAATCTGCGTTGTTACGGTTTCCGCCCTCGTGTTCTCGATGGGGGGGGTATGATTTGTCCGCCCGCTCTGGGCGTCACGGAATACCCCCGAGGCGCGGGTAGCAGCCGGCAGCGGGAGACAGCACATGCTAGGCTAATAATCCCATTAAGTGGGATAGCAGATTCGAGCGTCTGCCTGCTCCTACGGAAGGCTAGGGGGACAATTTCGTTAGCAGACGGTTGCCCCGCCCTGCTGTCATATATCAGCGCATGATACACACACTACTAACAAATCGAGCCCTGCTAGAAAAAAAAACATATCAATCAGGGATGCTCGCAGCGCGATGGACTTGCATGCGTTGGCACCAGGCAGGCAGGCCCGGTGCACCTGATGCGGGTGCCCGTCATGCTGGGGATTGATCCCCTCCAGGTGCACCCTCCATGCTTTGGCATGGCACGCCCCTGCGAACACACACGCCTCAATTCAGCGGCAGGGAGGCGCGCGGACCCATTTGGGGCCCATCCGCTCCCCGGAGGGGGAAAAATAACCACACTCTGTTGTGGCATCCTGGGGCCATCGCCAAGCGGGGATGGCAACCCAGAAAGCTTTCGCGGTCTTGCTAAAAACTACGGCCGTCCAGACCGTTACGCGGGCCATTGGCATCAACATGCGACTGGAATGCTCGCGGCATCCAACCTCGCAGGGGGAAGTCACCCCGATGGAGCGACGCCCCGTTTGTGCCGCTATCGCGCGGCACAGGTGCTAGTATGTGCAGAGAGGCAGCCATCTTCACAAGGGGGTCCCCCCCGAAGTGGCACTCAGCACGCAAGCATCGCAGGCTGCCTGCATGGGCTGGGGCCCCTGCCGCTTTGCGACACCTACGCTGGGGCTACAGCTCCCAGCGTCTACCCGACCTGCCAGGGTCCCTGCGCTAAGTGCAAGAGCCCCTGAATTCAGCGGCGGGGAAGCAATCGGGCCCACCTTGGGATCCGCTTCCTCCCCGGAGGGGAACCGCTGGGCAGTGCGCGCCAGGAGTCAAATTGCGGACCACTACTGCGGCAAGTTCGCCCCCCCAATATGGGATGCCACCCCGTAGGAGCCCCGATTCGACAGGATCACTTTGGGGCATGGGGTGAGGAGGGGGTGGCGGCCAGCGAAATCGAGAAAGAGGTGGAACATCGACGGGTGTTCCTCACTAAGCACCTCAGTATCGTGGCTATCCGTCATCCCCCAGCTTTAGTCTGCGCGGCGGACACCCGCATCGGCCAGACCCCGCCCCCCTAGGGGCTGAGGTGCGAGTGCACGACCCGCTGACTAAGGATACATCCGAGACAATCCTCCTCCTTCTCCTCCTCCTCCTCCTCCTCCTCCTCCTCCTCCTCCTCCTCCTCCTCCTCCTCCCCCTCGTCCTCCTCCTCCTCCTCCTCCTCCTCCACCTCCCCTTCCTCCCCATCCTCTTCCTCCTCCTCCTCTTCCTCCTCCTCCTCCTCCTCCTCCTCCTCCTGCGTCCTCCTCCTCCTCCACCCCCTTTTCTTCCTTCCTCCTCCTCCTCCTCCTCCTCCTCCTCCTCCTCCTCCGCATCCTCCTCCCCCTCCTCCCTCTCCTCCTCCTCCTCCTCCTCCTCCTCCTCCTCCCCCTCCTCCTCCTCAGCCGGCACTGCAGCATCGATCAGCATCAGCATCAGCATCGGCATCATCATCACATCCCCTCCTCCTCCTCCTCCCTCTCCTCCTCCTCTCCTCTCCTCATCATCATCATCATCATCATCATCATCAGCAGCAGCAGCATGCCACATATCATCATCATCCATCAATCATCATCTCATCGTCTCATCATCATCATCATCATCATTAGCAGCATCATCACATCACATCATCATCATCAGCAGCATCATCAACATCATCATCATCATCATCATCATCATCATCATCATCATCATCATCATCATCATCATCATCATCATCATCATCATTAGCAGCAGCATCATCATCAGCATCATCATCAACATCATCATTATCATCATCATCAGCATCATCATAATCATCATCATCACCATCATCATCAGCATCATCATTACCATCCCCACCATCATCAGCATCATCATCATCATCATCATCATCATCATCATCATCATCATCATCATCATCATCATCATCATCATCATCATCATCATCATCATCATTAGCAGCAGCATCATCATCAGCATCATCATCAACATCATCATTATCATCATCATCAGCATCATCATAATCATCATCATCACCATCATCATCAGCATCATCATTACCATCCCCACCATCATCAGCATCATCATCAGCAGCATCATCATCAGCATCATCACCATCGTCGTCATCATCATCATCATCAGCAGCATCATCATCATCATCAGCAACAACAACAACAACGACAACAACAACAGCAACACCAACAACAACAACAGCCGCAGCATCAGCATCATCAGAATCATCATCATCATCATAATCATCATCATCATCATTGCCATCATCATCATCAGCATCATCATCATCCTCATCATCACCACCATCATCATCATCATCGTCATCATCATCACCACCACCATCATCACCATCATCAATCAGCATCATCATCAGCATCATCAGCATCATCATCATCTTTCTACTCCCCCTCCTCATCATCATCATCATCATCATCATCATCATCATCATCATCATCATCATCATCATCATCATCATCATCTTTCTACTCCCCCCCCCTCCTCCTCCTCCTCCTCCACCTCCTCCTCCTCATCCTTTTCCTCCTCCACCTCCTCCTCCTCCTCCTCCTCCTCCTCTTCCCCCCCTAACAGTACGCTTCGCCCCGTCGTCTCAGAGCCCGCCCTGCCCTCGCCTTCTCAGGAGGCCGCCCCACTCGCGCCACCCCCTTGCGTGAGGAGGAACGTGAGGAGGAGGAGGAGGAGGAGGAAGAGGAGGAGGAGGAAGAGGAGGAGGAGGAGGAGGTGGAGGAGGGGGAGGAGGGGGAGGAAGAGAAGAGGATGATGATGATGTGATGATGATGATGATGTGAATGAATGATGATGATGAGGATATTATGATGATGATGATGATGAGATGATTATGATGATGATGGTGATGATGATGATGAATGATGATGAAGAGGAGTAGGATGAGGAGGGGAGGCGGAGGAGCGGAGGAGAGGAGGAGGAGGAGCAGGAACCCATCGCTCGGATATGAGGGGAGGAAAGGAAGAGGAGGAGGGAGCGTAGGAAGGATGAGGAGGAGAGAGGAGGAGGAGGAGGGAGGAGGAGGGGGAGAAAGAGGAGGAGGACGAGGAGGAGGAGGAGGAGGAGGAGGAGGAGGAGAAGGGGGAGGTGTAGGTGGAGGAGGAGGAGCCAGCCAAGGGGAGATACACCAAGCTGGAACCAAAGATCCTTCGCCGATAGTTCGGCGACAAGCCCAGATGACGGATTCCAGCGCTACTTGGCGGGATGGGCAAGTGTCGGCGTCCCTAGCGTTCGGGTCACAACTCGGCTCTCTGGCGACCGTTCGGGGCGATCCGGGCACCCCCGGTACGCTCCCGGCGAGGCGCAGCTGCTGGAACGCAGCCTGAGGCTGGAAAACCGCCGAGAACCCAAAACAACGTCCAAGAACGGAGAACCTTGAACATCCTACTACCCCTACTGTTGTACTTGACTTTTCGGGCCCCCAAAACCGTGAAGTTCGGACCGCATGGCGACCTCGGGATCCTCAACGACCTTACCGCGCGGTCCGTCAGCGCACGGTTTCGGGACCCTGGAGGCCCCAGTCGCCCAAGACGTCCTTGGAGAACGACCCGAGTCCAAAAAGATTCCACAGCCGAGATCACCGCAGGGGGTGCTAGGGGGATAGGGGGATTAGAAGCGGATCCTAGGGTGAGATACATCTGGCCGAACGTAGCTCCTCAGCGGGTTACATGTGTCCAAAGTGGTGCAGGCGGGGTGCGGATCTGGTCCACGTGGGCGGGGCCCACATAGCGGAGTCAACGAATCACCGAGAGAGCGTGATCCACCGCCGCTTTACTGTGGAAAATTGCCAACCTTTTCCTCCGGAGCCCGGGGGTCGCCACCCCCCCCCTCCGAAAATCCCCCCCCCCCTGCGGGACCCCCCCCCTCCCCCCTCCCCCGGCAAAACCCCCCCCTCCCTACCCCCTCCCCCCTCCCCTCGAAAACCAGGGGTCACTACCGGTTCGAACCCACCCCCCCCCTCCGGATCCAGAAAACCGGGGGGGTCACTACCGGTTCGAACCCCCCCCCCCTCGAAAACCGGAGGGGGATCACAACCGGTTCGACCCCCCCCACGCCCCACTCACCGCCAGCAAACGACTCCCGGTCCCTACCACCGTCCGCATCACATCCCCCACTGTTGTTCCCAGCGCCACTGTCCTCACCACCACTGTTCCCGCTGGTTCCACCACCGTCCCTACTGTCCCACCAGTGCCCCCACCACTGTCGCACTGTCCCCACTGTCCCCACCACTGTTCCCCACTGTCTCCACGGCCCCAACCACTGCCCGACTATCCCCACTGTACCCACTGTCCCACTGACTCCTCCGCTGTCCCATTGAGCTGTCCCACTGTTCCCACCACTGTCCCCACTGTCCCCACCACTGTCCCCACTGTACCTCTGTCCCATTGTCCCACCGCCGTCCTCGCCACCGCCTTCACCACTGTCCCCACCACCATTGTACCCTCCACTGTCCCACTGTTTCCACCTCATTCCCACTGTCCCCACACCACTGTCCCCACCACCACCGTCCCCACCACTGTCCACTGTCCCCCCCTGTTCCCACCATTGTCCCCACCACTGTCCCCACCACTACCGTCCCCACCACTGTCCCACTGTCCCACTGTCCCCACCACTGTCCCGCTGTCCCCTCACCACTGTCCCCACCAACACCGTCCCCACCACTGTCCGCACCCCCACTCGGTTTTCGAGGGGGGGGGGGGTTCGAACCGGTAGTGACCCCCCCCGGTTTTCGAGGGGGGGGGGGGTTCGAACCGGTAGTGACCCCCCCCTTTTCATGATGAACTGGGGGGGGGGGGAGGGGTTCGAACCGGTAGTGACCCCCCCCGGTTTTCCAGAGGGGGGGGGGGGAGGGGTTCGAACCGGTAGTGGCCCCCCCTGGTTTTCCGCCAGCAGCGGTAGAACACGCTTTTTTCGGATCCCCCGACCCACTCACGAGCCATGTTGGGCCAGATAGAACATACCTTAGCCTCCACGCCTGACCCCCCGTATCCCCGTAGCACCCCCCGCGGTGATCTCAGTGACCCCGAGCCCCCACTGACTCACCACACGGTGCGGCCACCGCACCGCTTGGAGGCCCCTGGGGCTCGTGCGCGCCGCGGGCCTCCTCCGTGCCGCCAGCCGCCGCGGGCGCCGCCTGGGGGGACCAAAAAGTACCATATACCGCTGCTCCCCGGCCCTCTCCAGGGGCGCGTTTTCCGACCATGGCTTCGAGGCGAACGCGGCCGTGGTGACTGGGGATGAGGTAGTGGGCCCAGGAGACAGAGAATCCCAAACAAATCTGGGACCAGGAGCAACAAGTGTCTGAGCGGCCCAAGAAGATCGCTGGAGCCGCGCCCCTCGACGTTCGACGAGTCCTATTAGGCAGCAAGAACTGAAACGCCAGCTGCGGGTCACAATACCGAGGGGGGAAAATCAGAATTTCTTCGCCGCCGGGAACGCTGTTCCCCCCCCCTGAGGGAAGACGGGGGGGGCTCCTCTCTGTATCTTTCTGGGGCTGACATTTGCGGTATCGGCCTGCGCTTTCGGGCCACAACTTGGCTCTCCAGCTGCCGTTCGGCACCCCCAGGAGCGCCCTCGACGAGGCGTAGCCGCTGGAAGGCCTCCCGAGGCCGAGAAGCCGCCGAGAATCGACGAGAACGCCCGAGAACCTCGAACCCCTGAGCCGATGCCCCCTTCCCTCCGAGCTTGTTTCAGTCTTCCCCCCGTGACGTCCGCGAGGAGGTAACGGTAGCATGGTCGGGACCCGCGGGGGGGGGCCACGGGCGCTGGACGACAACGACGACGACGACGAAACGACGGTAACCACGACAACGACGACGCCGAACGACGACGACGGCGAGAATCGAGAGCCTATACCCCTGACATGCCCCTTCCCCTCCGATATTGCAGTTCAGGGACCGACGACAACGATATTCAAAACGAAATGACGAACAACGACACGATGCCCAACGTTCAAAACGAGCGTGAAAAACGAAGCCGGTGCCAAACGAAAACGAAGGACGAAACGGGGCGTTCAAAGCAACAACGAACAACAAAACGAAGCAACAACGAAAAACGAAACGAAAAACAAAAAACAAGGGCCCCACAAAAAACGGGCTAACCCCCCGTTTAACGTCCGCTACCGGGGAGGGAGGGTGGGTCGGACCCCCCAGAAGTGGGGGGGGGGGGGGGAGCAAACATCAACGTGGTCGGGCGCCGCCGCGGACGAGAAAGAGGGCGAGGACGACGACCAGGACCACGACGACGACGACGACGACGACGACAGTGGCCGCCCCTGGAGGCGACTGGAGGACCTCCGAGGCCCCCGGAGACGACGACGACGACAAAGACAAGGACGAGGACGAGGACGAGGACAAGGACAAGGACGAGGACAAGGACGACGAGGACGACGACGAAGACGGCTGCCTCTGAAGGTCTCGAGAGGACTCCAGAAGCCTCAGAAGATCTCCGGAGGCGTCTGGAGTCATGTTCCTCCCATCTTACTCAAGGACCACATCCCAGAAATATTCTCGAACACCCGGAAAAGTGTCGAAAGGGTGTCGAAAGAGTGTCGAAACAATGTCGGGCGAGTGTCTCCCAGGGCCCGACACGTGAAAACCCTCAAGTTTTTGTTTTTTGGGTGCTCGGAATTCTTCCTGGCGATCAAAGCTAAAGTAGGTTGGACTATCATAAGTCTGGAGGCGTCTAGTAGAAGAGAACGACGACGACGATGACGACGACGACGAGGCAACGACGACGACAACGACGACGACGATGACGATGACGATGACGATAACGACAACGACGACGACGACGACGCCCTTGACGACGACGATGACGACGAGGACGAGGACGACAAAGAGGACCAGGACGACGACGACGACGACGACGACAATGACGACGGTGACGACGACACGAACGACGCCGATGCCAACGTCCACGCCGACAACGACGACGACGACGACAACGACGACGACGCCGACGACGACGACGGCCAATTCTGAAAGTCTCCGAGGGTCTCCAGGGGCCTCAAGAGAGTTCTGGAGGCGTCTGGAGGCGTCTGGAGGACCTCCGATGCCCTCGGAGACGACGACGACGACGACGACGACGACGACGACGACGACCGCGACGATGACGACGACGAAGACGACGACGACGACGTCGACGACGACGACGACGACGACGACGACGACGGTGAAGGCGACGGCGACGACGACGCCGACGAGGAAGGGGACGACAACGACGACGACGACGACGACGAGAACGAGGAGAAGGACGAGGACGCCGACGACGGAGACGACGACGACGACAAAAACGACGACGACGACGACGACGAAGACGACGGAGACGAGGACGACGACGACCACGCCGACGACGACGATGACGACGACGACGACGACGACGACGCAGTCGACGACGAGGACGACGACGACGGAGACGACGACGGTGACGACGACGACGATGACGACGACGTCGATGCCGACGACAACAACGACGACGATGCCGACACCGACGCCTTCGCCGACGCCGACGCCGACGACAAAGACATAGACGGCGACAACGACGACGCCGACGCCGACGCCGACGATGACGACGTCGATGCCGACGCCGACGCCGACGCCGCCGCCGACGCCGACGCCGACGCCGACACCGCCGCCGACGCCGGCGCCGTCGCCGACGCCGACGACGCCGACGCCGACGCCGACGCCGACGACGACGACGCCGACGCCCGACGCCGACGACGACGGACGACGACGTCGACGACGTCGACGACGACGACGACGACGACGACGACGACGACGACGACGACTGCGACGGCGACGGCGACGTCGGCGACGACGCCGACGATGACGACGTCGATGCCGACGCCGACGCCGACGCCGCCGCCGACGCCGACGCCGACGCCGACACCGCCGCCGACGCCGGCGCCGTCGCCGACGCCGACGCCGACGCCGACGCCGACGCCGACGCCGACGACAACGACGACGACGGCGACGCGACGGCGACGGCGACGGCAACGGCGACGCCGACGCCGACGCCGACTGCGATGCCGACGCCGACGCCGACGCCGACGCCGACGACAATGACGACGGCGACGACAATGACGACGCCGACGACGACGCCGACGACGACGCCGACGCCGACGCCGACGCCAACCCCGACGCCGACGCCGACGCCGACGCGGACGGAACGTCGATGCCGACGCCGACGCTGACGACAACGACGACGGCGACGACGACGACGACGACGACGACGACGGCGATGACGACGACGACGACGACGACGACGACGACGACGACCGCCTGTGAGGTCGCCGGAAGCCTCTGGAGGCGTCTGGAGGCCTTCCGATGGCGGCCGATGCCTGTCAGCACCACATCATGCCTGTGAGCACGACCCCATACAGTGGGCCCCGCCACCCCCCCTGTGACACAATTCGCTACCGCTTCGGGCTGGAGGGGGGTTGGAGACCCCCCCGTAACGGACGTTACGCTCTCAACGAGTGAAAACGCAGTCTCTCCGCTGACCGCCGCCGCTCGGCACGATGCCGGCACTGCCGCCCTCGGCGAGGCGCAGCCGCCGGAAGGTACCCCGAGGCTGAGAAGACGCAGTGAATCGACGAACACGCCCGAGAAACTTGAACACCTGAGCCTACCACCCCCCTAACATGACCCTCTCCGTCCGCTGACCACCAGTCTCTATTCCACTGCGTGCTCCCCCGCATGACTGATCAGAGCAACTCCTGGGCATCGTTTCTAGATGGGCTGTTGGGGTCACTTTTTTTTCACGGCCGCAGGCGAACGCGCCGGCGGCGGGCGAAGTAGGTCGGGCCGCGACCGGCTTAAATTACCGACGGCTAACGCGGGCGGCTGTTAGGGGTCACGCGAAGCGTCTAGAATAAAAACAATATCGTTGTCCGCTGACCACCAGCAATAACGACGACGACGAACACGACCACGACCACGACCATAACGACGACGGCAACGACGCCGACGCTAACGCCGACACCGACGCCGACGCCGACGCCAAGGCCGACGACGACGACGCCGACGACGAAGACGACGCCGTCGCCGCCGCCGACGAAGACGATGACGACGACCGCCTCGAAGGGTCTCCAGAGGTCTCCAAAGGCCTCTGGAGGCGTCTGGAGGACTTCCGATGCCTGCCGATGCCTGCCGATGCCTGTCAGCACCACACTATGCCCGTGAGCACGGCGCCATACCTGTGGGGGGCCCGCTTCCCCCCCCTACGTACATTCGTTGCCGCTCTCGCTCTAGGGTGGAGGGCGGTGGCCAGCCCCCCCGTAGCAGACGTTACGGATTCAACGAGTAAAAAAACAATATCTTCGCTGACCGCCGCCGTTCGGAAGGATCAGGGCACTCCCGCCCCCGGCGAGGAGCAGCCGCTGGAAGGCATCCCAAGGCTGTCGACGACGAAGACCGAAAAGATCCACCCTCGAACCCCTGAACCTACCCCCCTTAACATGACCTTTTCCGTCCTCTGACCACAAAACTCCTTGACGACGACGACGACGACGACGACGACGACGACGACGACGACGGCAACGACGGCAACGACGGCGACGACAACGACGACGACGGCGATGGTGACGACGACGACAACGACGAGGACGACGTCGACGTCGACGACGACGACGACGACCACAACCACGACGACGACGGCGACGACGACGCCGACGACCACGAAAATTGGGAACAATCTCCCAGCTGACCGCTGGCCTCCTCCGTGCCGCCCGCCGGCGCGGGTGCCGAGGGGGCCGCAGTGGCCGCCGGATCCGCGCCCGCATGCCCGCCGCCCTCCGCGGCGGGCGGCGGTGCCGCCTCCGCGAGCGCGTCGGCCGCCGCGGGGGCGGCCACGCCAGCGGCTCGCACGCCAGAGGCGTCCGGGGTCGCGGTGATATCCAGAGGGGAAGCAGAGACCACCGCTGGATGATCCTCAGAGTGTGTGTCAACGCCAACAGGTGCTGATCCACCGAAGCCTGACCATACAGCGCAAGTGGTGCAACATTGGCCGAAACGCACGCCGAACGGGGCAAACGCACACCACGCAAACACACGTCGTGATGACCATCGAACCGCAACTGGCCCTGAGATCTGGGCTTTACAATTTTTCTGCACGGGGCGTGTTCGCCACGTGTTTCTGGCCCAAGACCCTCCTTGTTCGATGTGGTTTGAAAAATGATGCGACAAGGTTGGGTTTAAGGTTTCAGTCATGATATCCCCGATGACGCAAAACATCGGCAAAGTCGGCTATCTGAGAGTCCCATATGTTCGCAAATCTATTTGTTGTTTCAGTTGTTTCGGACCCTGCTTAGACCTTACTGTATGTTACCAACCAATTACAGGGGATAGCTAATTCAGCCGACCACCAGCGTGTGTGAGTCGTCGTCGTCGTCGTCGTCGTCGTCGTCGTCGTCGTCGTCGTCGTCGTCGTCGTCGTCGTCGTCGTCGTCGTTGCCAACCCCCAAAAAAATGAGAGCGAACCGAGAAAAAAAACATCGTCGTTAAGCCGCCGTCCTCAACTTTTCCCCTCCCTGACAAGAGTAAAGGTTGGGGGTCGGGGGTGGGGCACGGAACGTCTGAGGGTGTGCCAAAATAGGGTGGCGGCGGCATGCGAACGCAGCCACTGGGGATTGCGGTGAGGCTAAGGGGCCGCGAAATGTGCATGTGCGCGGGGTGTGCCCAAACAAGTTGCAGTGGCGGTGGCCTGCGAACGCAGCCGCTGGGGCCTTCGGCGGGTGTCGCTGCGGGGCCGCGAAAAGCGCGCAGGGCGCTCCGAAATGGCGCGGCGTTACAAGGGCACGAAGCGCGCGAGGGGCCGGCCAACGTGGTGACGAGTGTAACAACGATGCAGCCGACGGTGAGGGTTGCGGCGACGATGACGATGAAGATGACGATGGTGTTGGCGATAATGGGATCTGATGATGATGACAGCGATGGAGACGGCGGCGATGGCCACGCGGATGATACCGACGTCGATGACGACGATGGCGACGATATAGGCGATCACGAAAAATTACAACGCCGCGGACGGTGACGACCGCGTCGGTGACCGCAGCGATAGCGACGGCCACGGCGACGGAGGCGACGACGACGAGGAAGATGGCGGCGATGATCGCGGCGATGACGACGACGAAACCGGCGCGGACGACAATGTCGATGACGACGGCGAGAACGCGCGGAGGGGCGAGCGGGCGGGAAGGGGGGGGGCTCAGGACTGCGCGTTCGTCGTTGTTCGCGCGCGCGCTAGCGTTTCCCTGCGGCCTTCGCTGGTTCGTCGCCGACAGGCGACTCCGATTGGGGGGGCGAGGAGGGGGGGGCAGAGGAGGAGGAGGAGCGCGAATGGGAGGAGGAGGAGGCAGAAAAGCAGAAGGAGCAGGATGCAGGACGATGAAAAAGTAGGAAAGAAAGGAGGGCGGAGGTCGAGGGGGGGGGGAGAGGGAGAGGGGGAGGAGGAAGACGACGACGACGACGACGAGGAAACATCTCCCGCGTCAACGGGCCAAGACAGTACCCCATGGGAGTCCTATGCTAGATTTTCACGGTGTCCCAGCCCGACACCACATGGCCACTCTTGTTCCAAGCAGACATGGCATGCGGAATGGCGCCCTCATGGATCGACGAAAGGCGGGCGTCGCTCGCCGCCTCTACCGCGACCGCGCCGCAGCGCCTGGATGATAGCGCGCGCGGCCTCAGGCTGCAGCTTCGCGCGCGGGGCGCGCGGGACCAATGGGGGCGAGCGCGGCGAAGGGGCGCGCGTGCAAACCGTCGCTGGGGCCTGCCCACAATTCACAGCAAACGCCGCACAAGTGCGCCCTGCACTGCAGCGCGTGGCGCGTCTGCGCGGTGTCCGCGTTCTAGATTGCGCACGAAGGGTCACAGCATCAGAATGCGATAACTTCTGCCGCGCTGCAGCGTGCCAATAAGCCTGGCCGCACAACGCTGCCACAATGAACCCGATACTTGGTACACGTCCCGCTGCGGCGAAACGATAACTGACCTCTGCGCCCAGCTGCCACGCAAGAGAACATAAAATAATATGCAACGTGAACGCCACGCGCAAAACGAACGTAAGCTCCCAGACGCTACATGTGGCATGCCATAAAACTAGCCCAAGGCGTCTTACGCTGACGGCCGTGACCTCTGACTTTCCCCCGCGACAATGCAGCTCGAAGAAGCGAGCGCGAAGTCCATGAATGCCAGTTGAAAACGCGCAGGCTAAGATGCGAGAGGCGCGAAACTAGGGAGGGAGGCGGCCGGACGGGAGTGGAGGGCGGAGGGGGAGGACACCACACCAGGTTGTCACTGACACTCTGGCCGCGCGAGGCGGCTGCTGGAAGGCGGCGTCGGGGCGGAAATGCGCGCAGTTATTCGCCCTGCGCCATGGCCAGGAGGGGGAGGGAGGAGGGGTGGGGGGAAGGGGGAGCAGAAGGGAATGATACGAAGTCGCCCTACAACGTACCGCCCCAGGGTTGGACAGAAAATTGTGTCACTCCCTACTGAATAACCCAAACGACCAAATCAATCAATCCTACACAACAGAAAATTAAACAGAGAAGGAAAAGGAGGACAGGGACACGCACGACCCCAATCAGCGCGCCAGCTATACAAGATCAGTAACGATCAGCTATGGCGGAGCCAGGCAAGGCAGCGCACATGTTAAAGAGAACCGAGGCGGCGCAATTCATTGGTAGAGCAAGAACTCGAGGAGCGCGTCGAGGACGTACGTTCTGTGATGCCCGCCCCCGACGAGCAAGGAGGCCGAGGGGCGGCTGCTGACGGGCACGCGCGCGCCCGCACGTCTGATGGCCCGCCTGCGCCAAGTCTCGCTCTCGGGGCCGCGCACCGAACATGGCCGTGGTCGAGGGCGCGGCCCGGGCAAGGTGGGAAGAAAGGATCAGTGCAGTCGCGGTGGGGCCCGCAATGGCATTTGGGGTCACTGGCCATCGCTCGGATGTCCATTTCCTGTGCTTTTTCCGGTTTCGCGCGTGTTTTTTTCGCCAAATGGTCAAGGATGCTCCTCGATGGTCCTCGCCGAGGGAAAAATGGTCACGTCCGAGCGATGCCAAGGTCAAGGCTGGTGCCGATGCTGATGGAGTCCATGCTGGAGCCAATGCTGGGGTCGGCGCCAGCGTCGGGGTTGCTGGCGTCGGTGCCCGAGTCGGTGTTCGCATCGCTGGACGAGCGCGTTCCACTGCTCGCAAAGTGGCTGCTCGCAGATGGCCTGGATCCGCCGCGGGGGATATACGATACAGTACATCGAAGCGGGCATTTGTTTTTCGGGCGTTTGCGAGTAGGCACTTTGCGAGTAGTGGAACGCGCTCGGCGAATCGTTGCTGCTGCTGCTGCTGCAGACGTCGGTGCCGGAGCCTGTGCGGGGAGTCGATACGGGGAGAGAAGTGGGCAGGTGGGCAGCCGCAGGTGGGGGTGGATGAAGTACTCGTGGCAGCTGAAATTGTGGCGGCGACGGAGAGAACCACATTCTTGGTTGTGCTCGCCCTCGCGGTCGTGGTCGTGCTGGTCGTGCTGGTTGTGCTGGTGCTGCTCGTGACAATGCTGGTCAGCGTCATTATCTTCCCTTACGTGCTCGCCGTCGTGGTCGGGCTGCTCGCGAAACGGCGGTCGGAGCTTGCGCCTAACCTGGCGTTGAAGTCGCCGTCGGACTTGACGTGACAGAAAGTGGAGTTGTCGAAACTGTCGCCGTCGTCGGCCCATGGGTCGGCGAGCTGGTCGGCGCGGGAGTCTGTGAGCTGGTCGGTGCGGGGGTCGGTGAGCTGGTCGGCCCGAGAATCGGCGAGCTCAGCCGTGACCTCTGCTGATACACCAGCGCCAACTCAAAGTATGCGAGATCCTCTCCAGTGCGATGATGGAACCCAGAAGACAGCACTTTCTTATAGGGTGTGCGGGCTTACGAACAAGAGTTAGATGGCTCGCAGACCACGTGTTAACCACCCACTGACCACTTACCAACCCCTGACTAACCACTGCTAACTACTTGAGAAACCCCCTTTGTTACAACAACGCATTAAACATGGTATCAACGACTCAGCTAAGTTAGCCATCACCTAATTAGTAAAGGGCTATTCGGTCCACGATGCATCTACTAGCCAGCCAACCACCTGGTAACCACTTACTAGCCACTCACTAACTGCCGACGTACATTTATAAAGGTTAGCCGACTCAGTAGCCACTCCGATATGGCGAGCCCCCTACCACTTACTAAGGGCTGCATCCACTTACAGAACTTACAGCCCACTTAGAACCTCCTTAAACATACTTACTATGCACTCATGCCCTCTAATATCCTCTGAGAAATCCGCTAACCACTTGCTAAGCGGCGTGGGAACCTAGTAGTGGCCCCTACCGGGCCCGCGAACCATCAAACGGATCCAGGACGAAAAACTGGCCGTGAGGAATGGGTCAGTACCGGCGGGGCCACGCATTGAAAAAACAGATCGTCGAATATCTGGGGAACCACCGACATCGAGAATTCATCGGGCGTGCCACCGCACAGGGTGTGGGTCCCCCCGGTGGGTTCTCGGTGGCTGTGGTCTCTGTTCCACCTCTGGGATGTCAGAAGAGAGATCGGGGGGATAGAACCCCGTTTCGCAGAACACCCTCTGGCGAAAACGGCGCGGGTGCAGGCCCGCAGGAGCTGCGACCGCAGCGCTCTCTCGACAGCCGAGAAGAGTTCAATCCGCTCATCGACGTGGCAAGGCGAGGGGGCAGGAGAGCCCAGAATCGAATCGATAAGTCGAATCGGCGATCGAAATTAGTCGGATCGGCGGAAATCGGCAGCCAAGTCGGAAGGAATCGAATCGTTTGAGATCGGCAGGCTCGTACGCATCCAGTGAGAAATCGGAACCCAAATCGGAATCCCAAGTCGAATCGAATCGGAATCGGAATCCATCGAAATCGAATCGAATCGAATCGGGGCAATCGAAATGAGCCCTGAGGGGGGGGCTCTATCAACCTCCGAACCAGCAGACGGCACAAAGAGAACCCGTCGGGGGTCCGCGCAGGTCCTCTGCATCGACGCCGGGGCGCCCCCGGGCGGCGCTCCCAGCGCCGACCACCCTGCGCGCTCCGCGGGCCGGGGGGGGAAGGCCCAGCGCCGATCCAGGGAGCCCGCGTGGACCTCCGAAGTTCGTGCTTGTGCGCCCCTCTCTTCTTCGGGTGATGCCCGTGTCGCCCATGGTGCCGCCGAACCCGATGCCCTTCGGCCCGAAGAGTCTGGCGTGGTCCGCCTCGCAGTAGGGCCACCCGTCGTGCTCCCGGAACTGGCCGCCGCGGAGCGACTTGCCGCAAGCCTTGCAGCAGAAGCACATGGCGTGCCAGGAGTGGCCCATACCCTTGACCTCCTCCGCGGCGTAAACGCTCTTGCCACACGCAGGGCATTTGGGAGCGGCAGCGGCCTGGAACTTCGCCATCGCCTGCCCCGCCGCACCCCGCACGCGACCGTCACACCCCTCCAGCCAAAACGGCTCGAGTCAGAGGGAAAGAGAGCGAGGGAAAAGAGAGCATTCGAAGGGGGGAAAGGACAGCGGAGGGAATTGGAATGCGGAAGGGCAAACTGGGCGCGCCAGCGTCTCGGCGGACATCCTACCCGTCTGGCCAATTCTTGCAGATTGCGCTAGTTCCAATCCGCCCATGTTCTTCGCAACTTACACTGAGTCACTGGCTTCGCGACAGACGCACGGATCGCGAGAACAAGAAGATGCGAGCATGAACTGGGCGACACGATCCGCCAGGAGGGGAATCCACGCGCGCGCGTGCCCATTCCTTCATATGGTGGGCGGGTGCAAAGAGATACTGATACCGCTACTCCGCGGACCCACCAAGAGGTCCCCAAAAAGTCCCCAGGAGGCCTCCAAGACGTCTACAAGCGGCCCCCCCAACAGACCACAAGAGGCCCCCGAGAGGCACCCCTGACGCCCCATGAGGGTCTGACAACGGCCGCCAGGCCCCCGAGTCGTCCCAAAAGGGCATCGCTGACGGGTGTGTACTTCGGGCGCGAGCGACAGGTGGAGAAAATCCCTGCGAGACTCCGAAAGAAACGCGCTTACGCACATGAACTAAACTGGCTATGTACTCTCCTCCTCCTCCTCCTCGTCCTCCTCCTCCTCCCCATCCTCCTCCTCAGCATCATCATCATCATAATATCATGATCATCATCTTCATCAGCACCAACCGCATCAGCAACATCAACAACTCATCACCATCGTCACAGTCATGATCATCATCAGCAACACCACCACCACCACCACCATCATCATCATCATCATCATCAGCATCATCATCATCAACAGCAGCATCATCATCATCAGCATCAGCACCATCATCATTACTAGCATCATGACCATGATCATGATCATTATCATCATCATCATCATCATCATCATCATCAGCATCATCATCAACATCAGCATCGCCCTCATTAACATCGTCATCCTCATCACCAACATCATCACCATAATTGTCACCATCATTATCGTAATCAGCAGCATCATACTCAAAAGCATCATGAGCAGCAGCAACCGCATCATCGACACCGTCATCAACATCAAGTACCAGCATCTTCAGCACCATCATCATCATCATCATCATCATCATCATCATCATCATCATCATCATCATCATCATCATCATCATCGTCAGCATCACCAACGTCATCATCATCAGCAACAGCATCATCATCACCAGCAGTATCATCAGCATCATCAGCATCATAAGTATCATCATCATTAACAACGTCATCATCAGCATCATCATCAGTCACATCGTTGTCATAAACCTCATCAGCATCAGCATCGACCGCGTCATGATCATCATCAGCTCTTGACCATCATCAACAACAAACAATTCAGCAGCATCAACAACCCATGACCATCGTCATCATCATGATCATCAGCAGCATCATCATCACCCGTAGCGTCATCATACTTATCATTTAGATCGTCACCATCATCATACTCATCAGCGTCAGCATCAGCATCATCATCATCATCATCATCATCATCAGCAGCAGCAGCAGAACCATCATAATCAGCATAATCAGCAGCATCATCCACGTTGCCATCATCGTCATCATCATCATCGGCAGCAACATCATTAAGAGCGTCATTATCACCTGGATCAGCATCATATGAGTAAGTATCGACAACATAACCCTCATCCTCAGCAGCATCAGCATAAGTCACATCGTCGCCATTACCATTCTCACCAACCCAATAATCGTCATCATCGTCATCATCATCAGCAGCATCATCATAAGCATCATCAGCATCCTCCTCCTCATCCCGCTCCTCCTCCTCATCATCATCCCGCTCCTGCTCATCCTCCTCCTCATCCCGCTCCTGCACCTCCTCGTCGTCCTTCTCCTCGTCCCCTGCGTATACCTTCTCCGCTTCGTACTTGTTTGCGTCCTTCCCCACCTCACAAGTGTGATGGTCATCAGCATGCGTCCCGAGACTGAAGGGACGAAAGGCAGGCATACGTCCTAGGTGAACACAGTGCACGGCCTCGTCGTACTTGAATCCGCCCACCTGCGCAGTGAAGGTCAGCATCGCCGGGATTGGAGGGGCGCGCGGGAACAAAGCCATCGTGCTACCGAAGAGGAACGGTGAATGCGGAACGAAGGTGCGCGCCGGGCCACGGAGGGCCGGGGCCACGGAGATGTCCCCCAGCCCAGATTTAAGATACTGTACGGGTCGAAAGGCAGAGCACCTCCTGAGTCAAAACCAGCCCTCATCTCCGCGTGTTCACCGTAAACGTTCGATGCCAGCGAGCCGACACGCGCTGCGTGCTATCGGTGGGGCTGGAGGGGTAAGTCCACACTGGGCTACCTTGGAAGCGGCCTGGGTCTGCGCTGCACGGGCCCCGAGAGGATCGGTCAAGAGGGGAACGACGGCAAATCCTCTCAAAATCTGTCCCTGGACCTCTCCTGGGGTCGAAGCTAACCCGCTTCTCGAGCCGCGTCCAACCGAGGCGACAAGGGGGGCCCTTCCCCCCCCCTCCTCTGGTGGACGAAGCCATTGCTGGGCCACCTCAGCCCCCCAGCTGGCTCCAAGGGGGCGAATTGACAAACGTCAGCAGGAGCATCGAAGTTTCGGCAATCGCCCAGGTGAAGCTGAAGCGGCGCGGCGGGACCCGAAAACTGCGCGGGCACCCCTCCCTCCGTGCCCCGCCTGGGCCGGACGAAGGTCGAATGCCAGGAGCCCCCGGAGGTCCAGGAGGCCTCCGGAGGCCCCAGGGGATGAGAACATCCAAAAACCTTGGTCTTCGATGCCCTCCTCCTCCTCCTCCTCCACCTCCTCAGCCCTCCTCCTCATCCTCTGTCTCCTCCTCGTCCTCCACATCCTTCTCCTCCTCCTCCTCCTCCTCCTTGCCCTCCTCCTCCTCCTCCTCCTTGCCCTCCTCCTCCTCCTCCACCTTGTCCCCCTCCTTCTTGTCCCCCTCCACCTCCTCCACCTCCTCCTCCTCGCCCTCCTCCTTCTACTCCAGCCTTGCCAGAGAGGAAGGGCGTGTCGTGGGAGGTGGGGTCGTCGTCGTCGAGTCTTGATGTTGATACCGTTGCCGCGGCCAGGGCTCCCTCTGGGCTCCTGAGGGTCTTTGGAGATGGCTCTGGAGAGCTTTTCGCTCCGATCCCCGTCGCCGACGTGTCGGCGCTGCCGCACTGTTGGTGGCCTGGGATGGTAGTGCGTGGTCTCGCTTTAAAGGCTGGGCTTCCACTTTGACGGGCAGACGCCACACGGTGCCGAGGGCCGAGATGCTGGCATTTGGGCTAGCTTTTGACAAAATACAAAGTCGCTTCGAATACGTTTCCGACAAGAAGCCCCTGTTAGAAGGTTGGCGCCGCCGTCGGTACATTCATTGCGACGGTTTGAATTCCGATGTATGGTTTCGAAATCGTTTAGCCGTAAAGGGCCGCGAGGATGGGATTGCTTTGACGCGGACCCCTTCCCATGTTGATCCCTTAGGCCCATCTGTTCGGAGGATGAGCCTCTCCTCGCGGCTGGCAACGATGAGCTGATGAGGAAGATGATGATAAGGACGATGATGACGTTGATGATGATGCTGCTGATGCTGCTGATGATGATGATACTGCTGATGTTGGTGATAACGTCGACGACGAAGACGACGGCGATGACGACGACGTAGACACTGGGTCGACGCACTGACTCACGAAGTTGCCAGCAGCTCGCACCGCCCGCCGCACGCAGGCCGCCACGTGTTTGGCTGGCGGGCTGTGCGACCAGCTGCGCCGCGGCCTCGTCCTCCTCCTCCTCCTCCTCCTCCTCCTCCGCCTCTTCCTCGTCGTCCTCATCGTCGTTCTCCTCCTCCTCCTCCTCCTCCTCCTCCTCCTCCTCCTCCTCCTCCTCCTCGTCGTGTCGGAGGGACGTAAGACTTGAGCTCTGGGGGCTCGGGTTGGCCTGACGGGGCCGCCAGGAAAATGACGAGACCCGGCCTGAACTCTGACACTGCGAGCTGCTGCTGCAAAGGTCCCACGAAAACTGGACCGTCAAAATTCACGTTGGGCCAATGAAAAAAACTTCGGCAAACCCGCGCTGTGGCGAACTCAAGCAGTTCGCCCTCATCCTGCAATATGCATACTGGTGGCATTGGTACCACGCCTCCTCCTCCTCCTCCCCCTCCTCATCCTCCTCCTCTCCAACTTCATCATCCTCGAGCGGCGAGGCACGGTCTGTGTCGCCAACCCCTGTGCTCCGCCGAGAGCGCACGATGACCAGGGCGAGCGGCTCGACCACGACACCCGGCAGCAACGCGGCTGGGTCACCGCAACCAGCCTAGCCGTCTGGCTCATCCGCCAGCTCCTCCTCCAGCCCAATCCTCCTTACCTTGCTGCTGCTGCTCCTCCTCCTCCTTCTCCTCCTCCTCCTGCTCCTCCTCCTCCTTCTTCTCCTCTTCCTCCTCCTCATCATCATGCTCCTACTTCTTCTCCTTCTCCCCCTCCCCCTCCTCCTCCCCCTCCCCCTCCCCCTCATTCTCTTGCTTCCCATCAGCATCCTCATCCTCATCCCCGTCCTCCTCCGACAGACTCTCCTCCTCTTTTTGTCTGACTGGGTTCATTATGTTCCAACCTACTTTGGCCTTGACCACCAGAAAGAATTTCGAGCACCAACGAAAATACCCAAACTCGAGGGTTGTCACGTGTCGGGCCCTGGGAGACACTCGCCCGACACTGTTTCGACACTCTTTAGGCACTCTTTCGACACTGCTTCGACACTGTTCCGGGTGCTCGAAACTATTTCTGGGATGTGGTCCTGGAGTACAATGGGAGCAACATAAGACTGGGTGCTCCAACTCCTCCTCCTCCTCCTCCTCCTCCTCCTCCTCCTCCTCCTCCTCCTCCTCCTCCTCCTCCTCCTCCTCCTCCTCCGCTTGCCTTCCCTCCTGCCTCCCCTTTCCCTCCCCCTCCTACCTCCACTCCCCCTCCCCTGCCTCCTCCCTCCTCCCGCTTGCCTTCCCTCCTGCCTTCCCTTTCCCTCCCCCTCCTAACCTCCCCTCCCCCCCTCCCCTGCCTCCTCCCTCCTCCCGCTTGCCTTCCCTCCTGCCTTCCCTCCTGCCTCCCCTCCTCATCCCCATCCCCCTCCTCCTCCGACAGACCCTCCTCCTCTTCTTGCTTGACTGGGTGCTCCAACTCCTCCTCCTCCTCCTCCTCCTTCTCCTCCTCCTCCTCCTCCTCCTCCTCCTCCTCCTCCTCCTCCTCCTCCCCTCCTCCTCCTCCTCCTCCTCCTCCTCCTCCTCCTCTCCTCCTCCCGCTCGCCTCCCCTCCCGCCCCCCCTCCCTGCCTCCCCCCTTCCGCACCTCCGCAGCAGGGGGGGGGCCTGCAGGCTCCGGCAGCAGCGGCGCGTCCTCAGGTCGAAGGTGCGGACGACCCCGTCGTGGCAGCCGGTCGCCAGGTAGAAACCTGGCGGGGGCACAGGGAGGGGGGCAGGGGAGGAGGGAGGGTAGAGGGAGGATGGAGCGGGAAGAGGATAGAGGGAAGGGAGGAGGGAGGATAGAGGAGGAGGAGGGAGGGGGAAGGGAAGAGGGAGGAGGATAGAGGGGGCATGCTCGAGTCGGAAGCCGGGCAAGGGCTGCCAAATCCGTAGCTGCTAAAATCGGCCTCCGGGAAGTTGTCTTCGTCCTTCCGGGAAGAAACCCGTTGACTGTGTCGCGTGCCGCGCCTCATTCCAGGAAGTTATTTTTCACTTCCGGGAGGACCGTCTTATCAGCCACGGCTTCAGCAGCCCTCGCCCAGCGTTCGATTTACGTTCTGCATGGTAAGGCTTCGGAGAGCGCACAGACAGCCCCCCAGGTAGTGCCGGTTGGCCTCAGCAGGCTCCCCAGGTAGCCACAGCTTGCCCCAACAGGCTCTCCGAGGCGGCAGCGGTCTCAACACCCCAACCCCGGGGCGCAGAGCGACCGAGGGGCGCCGACGGAGGCGGCGCCAAGGTGCTGAGACCGCCACAGGATGCTCGGGGGCCCTGTGGAGGCCGGCTGGGGCCACCTGGGGGGCCCTATTGAGGCCAGCCGGGGCCACCTGGGCGGCAGTCCGTGCGCAGCAGCCCGAAGCCTTGCCGGTTCCACGGCGCAGGGGCACACGTCGGTCGGAAGCAGCAGGCAGAAGCGTGAAGCAGGAAGGCGGACAAAGCGGATTGGGTCCTGCAGGCCCTCCCAGAGAATGACAAAGCACAGCAAAAGCATGTCGACTCTTGAAGTAGGAAGGCGCTTGAAGTAGATTGGGATCTGGGAGGAGGAGGAGGAGGAGGAGGAGGAGGAGGAGGAGGAGGAGGAAGTGGAGGAGGCGGAGGAGGAGAATAATGAGGAGGAGGGGAGGAGGAGAGAGGAGGAGGAGGAGGAGAGGAGGAGAGAGGAGGAGGAGGAGGAGGAGGAGGAGGAGGAGGCGGAGGAGGTGAAATCCAAAAATACCTACTTTCAACGACCGGCGTGTCCACACACCAGGCAAGAGGTCCGGTGCTGCAGTGCCGCGATCGGCCGTGGAAGGCCCGAGCTGCCCCGCGCGCCACCGAGCGCCACGGGGGGCGCCAGCGCAGGAAGGCGCCACGCAGAGGAGGGGAGGGGCGCGTTCTCCACCACCACCACCACCATAAGTTGGAGGGGGGGGGTCCTCCTCCTCCTCCTCCTCCTCCTCCTCCTCCTCCTCCCCTCCTCCTCCTCCTCCTCTCCTCCTTCTGTTCCTCGCCCTCCTCGCCCTCCTCCTCCTCCTCCTCCTCCTCCTCCTGTTCCTCGCCCTCCTCGCCCTCTTCCTCCTCCTTCCCCCCTCCAACTTATGGTGGTGGTGGTGGAAAACAGGCTCATCAGGAGGGGAGGGCCAGGAACAGCGACAGCAAGCTGCGGATTGGGGGCACGAAGAGGAGGATTCCCAGGACTGCCGCCATCCGGCAGTGACAAAAGCTCGAGTGAAGCACTTGGGCAACAGGCCACGACTGATGTGGTCGAGATGTTTGCGCATGGGGCAGCACGCATCAGCTAAGACCCTGAGGGGCATGAAGAGGAGGAGGAAGAGGAAGAGGAAGGGGTTTCTCTGTCGAGGTGGGCTTCTGGTACTTGGGTTCGTGGGTCTGGAGTTTTGTTTCTGCCGAGGTTCTGGTGCGCCTCGTCGCAGAAGCGTTATGCTTGCCTTGGAACCGGCAGCACCTTCGGGACCAACACGTCGTTACATAGCGAGCGGACAGCTAACGAGGAGGAGGAGGAGGAGGAGGAGGAGGAGGAGGAGAAGGAGGAGGGCTGAGGGAGGAGGGAGGAGGGAGAAGAGGAAGGAGGGAGGGAGAAGCAAAGCTTGGGAAGCACTAACGAGCTTCCGCGGTTTTTGAAAAGTGTTCCAGGGTGTTATGTGGCGTTCTGGGGGGCAGGCGTGAAAAGAAAGGTGCAAAGAGACTTGTGAGGAGGGAGGGGGCTTGAGATGGACAGCATCGCTGGTGCATCCTAGGCTTGCTCTGGTCCTCCTCCTCCTCCTCCTCCTCCTCCTCCTCCTTCACCTCGTCCTCCAATTTCTCCTCCTCCTCATCCTCCTCCTCCTCCTCCCCCTGCCCCTCCTCATCCTTCTCCTTCTCCTTCTCCTTCTCCATCACTATTCTCAACGACAAAAACCGACGCACAACTGACTCCACGACGTGTGACTGAAGACCGCTGGACAAGCCAGGAACGTCACACGGGACGCAGCCAACAGCGCAGACGCCACTGGAAGAATAAGACGCAGCGAGGAAGACAGCGAACGGCAAGCGGGAGCAAGCGGAGAGACTCAGAGCCAGAAAGGCAGGTGCAAGGGAGACAGAGCGGGGAGCGGCAACAAAACGAGGACAAAGAAGCAGAACGAGCAGAGCAGCAGAGGTAGAACGGACGGGACGAGACTGGCTGCACAAAGAAGCGGTAACGAGGGGCGGGAGCTCGTCGGTGCGGAGGCCCATGACTAGCGTCTCGCACACCGAGACCCCGCACGCAGATCACATGGAGCAAAAGAAACAGACAGAGGAGGAGAACCAGAACAAGAGCACAGGGCACGGTGAACCGGGCCAGCCCCGTGTGGCGGCAGCGCGCCACGCGCGGACAGACCCACGGGCGGCCGGAAGGCCAAAGCCCCACGCAGTGGCGCTGGCCGCCGCCGGCCGTGCGGAAGTCCGGCCAGCGCACTCGGTTGGCCCAGGGCCACCAGTTCCGCCAGGCTGCATGCAACAGGAAGGGGAGGGAAGCAAGAGAGAAGGGGGGGGGGAACCAAAGGGGCGGCGATCAAAAACGGGTCTTACGCGAGACGACGTAGCGACCTTCCGCGGTGGCTTACGCGGTCCGCCAGCGCGGCACGCTACGCTGGAAACGAGTGCGCTTGCGCGCGACCTTACGCGAGCAGCTCACGCGCCATTGTCGGCGCAGACGGCCCCGTTTTCTTGCGTCGCTCAAATGGAATGTACAGGAGGCCCCGAGCCCGCGAAGCCATCACTTGGCGCAGCTGCTCACGTGGAGCCCGACGGCGAGGGGGACGCCCGCCGAGTTGTTGGAACCAAGCGCCCAACCGCAGAGCACAGCACAGTGCTTACCACCAATATATCATCATGAACTGTCGTGGGAAATCCTGTCAGAGTCGACCGCCCATTCGTATAGCACAGCAGTCTGCATACCACACAAATATTGTTCTACACTGTCGTGGCAAATCCTATACTATTGGCCGGTGTCGGATATGAAGTCGAAGCCGGTGTCGTATATAGCGCCGTGGCGCAAAGGCTGGAGACGAAACTGGAACAGCAGTCGGAGCTGGCTGGAGCTGGAATCGGTGCAGGCGCCAGAAGGGAGTCGGAACTGAAGTCGGAGCCCGCATTGCAGTCGGGGCTGGGGTCGGAGTCGGAGCCAAAATTTACGATTGAAGGGTGACTGGAGCTGGAGTCGGAGCTGGAATCGGGACAAGGATTGGAGCAGTAGCCGGAGCTGGCGCAGGGATCAGAGATAACGTCGGATCAAAAACAAGAAACGGGAATGTGGTCAAGTGGGAATCGGAGTCGGAGTCAGAGTAATCGTAGATGCCGTGGTAGGAGCAGAAGTCGGAGATGGCGTCGGAGCTGGGACAGGAACTGGAAACAAGTTCGGGGCTGGAGTCGGAGCTGCCTCGCAGCTGCAGCGATATAGATGGACAGAGACATGTGGTGGGTCCGCTGATGGCCACGGCCGCGGGAGGCAGCATGGTGAGTAGAGGTGAACGCGATCATTTTGACGGCCTGGGCCGAATGAAGAATGACAAACAAACAAAAATTGTCACGCGCGTGCCGGCCCCGCCATAAATGCACGAATAAATCAATATCTGCCGTCGCCTGAAACTGAGTACCTCGCATGCTGGCAAACCGTGATTCTGGCAACCCATGCTGTAGGGTCCCGTCATGCCTCCGACTCTCAGTCAGGAAGATAAGGACGCTCATCGCCGTCGTGCTGTTGAGCGCCTAGCTGCCAATGCCTGTCGTGTTGCCGCAACCCACAGCGGCCAGAATTGGAGGGACAGGAGTTGGAGTCGAAGAGAAGAAAACGGGTACCAGAATCGCGGAGATGAGAGCCGGAGTCGGAGAGACGACAGTCGGAGACCCGGGGGCTGGAACCGGACGGGTGCGAGCTGGAGTGAGAGACCGGCGTCGTGGAGATGGGAGCCAACGTCGGAGTCGGTCCTCCTCCTCCTCCTCCTCCTCCTCCTCCTCCTCCTCCTCCCTTTTTTGCCGAGGGCATCTCTCTCTATCTCTCTCTCTGCGCTGCAGGAGCACCAGGAGGCAGGGTCACCGAATCTGGGGCCCTGAGGCAGAAACATGTGGAGTCCGGCCTGTTTCAATAATGAGGTCGACGCCAAAAAACTCCGAGCCCCGCGTGCAGCCATCGTACGAGCGTTCCTCAGCTCCCTGAGAAGGCCGCGGCGCCCGAGACATCATCCGGAGCCGCCGGATCTCGGAGGTCCTCGATTTACCCTCACCCGATCTCATCCTCGTCCTGGCTTCGTCTTGGCTCTCTCATTGGTTCCCACCCCCGCGAGGCGCGCCGCCCAGCTGGCCGAGGCGGCGGACGACGAGGACAGCATGAGGAACGCCAGATAAGTAATGAAGGGGCTCCTCTTGGCAACGGCGAGCCTCGGACAGGAGCAAGGTTCCCCGACCCAGGTGTAAGGAACAGCTAGAAGACCACAGCCCCTCCTGAACCCATGGCGGCCCTTATGTCAGCCTCTTTTGACTGAATGGGCGTGCGGGCCGGTGGGGATGCCCCGTGTGAAAAAGGTCTCCCCCCCGTGCACCGTTCGGAGGCGCGGGCCCCAGGGGCCACTCCTCTCCTCCCTCCTCGCCCTCCCGACCCCTCCTGGCCCTCCTGACCCCTCCTCTCCTCCTCCTCGCGCTCGAGACCCCTCCTCTCTTCCATCCTCGCCCTTCTGACCCCTCCCCTCCTCCTCGCCCTCGAAACCCCTCCTCTCCTGCCTCCTCGCCCTCCTGACCCCTCCTCTCCTCCTCCTCGCCCTCGAGACCCCTCCTCTCCTGCCTCCTCGCCCTCCTGACCCCTCCTCGCTCCTGCAGCCGGCTGCTCGCTCACCCTCCCTCCTCGTGTTCCGCCCGCCCCCCCCCCACCCCTCCTCGACGGCTTGCCCCCCCCCTATGCTCCCCGCCCCTCCCTCCTCGACCTCCTGCGCCGTCTGCTCCTTCCCCTCCCACCTCCTCCTTGCCATCGCTCGGACGTCCATTCCCCGTAATGTTTGTTCGATGTCGCGTGTATATGTGTGTGTGTGTGTTGTGTTGTGTTGTGTTGTGTTGTGTTGTGCTGTGCTGTGCTGTGCTGTGCTGTGCTGTGCTGTGTTGTGCTGTGCTGTGCTGTGCTGTGCTGTGTTGTGTTGTTGTGGTGTGGTGTGGTGTGGTGTGGTGTGGTGTGGTGTGGTGTGGTGTGGTGTGGTGTGGTGTGGTGTGGTGTGGTGTGGTGTGGTGTGGTGTGTTGTGTTGTGTTGTGTTGTGTTGTGTTGTGTTGTGTTGTGTTGTGTTGTGTTGTGTTGTGTTGTGTTGTGTTGTGTTGTGTTGTGGTGTGTTGTGTTGTGTTGTGTTGTGTTGTGTTGTGTTGTGTTGTGTTGTGTTGTGTGTTGTGTGTGTGTGGTGTGTGGTCTATGGTGTGTGTGGTGTGTGCAAGTGTGTGCAAGTGTGTGTAAGTGTAAATGTGAATTAGTGTGTGTAAGTGTGTGCGTAAGTGTGCGTAAGTGTGTGTAAGTGTGTGTAAGTGTGTGCAACGTATGTGTAAAGTGTGTGTAAAGTGTGTAAAGTGTGTGAGTGTGGGTGTGTAAAGTGTGTGTGTGTGGGTGTGTGTGCGTGTGTGTGTGTGAAGGTGTGTGTTTTTGGGGACAGATGCCCCAGGATGCTCCTCGATGGTCCTCACCGAGAAAAATGCACACGCCCGAGCGATGCCAAGTCCTCGACCTCGTCCTGATGCCGCACGCTCCCGCCTGCCTCCCCTGCATTCCGCATCGCCCCAGCACCCGTGACGATCAGGATCGAGGAGGGTGAACTCCTGCTGCTTCTACTGCTCCCTCCAGCTCCTCCTCCTCAACCTCGTCCTCCTCGTCGTCATCCTCTTCCCGCATTCGATCACAATCATGCCTCCCATCCCGCTCTCGGCGACGGCGGCACGGCGGCGGTTAGCCGCGGACCGGTGCCCTGATCCATGGACACCGACGTGATTGCGTCTGGGAGCCGCCGCGCGCTTTCGCAGCAGCACGCGGGTGCGCGCGCGCGGAACGGCTGTTACCAGACCCGTAGTCAGTAACACATCGAGGCGGTCGGTTGTTCCCGATGTTCGGCTACTGGGGGCCCGTTTCGGGCCCTCCGACTGTCAAAAAACAACCCAAGATGAAAAATCTGTTCAATGGATGGGGTCGAGGGGTCCCCGGGCCCACGCCACGGAAAAATCATGACGTTGGACGTCTGAGGTTTACGCCTCCCCTACAACGATAATGCGGCTGCAGATGATGGCGGCGATGCCGATGACATGAAAGACACAGCGCCAGGATGACAAGCGCACCACTGACAAGCACCCAACAACATGTACGCACACACAAGCAACACATCCGAAAAATGTGCGCTACTCGGATGCTTTAGGGAGGCATAATGCGTTTCTGGCGTCGTTGCGCCAGTGTTGCGCTGAAGGGAAGACACTTTCAATCCTGCATGCCGCCACTGCGTGTCCGCATAACGCACGCTCAAAAGTGTTGATACGGAGAGCGTCTGACGTCCTCCTCTTCTTCGAGCACTTTGGAAACAAACCTGCGCACGGACGAGCAAGTTCAGCGTTCAACCATGCACGCGTGGCAATCACAACCGTACCCATATCGTGCGGGTGGCGACTTCCGCATCCAATGTGTTAGCATACCCACCGACATGCTCGTGGCCCCTCAGAAGGACTTCCATCAGCTGTCGATCCTCCTGGCCTTTTTCCCCCCCTCCTCCTCCAGCGCCCGCAAGAGAGGGACGGATGATTCCACTACTTTTTCATCCCAGTCAATACGCCGACCCTGCTGCTGGCGTGTGGAGGGCGCTGCCGTCGTCGTCGTCGTCGCCGCTGCGTGCAATGGCAGTTCTGATATCAAGAATATCGAACTCGCCACTGTCCGCAAGGGGGTCATCCGTTGTTGCTGCGTCCTCAGTAACGCAGAGCCAAGTGAAGCACTTATCTGATTCTGGTCCACCTGACGCAGAGATCGTCGTCCCATAGGCTTCTTGCCTCCATGGTCGGAAATACGGCGCAGCAGGCAGGTCTCGGCATTCAACCGTTTTGTTCAACCTTTTTGTCCTTGGTGCTGTTCAGCAACATCCGAACTGCATCTTCCGCGGCGCGCTGCCGCCCACGACTCGATGATCCACTGCCCGCGCCGCGAGGCTCATCCCCGAAGGGTGGTGGTGGTACGTCTTTACTTTGATCGTCCTGGATAAATAATCACGCCCACTGGGCCTTTTTCATCGGGGCGGTGCGCTCGTGCTTACCAAGTTTCTCAAGTTTGGGTGCGGCATAACCGCCATGGCTCTGCTGACTCCGTCCTAAGCCCTTGTTGTCTCCAGCGCGTCTGGCATCATAGTGCTCCGACGCGGCGCTCAGGTGCGCCACCTGCGTGGCAGCAAGTTTCCCCGCCGAAAATTCACGCGCAAGAGGTACGAGAACGCACTGCGTTTGTGCCATTGGAGGCCTGGCCTCAGCGCTCGGCCTCAGCTCAAAATGGACGCAGGCTGCGACAAGCCCACTACTGGCTTCGCTCGCCTCGTAGCCGGTGGTACATATCTAACCGACATCGCAGGGAAACATGTTTTCGCATACATTCGGCAATCGTCCACCCTTTGGTTGGCAGCACCGGTCAATTTATCCAACTTGACACATTCAGCACCCGCCTCATGTCGTGCCCCATCTAGGCTCACAGCGTTCATCCAATTTTGGCTCTGGCACTGGCTATTGGCGTTGGTAAGTATATGTTCGCATGGCTCGGGTCTTTCGCACCTGTTTCTGTAAGCCCAACAGTGCCATTTCGCGCGCGGGGATCGCGGTTTCTTTGGAAGGCAGCTTTTGCGTTTTGGATATCCGCGTTGTTAAGATGCTTTTGGGGGGCACCGTGGTTCATCATTTTTACCGTTCGCGGTGGATGCGATTTCTGTCATTTGACTGATGCCTTGGTCCAGCTCATTGTTTTTAGCGACCTGTTGCGTTCGCAGGGCTCCGACGGTTATCTGGAGCTCATACAGCGTCTCACCACGATGCTGATTCCAGGGCGCGTTGCTCTCCTGTTCCGCTTCAACCTTATTGAACCGTTGACCCAGTACCATACCTTGTTCATGAAAGTAGGTCCTGTTGCGCCTTATCCAGATCCCTGGCCCTCTGGGCCACCAGGGCTTCGATAGCAGCCTAAGTTTCACCATCGATGACTGGACGGACTGTTTGTGGTTGACTGGCCAGCTGGGCCATCATCGGAGTTTCTTCTGCACTTGCCCGCGTTTGCTGGGCGCCGTGAACATGGTTGGCCCTCGCGCGTTGCATGCATGTGCCGCAGAAGGCCTGGACAATATCTCTCACTTGCTCCTGAAGAGGTATACGTTGTTGCCCGAGTTGCTCCTGCAAGGCAATTTGCGCCGTCAGGCCACCAGGCAGCACAGGCGTCGACTCCACGCTCAGTTGGTTCTTGGTTCGCCTCGATCCGACGCTCATCAATATGGGCCGCGCCAGTTCGACACTCACTTTTGCAGCAAGGCGAGATGCTGTCATTGCATCTGAGGCGCCCAGGCGCCACTCGGAGACTCCCAGAAGCAACTGACTCGAGGTTAGGCCATCATGAGAGCACGTAGCAAACCAGGCCGAGGATTGGAGGAGCAGAAGCGGGGGGGCCGAGAGCACACAAGAAAGAAAAGGGCAGGGGGGGAGGGGGGGGGGGACTTGAGCAAGCACGCCGATGGTTGACGTCGGTACGGCGGCCCCTCGGGGATTTGGCACGTCACTTCTGCTTGTGCACGAGCGACCAGAGACTTAACCCTGCCCCCCGGGGAACGCAAGCGATTTTTACTATATTGAAGGGGAACTGGAACACACAAATAAATACACACAAATAAAAAAAAATCCACCATAGTTTCCCATATTTTCTTGGTTTTTGTCTTCCCCCCAATTCCCATATTTTCCCATATTTTCTGGGGGGTCGCCGATTAATTGTGTCTGTGTGTTTTTTTCCCCTCCTGATATATTACATACGTATCGTGTCTGGAGCAAGGCGCGATGCTGCCATTGCATCTGAGGCGCCCAGGCGCCGCTCGGAGACTCCCAGACCCGAGTGGCGAAGCATGGCCGAAGGCCGAAGGTATAAACCAAAGAAAAAACGATCACTACTGAAACTTTTTCCAAAGCACAGATACACGCAACGACGCAGCAGCATCAGTCATGGTAGAGGCTATGGCGCGGCACAGCTGACTAGGACAGGCGGCGGCCATTGCAGTCCAGCGTTTGCCTCCTGAGGCGTGGCCAGAGAGCTCTTGATGAGCGCGGCCGGTGCGAGCGCAAATGTTGCCGCTGGCGTGGCACCAGCGGCGTAAGCGATGAAGCGTTCCGCCCCGCAAGGAAACAATGCGAGTGCACTTCTTCCAAGGGGTTCCGACTTGACAATGGTGAAAGCGAACTTCGGCACAGGCAAGAGCGCGACGCAAGATCATTAAGCGAGAAGCCTGCCACATCGAAGAACTGTCATAGGGGGAAAACAAACCTACCTCGCTTTTGACCACCCTCGCTTCCAAGAGATACCAAACGATGCCAAATTGCAGCCTGTACTGGTCAGGCCGCTTGACGAGGAGGCGCGTGGTATGGCTTGGTTCTGCCTGGAAGCGAAAACGGGGTAGGTAATTCACGCTCTGATGTCAGGGCTCCCCAGAAAAATCGGCACACCTGGCTATCTGCAACAATCGATTAGCTTGCGAGAGACGTGAAAGGTAGCACTGCCAATGTCTAGTCGCGCCTGCTGCGCATCTGTCAAGGAAGGCCCATGGGCTAGCTGGCCGATCGGAGCGGCTGTCTCAGCGCTCGCGACCAGGTCGTGCGCGGCGTACCCAGCCGGACCCCCAGCATTGCGCCTGCGAGGATCCAGCCCCTGAGCAGCCTCTGCACCACTCTGAGCAACAGGTTGCCGTGCACGCCCATCTTGACGTTCAAGGACACGACGGCGTACGCAGCTTCCCGGAGTTTCTTGCCCACGCCGCGCGATCCTACGAAGTGCTCCAGGAAGAACGCTCGCTTCCGACGCGACGCCCCCGCGAGGGCGGTTCGGAACTCCCGCAGCAGCCGGCGCGTGATGCCGGCTGTCGAGCGGGTCAGCGGCGGCGGGGCACTCCGCCGAGGGCGGCTGCCGGCCGCTTGCGGGCGGCCCGGCTGGAGCTCGGGAAGCCTGAACTCGGCGGCCCAGCGGTCGCTGCCTCAGCCGCGGCTTCGGTCTCCTCGGGGAGGTCGTCGGAAACCTCGCCCCTGCCGGCGTTGGGTCCGCAGCTGGCCGCCCCGCGGCAGCCGACGGCCGGCCCGTCGGCCCGGGCGCCGGCCTGGCCTTCGGAGGGGCAGGGCTCTGCGCGGCGGTTCGCTGGCTCGGTGCCGCCGGCCGGGGTGCTCCCGGCGATGAGCTGCGCCAGGACCGCCCCCCCAACGCCGCCGAGGAGCGCTCCAGTGGCGGGCCGCGCTCCGGCGCCGGGGGCCGCCCGCGCGCCCTCGGCCGCGCCTCCGTCGGCCCGCCCGCCGGGTCCGGTGGGCGCCGGGGCCTCGCCGGCGGCGACCGCAGCCGCCAAGGGGGCGTCGCCTGCTCCACGAAGCCCCTGCCAGCAGCCGGGGGCCCAGCCAGCAGCGGGGGGCGGGCCCCTGCCTGCTGCGTGGAGCGGGACGGCGCTCCAGGCCCAGACCCAGCCCGGCGGCAGCTGCGCGCCGCCATCCATGCGCCGGCCGCGCACACAGGGCCGCTGGGGCCAGCCGCCCGGCCAGCCCCTCGAGCCCACGGCTACCTCAAGCTCCAAACCCCTGAAGGGGATTGGAGCTTGAGCCAAAATGGTTATCTGTCTCTCTCTCTCTCTCTCTCTCTTCCGTTCATATACACGTGAGTTCAATGCGTGCATACATTCAATGCCTGGTACACATCATCGCATGTGCTTCCCTCTGACCGCTCTCCGAAACCTGCTCTGTCCGGGGGGCGCTCCAGGGTGGCACTCGAGCCCGCCGGCGATGCGGCCAGCAGCGAGGTCGATCAGCCACGCGCTGCCGTCGACATGGCCGGTCACTGCGAGCTCCATGACCTGCAATTCCTCTGCCTCCTCCTCCTCCTCTCTGTCCTCGTCTCTGCCCTCGTCGTGGTCCTCCTTTTCCTGCTCCCCCTCTTCCTTCCCCTCTGCTCTTCATCCTCCCAATCCTCCGACGTTGTCCGGCCACTCCTCCGGCTCCTGTTTCTTTTTCTGCTCCTGCTCCTCCTCCTCCTCCTCCTGCGCATGTTTCTCCACGTCATCCTCCTCCTCCTCCTCCTCCTCCTCCTCCTCCTCCTCCTCCTCCTCCTCCTCCTTCTCCTCCTCCTCCTCCTCCTCCTCCTCCTCCTCCTCCTCCTTCTCCCCCCTCGCCTCTTTCATCCCTCCTCCCCCTCCAGCAACATCCTCCTGCTTATCATCCTCTTTGTCATCACCACCATCTCAATCATACCTCTTCTCCAGCTCCTCCGCACTTCCGCCTCCTCCTCCTTTCCCACAAATCACCAGAAAAAAAACGCCCGGGAACAAGCAAGTTCCATCGGTGCCCAGGGTGGGCTTCCGCCCCTGGAGGAACCGCTCTGGGCAATCCGCACACACCTGCCAGGCCCCTGCCGGCTACTCCATCGGAGGGGGGAGGAGGAAGAGGAGCAGGAGAATGGGGAAGAGGACGAGGAGGGATTGATCTGTTGACCTGTCATGCTTGTACAAGGTCGGGAACTCCTGCTTAGCACTGTCTCGGCGGCGGCCCCATCGATACGCTGTGCCCTGCAAGCGGATAGCGTGTCGCTCCTGCTCCGCGAGGCGGGAAGCCGGGAAGAGCTCGGGACGTTGACGCTCGGAGAACGGGACGTGGTTGGCGTGTGCGCCGAAGCGCGGTGGGCCAGAATCAACGGCGCGACACGCTGGGAAAACGAGCCCGACGGTACGCTCCGGCATCCAGCGCGAGAGCTTCCCGATTCAGACTCCGCCAAGAGCTGGCAATGCACCAGGCGCGTTCCCGTCCAGCGCGTTTCTCTTGCTACCATTCTGCCGAAGACGCCGCGCTTCCTCAGGTCGCCTCCTGCTACTCCACACCCGCAATTCTCCTCGTCCTCCACCTCCACCCCCGATTCCTCCTGCTCCTCCTGCTCCCCCCTCCTCCTCTTCCTCCTCCTTCTCCTCCTCTTCCTCCTCCTTCTCCTCCTCCTCCCTCAATCCTCAACT
>CAUYUJ010008280.1:477332-489832 GCA_963575745.1 Prorocentrum cordatum
GAACATCAGCATCAGCATCAGCAACATCTGCAGCATCATCATAGTCACGATCATTAGCATCATCAGCATAATCACCAGCATCATCATCGACATCGTAATCAGCATGATCAGTATCGCGATCATCGTCATCATCATCATCATCATCATCATCATCATCGTTGTCATCGTCGTCATCATCATCAGCAGCATCATCATCTGCATCGGCAGCATCAGCAGCATCAGCATCAACATCCTCAGCATCAGCATTATCATAATCAGTAGCACCAGCGGTTCGAATCAGCATCGTCATCAGCATCAGAATCGTCATGATCATCAGCATCCTCATCATCATCAGCAGCAGCAGCAGCACCATCAGCAGCAGCATCACCATCATGGCCCTCATCATCATCATCATCATCATCATCATCACCATCATCACCATCACCATCACCATCATCATCATCAGCATCATCATCACCAGCATCTGCATCAGCATCAGCATCAGCATCAGCATCAGCATCAACATCATCAGCATCATCATCCTGGTCATCAGCATCATCATCGTCATACTCATCATCATCATAATCATGATCGAAATCCTAATCAGCATCATCATCACCATTTGTAACCTCATCATCATCATCAACATCAGCATCATCATGCTCCTCATCCTCATCAACATCAGCATACGCATCATCAGCATCATCAGCATCAGCATCAACAGCAGCAGCAGCATCATCATCGTCATCATCAGCATCAGCATCATCATTATCATCGTCGTCATCAGCATCATCCTTATCGTCATCATCATCATAACCATCATCATCGCGTGGCCGTGGTAGTTTCTGACGATGCTCGAGGCACTGCTTGCCAAGCCTTCTGGGGGGCGAGCGAGCTATGGCGCTCCTGCCATGGCCGGTCCGCCTGTGGAGCTTCTTACAGAAACCACTTGGGGCGGACTGGTGCGACCGAAGGCCCAGTTCTGAGACGAGGCGGTGAAGGGCTCCTGCGCCAGCAGTGGTTGCCCTTCGGCGTTTGCTCTGGGAGGAGTCGGCCGAGCTGGTCGGGCTGTCGCACTACAAAACATGCTTTGGGACTACGCGGAACTCCACGACTCCCCCTGGACCCTGTTGCGGCTCTTTGCAAGGTGTTCGACCTCGGGTTTCCAGCGCGCTCAATTGGATTCTCGGCTATCGCGCACGTGGCGCCGCGGTTCTTGAGGTTCCGTGGATGGGGTGTCCGAGGCTATCCAGCCGAACGGCTTGCGAGAGCTCGGCGAACCATTACGCGCGTGCCCTGTTGTAGGACCTGCTGGAGGGCATCCATGCTACCTAACATGCCGCAGAGAGTCACAACCGCGCCATGGGTGGATGACGTGAACCAGCGGTCGGAGGGACCGAGGCGACCATCCAGGACGCCCTCGTCCCAGCCGAGCCCGCCTTCTTTCAGGGCCCCCGCGCCAGGGATGCAGAGACCTCCGACGAGCCGGGACGTCGTGGCGTCGTCCATGGACACCGCCCGGGACGTCGCCCTCGAGCTCCTGGCCGAGGGCGCGCCGCGGGAGGCGAGCCGCGTGGGCCTCGACGCGGGCGCCGAGCCGGGCCTGCGGGCGGCTGGGCCTCGAGTGGCGCAGCCGGAGGCGGGCGCCGCGGGCCGGCACAGGGCTCCGGAGGCCGGCGGGCAGGCAGCGCGCGGGCCGCCAGCGTCGCGCTGGGGCCACCGGCGAGCTCGCACCGCCGGCGTCGCCCGTGCCGCGGGTGCGCCAGTGGGGCTGCGGCAGGGACCTGGCGCCCTCGGCGCCTTGGGCGGCGGGAGCGAGCCGTGGCGGCAGCGAGTGGAGGGTGCTCGGCACGGGCGGTGCCGCGCGGCGCTTTTAATTAGGGCAGTGGAGCTGGGCGCCAGCGGCCCTGAGCTGCGGGCTGCTCGGAGGCTGCTGGGCGCGCACGGATTGGAGCTGCTCACGCAGGTCTCGCTGCTCGCGCAGCTCTGCCGCGGCACATGCAGCGGGCGTGGCCACGCAGCTCTGCTGCAGCAGGCGTGGGAGGCAGAACCGTCCGAGGGGTGCTTCAGAGTCATGGGGCCCATGGGAGGAATTGCAGCAAGTCTGAGCTGCTCGACTACCATTGGACTTCGTCGGAGGACCGTTCCACTTGGACGAATCCTCTAGGAGAGTCCCAGGATATGCGCTTGAACCCAGAAGATGCTGTGCCCGACGTCTCCCCCTTCCTGGAGGCGGCCGGGCAATCGATCTGGGACATGGTGTGGCGTCGGGCCGCAGGCCACTACTTCGTGAAGCGAAGGCTCGGCGGACGACTGCGACACCTGGCAGCCGCGCCGGTATTAGCAGAAGCTGGGGAGGAGCGACAAGGAGACTAGTCCCACCAGCCCTTTGGGCGACAGGGGGTCTAAGGAGGGCCACTTTCCCTTTCCACGACCCCCCTTCCCTTCGGGCTCCCCCTCCCCTCCCTGAGGTTTTTTGGGAGGAGCGGCAAGGAGACGAGTCACCTGGAGAGGCACGCACATGTGCGCTGCCGCCAGGGGCTTCTGGCAGCGGCAGCGGCTCATCGACGCGCGGATCCCACCAGCCCTCTGGGCGCAGGTGGTCCAGGGAGGCTCATCTTCCAACCCCCTTTCTTCCCCTTCGGGGAGGGGTTTAGTTACCCTTCCCCCTTACCCCCTCCCCTGGACTTGGACAGGGGGGTTCGCGAGGGGTTGGAGCGTCCACGATGGCCCAAGACGGCTCCGAGAGCGCCCCAGACAGCCCAAGGTGACCTTTTAAGATGGCTCAAGATAGCCCCAGACGCCTCAAGATGGCTCCCAAGATGCTCCAAGACGCCCCAAGATCGCTCCAAGACGGCTACAGGTGGCCACGGAGCCTCCCCAGGAGGCCGCCGAGAGGCCAAAGTCCGTCCAAAACCTAAAGGAAAAGCCGCCGACCCTGTTGGCGTGCGCTCAGTCGACGCATCCGTTGTCCTCTTTCCCTGCGTCTCCGTCGTCCCCTTTCTCCCCGCGCCCTCCTCCTCAGGCCTGCCAGCGAGAGAAGACCGCAGCATCGTCGCACTTCCGTCGAAGGGAAGCCCCTTCCCTTGGATCCCTCCCCCGCCGAGGGGGGCCCAGGGGGGGGGGGTCCCGGGGGGGCCCCCGGGGAAGGGGGGGGTCAGATGCGCATCCGCGCTCCTCGGCGTCCCGGAGCCCCCAGAAAGCGCCACGACGCGCCGAGAGGGCCCCAAGCAGGCCCAAGAAGGGGACCACACACCGACATGTCGAGCTCCCCGCCCCAAGAGGCCCCCGGAAGGCCCCAAGAGCCCCTCAAGGGGCCCGAGGAGGCCCCCAAGAGACCCCCAAGAGGCCCAACGGGCCCGAAGACATCCAAGAAGCCTTTCAACCACAACCCCAGCAAGGTGGCGGGAAGGGCCGCAGGCCACAAGGATCCCTGTCTGACTCCCTCGGCCCACATGGGGAACATCTCCTTCGCCTTCTCCTGCTCCCTTCCACTTTGATCCCCCTCCTCCTCTTCCTCATCCTCCGCCTCCTCCTTCTCCTCCTCCTCCTCCTCTTATTCGTCGTCGTCGTCTTCAGAGTCGGCGGCACCGGCCGTAAGGCCGTAGCAATCCTTTGCTTTCTCACCGTTTCGCTTCCGATGGTCTTCCGAGGCCTCAGGATGGCTTTAAGAGGGGCCCAACAGGCCCCAAAGACGGCCCCAAGAGCGCCCAAGAGCGCCCCAAGAGCGCCCCAAGAGGCGATGTTTTGGGCTCCCGAGGGGAGAGCCAAACTGAAGCTCGCCTCTTTTTTGACCGACGTCTTCCAGCATGGCTCCAAGAGCGCCCCCAAAGCTCCCAACAGCGCCCCAATAGGGCCCCAGACGGCTCCAAGAGGCGCCCAAAGGGCTTCCAAGAGGCTCTAAGAGACCCCCCAACAGGTCTCGTTAGGATCCCCGAGGCACCCGAGACGCTCAAAGGCGGCCCTGGGCACGCCAAGAGCCCCCCCCCCCCCAGACGCCCCGGGAGGCCTCCAAGCAAAAATTCCAGGCGAAATCCGCGCAGACTCCGAGAGGCACTCCAGAGGTTTCTGGCTCTTCTGCTCGCCCTGGTCCTCCTCCTCCTCCTCCTCCTCCTCCTCCACAATTGCTCAATATGAATACTACTCTCCTCCTTCCCCTGATGACGGGTTCGGAGTGTTCGCCCCCCCCGCGTACTGTTTTTTCTTACACACAGGATTCCCCGGAGTTGGGTGTTCGCCTGCATTTTTTTCCAAAATGCTGCTCTCGCTAGCACCAGCGTCAGCGTCTGGGCCGACGCTGTGGAGGGCAAGGTTTGGGTCGGCAGCAAGGTCGCGCTGCAGGTGACCATCGACGGCGGCACGCTGAAGGTGGAGTGTGGCCCAGGCTGGGAGGACTGGTTGACCCAAGCCGATGTCCTACAGTTCCCGGAGATGGTCGAGACACTGCGGGAGAAACTGCAGAGGCTCCCAGCCAAGGGGATCGGTAAAAACGATCCCAAAGGGAAAGGCGGGAAGGGGAAAGAGTCCCACCAGGGACTTGCACGGCGCAGCGGCTATCAGCACCCTGGCTCGAGTTTTGGGCATGGAAGCTTAGACGAAGCTTTACCACGCAGATCCGAGCCAGGCGTTTCACCATACGTTTCACAACCTTGCAGTCACTATCAACATCAGCACCGTCAACGCTATCATAACGCACCCGGTCTTGATCTTCATTTTGCTGAGCAGAAGGGGCGTGCAGGACATTTCAGAGACACTCAAAGAAAATGGCGTTGTAATGTCACGGCCGTTGCCCCGTGGAATGTGGAAGGCATGCGTCTGGACAGCGATTGCACGAAATCGGAGCAGCTGGTAAAGGTCATGGGGGAGAGAGAGAGAGAGAGAGAGATAGCAGCGCGTTGCTTGCAGGAGACACACTTGCGCACAGCCCCTTACTTTGAACACAATGGGCATGTAGTCATTTTGTCAGGTGGCCCCGACAATGTGCGCGAGCACGCAGGAGTGGGCTTCGTGGTCGCTCCTTCCGCCCGGCACGCTGTCATGAGCTTCGTGCAGGAGTCCAGCAGACTTGCTAGCCTGACGCTTCGAGCTCCGGGCGGCCCCATGTCTACCGTTACTGCGTACTGTCCGCAATCTGGTCTTGAGTTTGATGTGCGTCACGACTTCCACAGTGACCTTCACAAGCTCATTTGTCGTACCAGGCCTCACGGACCTTTGTATGTTTTTGGTGGTATGAACGCTCGTTTTGGCCCAGCGTGCGAGCATGCAGATTTTGTCGGGCCATATGCCTGGGGGCCTACAGGAAACACGACCGACGCTCGCAGCAATCAGAACATGCTTGTCGAGGTTTGCACTGCACTCCACATGAGTCTTGCCAACACGTTCCTGGACAGGCCTAAATGACCAGAAAGTGACCTGTTATGACCTTTGGGCCACGCCAGTTTCGGAGCTCACGCCGCAGAATTTCGCCGAGATCGACCACTTGATTGTGGAGCGCAGGTGGCAGGACACGGTGCGAGAGGTCAGGGCGGAACGGTCGATAGGATTCTCTTCGCACCACTTCCTCGTCGTTGCCCGGCTTGCCATTGAGATTCCAAAAACCTCTCCAAAGCCGGCGAGGTATACCTTGGATCTGGCATCGCTCACCCAGGAGAACGTGAAGACGCGTTTCGTTTCGGAATTATTGCAACAGGTCGGCGACAGCGAGGCGATTGGCGCAGAAACTGTGGACGAAGTGGCTGCCCGGGTCAATTCTGGCATGGCTGCGGCAGCGGCAGTCTGTTTTGACCGACGTCCTGTGCAAGCAAGCCGGCCTTGGATACGACAGTGCACCTTGAGTCTGATAGAACAACGCAGCCAAGCTCGCGTGGCCGGCCACGTTGATAGGGAGATGTTGTTGTCACGGCAGATCAAAGCATCAGCGAAGCAGGACCGGGAATCATGGCTGAACGACATGCTTTCAAATGGGGAGTGGAGAAGTTTGCGACAGTTCAAACGGAGAGGATTCAAGCGACAAGGACGGCTTAGAGACGCAAGCGGGCATCTCGTCAGGAGTGATGAACGCGCTGGAACCATGGCAAAGTATTACGCCACGGTGCAGTGGAAACCGCCGCCGCTGGGTAGAACTCTTCCGCACGGGGACAAGCTTGGCCCGGTGTTGCCTCTGCGGACGAGCGATTTCTCCAGCGAGGAACTGTCAGCAGTACTTGCGAAATTGCGGACAGGAAGGGCTTCTGGACCTGACGGCGTCCCCCCGGACCTCTGGAAAGCGTTACTGTCGGACGCAGATGCCCGCGATGTGCTACTCAATCTTTGCAATGTGTGCTGGAGGGAGAAGACCGTGCCAAAACAGTGGAAACATTTCAGTGTATCCACGGTGTTCAAAAAGGGCGATGTGTCTCTGCCAGAGAACTACCGACCCATATCGCTCTTGTCTGTTGGGTACAAAGTAGTCGCCGCCCTTGTCCTGCACCGCATGGTAGAGGGAGGAGTTGAGGAACGCTTGCGACCAACGCAATTCGGATTCAGAAAAGGCCGTGGAGCTAGCGACGCATATTTTCTAGTGCAGAGGTTGATCGAGAAGGCATGGACGACCAAGAAAGGATGTCTGTCCGTGCTGCTGCTTGACTGGTCAAAGGCGTTCGATCGAGTGGACGCGGCTGCTCTGGTCATCGCCTTAGCCCGGTTTGGCATTCCCGATGAATATATCGATCTCATTGCAGAGGTTTAGTTTACGCTGACAGGACGTTTGAAGCGCGCGATGCGCACGGAGAGTCTGCCATCTTCGACCAACAATCCGGCATCGCGCAAGGGTGCCCACTGAGCCCTGATCTGTTCATCATCATGCTGTCCATGTTGCTGACTGATGTCGAAGGGGCGGTGGTTCGCGAGCTCGGTCCACTTGCTCAAGGGCGAACGCGCTTAGACGTAGCATGCATATGCGGACGGCACGGCCTTGATCTCTGACGACATCCCTCGTTTGCAGTATTTCTTGCGCACGCTTGTTCTCCATGCGTGGAAGTACGGCTTGGAGCCCAATTGGGGGAAAACTGTGCATCTACAATGTTCGGCATGCAGCGCCAATACACGCATCCGCCGGGGACCCAGTCGAACCTACGAGTTCAGCTCTATATCTTGGAGGCCTCTTGAACGCTGACTGCAACGCTGGCGCGTCTCTGGCGCGCAGATGGGTGAAGCCAGGGGAGCCCTGGATAAATTGAGCCTGGTGTGGAGCCACGCGAACATCAGTCAGAGAAGAAAGATACAGCTGTTCAACGCATGCGTCATCTCCAAGCTCACGTACAGCATCGAGGCCCTGTGTCTGCGGAAAGCAGAGAGGGATAAGCTTGACGCGTTTCAGGCCCAATGTCTTCGCAAAATCTTGAAGATCCCTAATTCTATGATCTCCCACGTATCCAACGAACGCGTGCGGCAGCAAGCAGGGCAGCACCGCTTGAGCAGCCACACTCTCGTGAAGCAGCTTGACTTGTTTGGGAAGCTTGGTGGCATGCCGGACTCAGCAACTCGTAATGCAGTCTTCGCGCCCGGGGATCGCGCACTGGGCGGATCGCGGCGCGCCTTGGCGATGCTCGCCTCGCAGGTTGTCTACTATATTGATTTGGGCACCGCGCTCGTGCGGCGCTCGCGCGGCGCGAGCCCGTCTTGCACAGAAGACGTGCAAGAGGTCGTCCCAGATTGACGTGGGTACGGGTAGTGCCCGAGCACGCATCGCAAGCAGGTTCGGCCTCTGGCACACCTGTGCAGGCTGAGCTCGGCCCTGTCTACAGCAGAGCTCGGTGGAGAAGCACTGCCCAGACGCACGCTTTCTGAGTTCAGATGTGCCCACGGCCTGCTGCTGGCTGCCCTCCCCCCTCTCCTCCCCCTCCCCCTCCTCCTCCTCCTCCTCCTCCTCCTCCTTCTCCTCCTCCTCCTCCTCCTCGTCCTCCTCCTCCTCGTCCTGCCCTTTTTAGCCGGCAGGGTCTCTTTGACTGAAGACTTGCACACCAGAGGATTTATTAACCGCATTTCCCCGCGTGTGCGTGCTGATTCATTAATTCTCCGACTTGCTCAACGCACGGTCTGCCCTCTAGGGGGCCGCTCCCCGGCCCCTTGCCAGAGTTGGCGCGCAGACCGCCATGCCATCCATGCCATGCCATACGTCTTCTGAGAGTTTATGCATCAGAACTGCTGAATTCAATCCCGTGCTGTTTAGCCGATGCGCCGTGCGGCGCGGCTCCACTGACTGACTGGCTGCTCTCGCTGAGGCGCCGGCCTCATTTTCGGGCCCCGCTCGTTCCGAATCGTGCTCCAGCTGCAGCGCTGGCCTCATTTCCGTGCTTCCGCTCGTTCCGAATCGTGCTCCCGCTGCAGCGCTGGCCTCATGTCCGCGCTTCCGCTCGTTCCGAATCGTGCTCCCGCTGCAGCGCTGGCGTCATTTCCCGTACCATGCCACGGCATGCAATGCAATGCTAGGTTGCGTTCCGCTGCGCGATGCCATGCCTTCAGCTGAAGCTGCGATATGCAGTGCTTAAGTGCCACGTCGTGCTATGCCATGCTACGCTTTGATCTTCAACGCCATGCTATGCAATGTTATGTTCGGGGCCGCTGTGCGATGCCATGCTTTGCGTTGCAAAGCTTTGTGATGCAATTCTTCACTACGCCACGCCACGCCACGCCATGCTGTGACATACTACGCTTTGCGGTGCTCTTCTACGCCATGCCATGCCGTGCTCTACAATGCATCGCGTACCCTTTCGGGATCATTGCCCTGCTCGACATCCGACTGTGCGAGTAGAGAGGGGATCTACGCCATGGTAAGGGATGGGAGGGAGGGGTAGGATGTCAGATATGACGCGAGCGCACCTAGCTTGTCATCCTCCCCTTCCCCCTCCTCCTCCTCCTCCTCCTCCTCCAACTCCTCCTCCTCCTCCTCCTCCTCCTCCTCCTCCTCCTCCTCCTCCTCCTCCTTCCCCTCCTGCTCCTCCTATTCCTTCCGATCCTGATCATCTCCTTACTCCTCCTCCTCCTCCTCCCTCCTGCCTCCTCCCCCTCCCCCACCTCCTCCTCATCCTCAGTATTTTTCCACGTTCTCATCCTCCTTCCTCCTCCTCCTCGCCCTCCTCCTCCCCATCCTCCTCCTCTTCTTCCTCCTCCTCTTCCTCCTCCTCCTCCGCCTTCTCCTCCTCCACCTCCGATTCCTCCTCCTTCTTCTCCCTCTTGGGGTACGACGGCTTCTCCATCCATGTGTTCCTCTGTATGCTCCCACACGTCCTTGATTATGGCCTCTCGTCTGGGCATCGTTTCTAGATGGACTGTCCTTATAACTATTATCCTCCTCATCCGCCTATTCCACAACATGCTCCTCCACATCCATGATCAACGCAACTGGCCTGGGCGTTTAGTCTGGCTGGGCTGGTGGGATTGCGCGAAGCGTTTAGAATTACCGAGGTAGACGGGTTGTGCCAGCAGTGCGACGCTGGGGTGCCAGAGACCCCCTTCCATCGGCATTAGCAGTGCAGACATTCGGGCGTGCGTGGACACGCAGGATCTCGTGGAGGCCGCCGCGAGAAATTACGAGAGTCTGCGGTGCTTCTGGCACCGCGGCCTGGTGCCGGCGAGCTGAACGCAGACGCTCGCGCCGCTGGGGACCGACGAGCTTTGGAACTGGAGCTCCGGTAAAAAGCGGCCAAGGCCGCCAATGGTGGGCAGGCGGCGACGGCTCGGGGGGCATCCAATCGAGCCATCCGCGGTTGCGAAGGGCAAGCTGGGCATGCGTGCTTGCGGCGGTGGGTGCGCGCGAGGCTCCTCATGCCAACGGGTTAGACGACTGGTTGGAGGGGAAGGCGGGCAACGTGCCCAGCTGCCTCCAGACAGTCAATTGCCGAGCTCTTGGCGTTGGTGCCATACGTCATGGACTGCGGTGCGGAGGGGCGTGAGCTCCATTACTTCACCGACTCGACGTACGTAATGCGAGGTCGGCGGAGGCCCTGGGGCCGGGCGTCGCCAAGCCATCGCGACCTCTGGAGACAGGTGGGGGTGCTGCTGGAGCAGCGGCGCTGCGAGCTGGTCGCCGACAGGGTCGAGAGCCACATCGACGTGGAAGAGGCCACCGGCAGGGGATTCCCTGTGCTGCACGTGCGCCTCAACTAGGCTGCGGGTACGCTCGCCGAGATAGCGGCGACCAAGGCGATGCTTGCGGAGAGCGAGAGATGCGGGCGGTCCGGGATGCGGACGCGCTGGCCGCGCGCATCCAGCAGCGGCTGGCGGCCGTCCTCTGGGACGTGGGCGAGAACGACCCCAATGGTGCCGCCCGCGGCGCGGCGGTGAGCCTTCGCCGCCTGGCGTGCCCGTGTGGAGCGCGGGGCTCGAGCAGCACGCGCACGGTGCGGCTGCGGAGGGGATGCGGCGGGCCGCCCGTGGTGCCCGCGGCAGCCTCGGGCCCTGGGACGTCCGCCACGGCGAGGGCGGGAACGGAGGCCCTGGCGCGCGGGGCCCGGGGCCGCTGGCCAGGCACCTCACGCGGGGCGCGGGCCTGGAGCGCAGGGTGCCCCCGGCGGAGGGGCGGGGTGCCCTGCGCCCGTAGCCGAAGGCGGGCGGGCTGCTGGCCCGCCAGGGGGCCGCGGGCGAGGCGGCATATGTGCACGGCCTCCTTTCTAATCCTGTCCCGCCCTTCTCCCTTTGACCGAGAGTCAGTCATTCGCGGTGAAAACCGTCATCAGCATCATCAATATCACCACCACCACCACCATCATCATCATCCTCAGCCTTCCTGATCATCATCATCATCATCATCATCATCATCATCATCATCATCATCAGCAGCAGCAGCAGCAGCAGCAGCAGCAGCATCGTCATCAGCATCAGCATCATCATCACAATCATCATCAGCATCACCAACATCGTCAGCATCATAATCAGCATCAATATCATCACCATTATCATCATCATCATCATCATCATCATCAGCATCAGTATCATCATCATCAACAACAGCATCATCAGCAACCTGATCATCAGCATCATCGTCAGCAGCATCATCATCTGCATCTGCATCTGGATCATCATCAGCATCATCATCATCGTCATCGCCATCATCAGCATCAGCATCATCAGCATCGCCACCATCATCATCAGCAGCATCAGCATCAGCATTCTTACGAGTGCCAGCTTCATCATCAGCAGCAACATCAGCGTCATCAGCATCAGCACCATTACCATCACCATCACCATCTCCATCACCATCACCATTGCCATCTTCATCACCAGCAGCGACAGCCTCAACATCATCAGTAGCAGCATCATCATCACCACCACCATCACCATCAACATCATCACCACCACGACCCACACCATCACCACCACCACCATCATCAGCATCACCATCACCATTATCATCATCATCATCATCAGCAGCAGCATCATCATCATCAGCATCATCATCGTCGTCGGCATCATCAGCATTATCACTATTGTCAGCATCATAATCATCATCAACATCATCAGCATCATCACTGCCACCGTTATCGCCATCATCGTCGTCATCATCATCTTCCTCATCCTCATCCTCATCCACACCCGCACCCCCGCTACCACAATCATCAGCACCATCAGCAGAAGCAGCAGCATCATCAGCACCTTTATCATCCCTAGTGCCATCATCAACCTCACCACCATCGTCGGCTACACGCAAGAATGACCCTGGGTAAGAGTGACCTTGGAAGCACGGTTTTTTGGGGGCCGCGGGGAGACCAAACCTGGGCGCGCAAGCCGCTGCTACCTCTCCATTTCCAGCCATCTAAGGGCCCATGTGCGCCCGCACCAAGGGTCACTCGGGCAAAAGGTCACTCTTACGTCTAGTCGACTAGTGGCATCATCAACCTCATCTCGGGCCGGGCAAAAGGGGGGGATAGCAAAGGGGGGGGTTGAGAATCAGCTCACGTAGCTGATTTTCCCGGCGCCTCCCAGCGCCGGAGGCGGCCATGTATCGAGGAATGGGCCCCTCGGTGGGGCCGAAACCAGCTGCATGCAGCAAATTTCGTAACCCCCCCTTTCCCAATCCCCTCCTTTCGTCCGGCCCGAGACTAGTGCCATCATCAACCTCATCACCATCGCCGTCGTCGTCGGACCACTCGTACGCTCGCTGCGGCCGGGCACCGGCCCCCCGCCCCGGCCAGCCTGGTGGCAGCACGCCGAGGCCACGGAGGGCAGCGGACGGCCGCCGCTGGAAGCCGCGCGCGCTGCCCCCCCCCGAAGCGGAAGCTGGGCGGGGGCTGCTAAGACCGTGGCTGCTATTGGAGGCCTGGGGATGGGCACCAACCCCAACACAGGGGATTGCCTCCAAAGGGGGAAGATGATCCTAGATTTCGGTGTTGGTGGTAATATTTCGGCCACCCTGGAAGCCAGAACATTACCACCATCACCGAGATCGGGATCGCCTTCCCTCGGTGGAGGCACACCGCCGAAATTGGTGTTGGCATCAACCTCTGAGCCTGCGATGCTAAAACGGCCCTCCGGGAAGGAAGAAA
>CAUYUJ010008280.1:499832-505713 GCA_963575745.1 Prorocentrum cordatum
ACGCCCACGGAGCCGAAGAAGACCCTGGAAGCGCCGCGCACCCTGAGGTTCCACAACAGTCAGTGCGCACCATCGTTCCTGGGGCCGCGACAGCATTCCTCGATGACACCCATACTTCAAAGTCCTCTCCATCTCTTGCAAGCTGTTGTGGTTCCTTCGAAAGTGGGATCACACTGTATAATGCCCAAACGATCACCCCATCGTTGTCTGACACAAACACTGACTTTCCTGCAGCACGAAAAGAAGGCCACAACCTCTCAAAACTCGAACCGTCCGTGCACACATGCTGGCCCGCTGGGATCACAGCACAGGGCCCCCCCGCAATCCTCTCAGGTCTGCGAACGGGGCGCCCTGGATCTGGAAACGCCCCTCGCCGGAACAGCCCCTGGTCCTCCAAGGAAAGCCTCGAACCACGGCTGACCGCATTGCCCAAGCACCCCCGCCTCCAGGCATCGCGAGCTGGACATTCGAATCTCCGATGGAAAGCCGTTCCTGTAGCACCGTGGCATAGCTGGCACACTGGGGACATCTTCGGCGCGTGAATTGATCCATTCCTGACCCCAATACACATTCGCAGTCATTGCCGTCAAACTGCCCCCACGATGGCCGAGCCAGCCTGCGCTGTTCTTCTAGCACAGCAACTCATGCTGATGGGGCCCAGAACATCGGCCCATTCCAGAGCTTAAAACGCACTCTGCCAGACCTGTTCATCATGCTCAACAGCTCGGCGCCCATCGGCTTGAATCAGAAAGCTGAAGAACGATGGCGAGAATTTAGATATCGACCAAGTCCTGCCAATATCATCGACGATGGCCTCGCGAGGCAGGTCCAGGCTCCACCCCAGCCCCCGCAAGGCCAACATCAACGCTGCCACGGGGCGCTCGACCGAAGCCCACGGCTTCGTCAAGTTCAGGGCCCTCTTGCCGTCTACGCAGCAGCTGCGCACGAACCCTTCGACGACCAGCGCGGTCGCGACTAACGGCTGCCCCCTGCGCTAGCCATTCGGACGGCCCAAGAAGCGGAAGCCTATGCGGGCTCGCCTGGGCACGCCTCGAAGAGACCTGGCAGCCCGCACGCGAATCTGACGAAGCTGAGCACCAGAAACACCCTGACTGGCCGTTCCCCAGATCGCTTCGGCAAGAGGCGCCGCCTGAAAGACCCCGGAGACGGCCGCGCCTGAGCCAAACATGGCAAGACGAGACCCCATAGTCACACCCTCTTGGGCCCGTTTTTTTTGGGGGGTGCCATTGCGCCTGCGCCGGCCGCCGCTCGAACCCCCCCAAGACCCCCGCGGCCCCGGGCACACTTATCCCGCCCAAGACAGAAGCCGCGTGCCTCCAGAACCCTCGGGATCAGGCTCGAATCCGAACGCATCCAAACCCGGAGATCGGGAGCTTCACTTCCGCCGTGCCCATTTGGACCAGAGAACAGACTTCCCCCGCCGCTGCGATCGTGGCATCTGGACCCCGCACGACGCGGCCCGCGAGGTCGTCGACGACGTCGATCGACCTGCAGCGCGGGACCTCCCCGGACAGGCCCTCCACGACCGAGAGCACCATAAGTTCCAGGGCCCCCGTCTCGCGCGAACGCCCTGCAATGCCCGCCCCGTCTCAGGGCCCCGCAGACCCGGACACGCTAGACCCGGACACCCAACATCCCTCGAAACCAATTTATCAAAACGGCGGCACGAACAAAATACTACACTGCAGAATTTCCAAAATTAACCCGGACACAGGCCTCAAAAGCCTGCGAGACCCCCCTATGCCCGGACACAATCCCGAACCCTGCAGCGCAGCAAACAAAACATGCACGGGTGCTGAGAAACGTGACACTGCAGGGGAAGATGTCGTTTCCTTGGTTTTCCGTGTCCTGGTTTATCTGTGTCCTAGTCTCCGGAGGCCTGACCGTCGGCCACCGCCTGCTCGCCGGCGCCGGCCCCCCCGGCCAGCGCGTCGAGGAGCCAGGTGCAAGGCGCATGGGGCCCCGAGGGGGCCCATGCCGAGACCGAAATGGGCACCCGCACGACGAAGCTACTCATGAGAAACATTCCCGTAAAATTTGGCGATACCAATGAAGAGCGAGATGGAGGCGAGACCCCTCCTCCTGGCGCGACATACAAATAAATGGCGCACGCAACTTGCCCTCTCTGCCGCGGTCGAAGCCGACTTCCCTCAAAACGCCAAGTTATCGAGCTCCTTCTCCCACCTGCGGATCGCGGGCTGGCGGGCGCGACCCCGCGCGCGGGCCGTCGCGCAGAGGAATCCCTAGGGGCGAACGCCCCCCGAGGGTTTTGGGAAGAAGACAACGATGACCGCGAAGAGGGAATCGCACACAGGGCTCTTGTCCCTCGCCGACAAGACGCCGGCAAGTCTCTCAACCGACGCCCCGCCGGCATACCTCAATGACCGAGGGCGCGACGCTTCCCGCCCCAAGGCCGCGCCAGGCGGGAAGAAATGAGACGCTCTAACTGTTGTCCGCCGAGATGTCTCCCAGTGTCCGAGCGGCCTCCCAAGCGGCCGGATGCTGCTCCTGGTCACGGACAGGTGGGCACCGATAAACTTCCCAGTCCCTCGCGATCTGTTCAACTGCACTAATCCCAATCCAGAAAATACAATAGCTCCCTCCTCCTCCGGCTTGCCACGAAAGACCGCAAACGCCACCTTGGAATTACCACTAAGGACATCCTTTGAGAACACCCTCCGTTGTTGGGCCCTTGCCGCGGCACCTGTCTGTTGCCGTAAGCGAACCTCCGCATCTGAAACATCGTGAAACCAGTCACACAGAACCCGCCCCCTCGAATAGCCAGGCCATACCACCCATCAACCTGGGGGGTCTCCAGCAGCTCCGAGTCCGAGACGGCAGCCGGCAGGGGCCGCCCCTGCGACTTGGATGCCAGACGATCCCGCCTGTCTGGGCACCTGCGCATGGCACCGCAAGGCGCCTCGCCCCAGCGCTTGAGCTGCTCGGATCTCCATGGCAGCTCGCCACGCCGAAGTGCCCCCCCCCCCCCCCCCCCCCCCCCTGTCCTGGCAACGCTTCAGCCTGGAGAGCCAATGGGAGAGCTTCGCCTGACAAAATCGAGGGCCCTTCCAGCGGCTAGGAAAAGGGGCTCGCCTGTCCTGTGCAATATTGAGAATGTGACACAGTCCCTTCTCCGAAACCATTCCTGCGGCGCAGAGTGCGCGGAGTCCAACGACGGGGGGGGCGCTGGCCCCTTGCCCGCGCCGTCGGGGACATGCCCCGATCGCGCCTTGGGTCTTGCCCCACGGGGATCACAGGGGAGGCCTCGCGCGCGATCTCCCCTCGAAACATGGGCTCCTCGATGATCCCTGCGACGGGCACCGTGACGGGCGAGCGAGGCGACGTCGGCGCTTCCTCAATCACATCCACCCTGCAGCCAAATACGTCCACGGCGCTGGACTGAACGAAGAAATCCCGCACCTACTCACCGCATGTCGCATGCTCAGTGGTGCTAATACTTCCATAGATGAGCTCAAGCCAGCCAGCGCCGATGATGGGCCTCTGGTTACACGAAAAAGTCCCCGGCCAGAATGGGCGGCAAAGTCTGCCCCGAGAACCGACGCCAGAAAGTCCAGCAAGCCAACGGTTCCCCCAGTCGCTCCAATCCCCGTCGCGGCATACACTGAACCGATAAGAGCAGCAGAGGTGGCGGACAGCGTGACCAGGCGAAACACCACCCCATGCTGCCAGCGGGTCGGGATCCCAACAAGCCCCCTGGACCCAAGACGCCCCGAAACAATGGCGGCGACGCCCCCAGAAACTTCCACATGACCAGCCCCCGCGAGAAGCGCAGGGCCCACAGCCAGTTTTTACGACCCCGAGCGGGGCACCACTGATGCGCGGAGCGCTCAGATTGATCGGAGAGAAAGCGATGCTCTTGGATACAAAGAATATCAGGCTGCTCTCCACGGTTGTCCAACCAGAGCATGGCATCCTCGGCCGACGCCAGGGCGCTGGCATCGACTATGGCCAGAGTCAGCTGCTGCCCTTCCAGATGAGAGCCAACCGCCAAAGATGCCGACGAACAGATTGCGCGACCATCAAGTCCTTCGCCCGCTGAGGCGCGAGCAGCGCAGATGCCCCTGCCCACGAGACCTCGCGGAACCAGCTGCAGGTCGCCAAGCCGCGGCGACGGGCCCCCAGACGGAACCTCCAGCAGGGGCGTTGGCGACGATGCGGAGCTGGGGCCCGCCGGCTGCTGAAGCCTAGTTGGGGCGCAGTCCGCGCCGGCATCCACTCCGCCCCCCAGTCGCCACCAGAGGAAAAACCGAAGTACCAGTAGCTCCAGTCACCGTAGGCCGCAAGCTCTGTAGGAGACGACCCGATCAAACAAGAAAGCTGCACTGGTTGGCAACTGAATTCGGGAAAATGCCCAACCGCCCGATCTGCTTTGACTCTTCAGCTTGAATCAAGAACGCCCACTCATCAGAGGCAGTCTCACTCCCATTGAAAAGACATGGATACAAAAGTCGATTGTGCTGGCCGCCCCCTCGCCATAGCCCGTGACTCGAGCCTTACGCCAGGCGGGCCTCGAAAAAACTGATTATGATTTGGGTTGAACCCGCGCTTGGCCCAGGCCCTCGTCCGCGCAAGCACAAAATCATCCTCGGCTCCTTCCAGTAGCAAAGTGAAGGCTCCAACTGCTGACGGATCTCTTCAATGATCTGCGAGTCAGGGGCACATGGCTTAACCGAGACGTGAGTTGCCGCCGCCGCCGAGCCAAGTGGCCGGTCAGGACCCCCGTCAGCTGCGCTGGCTTGAGCAGGAACGCTGCCTTCGGAGAAAGCTGGACCTGTCCCCGCTGGAAGGAGAGAAGCGTTGGCCACGATCGACGGGAGCCTCCGCCAGACGCTATGCCTTGGACTCTAACTCCCCCTGGACTCCCAGTTCCCCCAGGGGCCCCTGCAAGTTGGTGAGGTTGAGCTGCAAGGTGGACAATGGAGCACCACTGGTGGCGAGCTCACCTCCGGCCACCAAACGGTTCCTCTGCACGCGCAGCTCTTGCTTGGCCGGCTCTTGGGACTCGATGTCCTCCTCACCCTGAGCGATGCTGGACCTGATCTGCTCCAGCTGCTGCTTCTGACGGTCGAGCACCTCCATGGCCTTGACGAGCTTCGGCTCCGCGGCCTCGATGCGCGTCGTGACGATGTGTACCTGCGAATGGACTGGGCGACTGGCATGGAGGAAGTCGCGGAGCTTGGTCCTCTCCGTCTCCAAAGAGCGTCGCAACTCATCCCACGCTGGACCCACGAACTTGGCCACCGCGTTGAGCTCACGATCCGCTTCCGACAGCCGTTGACGGGCTGCCGAGCCTGTGAGGAACACCGATTGCATGGAGAAGTCGGCATCTGCAGAAGATTCCTTCTCACGATGCTCGTGCTTTCTGACCTTCTCACGCAGCTCTCGCAACTCCTCCGCGGCACTGGCAGCCCAAGGGGGAGCAGCACCACGCACAGCACCGTTACCAGGCTTGCCATGAGAAGAGACCGACGGGGAAGTGGGGACGGCGTTCGAACCGAAACATACTCCTGGATGTAATCCACAGAGCGCACAAGACGTCCTCCCACTGGCATTGATCCATGGCTTCCCCGCGTTGCCATGGATGCAAGATGCGCAGAACCACCGCGGCTTGACAATCTGACACGAGATCGCGCCGTTGCCCCGAGACCGACGGCAAGCACAGGCTGCTGCGCGGCGCCCTGCCGAGAGAGATGTGACGCGAGTCGCCCGAACTGCTGCTTCGAGCCCTAACCCCCCGGGCCTTCCCAGGAGCGCAATTGCTCTCGAGACAGAACTCCTCCTCCTTCCTACTCCTCCTCCTCCTCTTCCTCCTCCTCCTCCTCGTCCTCCTCCTCCTCCT
>CAUYUJ010008281.1:0-41246 GCA_963575745.1 Prorocentrum cordatum
TGGCACAGGGCCCAGCGGCGCCTGCGCGCCGAGGCCAGACGCAGACTGCGCCACCGCAGGGACCTTGAGCTGATCGAGAGCCATCACGGTTCGGCGGTTCCCATGGGCAGTGATGACCGAACGTGGTTTTGCAGATTCTGCGTGCACGCAGCCAGTGGGGAACGTTTCTTCAACAAATCGGCGAGGCAGAGTTGCTGGCAATGCAAGCGGCCCAAGTCGGCGTGCTTCCACAGTTACAAGCCTCCGCCATCACCATCCGTACGAAAGACCTCTGCACCACGAGCTGCCGACAAAGAGGACACACCTTGGGCCATGGCTGCAAAGCTGCGAGAGGCGCAGAAGCAGATCAAGAGGCTCGAGCAGGACATGCAGAAGCAGCGCAAGCAGCAGGAGTTGCAGCCCGAGAAGGTGCAGCAGGTGGTCGATCTCTCAGATGAACAGGGTGACTGTCCTGATATGCTGGTTGATGATGGTAAGAACTTTGATGAAGGACAGGCCCGAGCCAGAATTCACGAGCTGGAGAAGCAGCTGGACATGGCCAAGGGAGTTGGAGAACACTGGGATGTGCTGCGGTCGGCCATTCGCACTGAGAAGGATGAGCTCCAGCAGCGTGTGCATGCTCACAAGCCCGCCTCGGCCCAGATGTTTCACATCAACCGCCAGCTGTTCCAGGAGTCACAGCGAATCTCCAAGGCGAAGCTGGCGATACACAAGCAGGAACAGCACATTCAGGAGCTTCAGAAGCAGTTGCAGAGTGCACAAAAGGATCTGGCGGAAAGGGAGGCGAAGCATGAAGAGCTCCGACTACGGCAACTGGAGTTGGCCCAGGCCGCAGTGCAGCCACCAGACGGAGCGGCTCGAGCGCACCCGCAGGATGCGCCCATCACCGCGCTGGGATTGGACTGCACGGCCCTCGGGCGAATCCTCAAGCAGTTGGGGGCAGGCGAAGCAGCCGAACCCATGGCCGAGGAGATCGCCAAGCAGCTACCGACTTTGGTCACAGGAGCGACCATGGCGGTGTTGGGCTCTACGACTGGAGGGCAAGCTCTGCTCCCAGGAGCGCTACATGGTGGACCTGGTGCAGGTGGTGTGCATGTTCCTGTACCTGAGGAACCAGCTCCTGCCACGACGTCTATCCGTGAAGCAGATGCTGCGGTGCTACGTGAACATCTCAACGCAGTGGGCGTTCCGATCAGTGACACGGCGACTGATGATGAAGTGCGGCAGGCGGCCAACAAGTTGTTCACATGGAGTTCGGCGCCGATGCGTCAAGTATTTACACCGTTTTGAGTCAATGGCTGTCGTTGGGATGGTTTGTCTATACCTGCAGATGGCGATGGCTTCAACGACTCCAGGGAGCAGGTGTGCAGAAGGTGCCCCCGACAGGTTGCAGGTTCCAGGACTGGCGAGTGTGGCGCTTGACGCTAACCCAGTCTGAAGCCTGTGAGTGGCAATGTGAGATGGCGGGCTCGCCACATGTACTACGAGGTGCTGGTTCGATGAATGGCGCCGACGCTTCGGCGTGCTCGCCACAAGGACAGCATCGATGAACGTTTTCACTCGCATGAGCTGGTGTCTCGACATGGAGATGCGTTGCAGCATGCTAAGATTCCCTCAACCCCACCTTCTTCTGGATTCACCTCAAAGAAATACGGCGGTCAAGAACGCGACGATGGTGGAGATCTGACTGTAAAAGGTGCGGTCACCACTATCAACGTTGACAACACGGGACCCCTGCTCAGGTACATGGAGCAGTGCAAGTCAGCGGTGGTTCTCGTGCAGGAGCATAAGGCGGACGATGCTGCACTCCCTGGGCTCGAGAGAAGATTGCGACAGTATGGATATCATGGCATCTTCGCGCCCGCTGTTCGAACGGAGTTGGATGGCATATCATCGGGAGTGGCAGTGCTCGCGCCTACGTACGTGACGGTCACGCGCCCCCCAGGACTGGATGAGCCGATTCTTTATGATGGTAAGATGGTTGCAGCGAAAGTATCTTGGGGAATTGCAGATGGAATGGTTGCAGTATCAGTTTATTTCAAAGACTCGGTGGGACTAGATGAGCAAAATCAAGACATGCTGTATAGGCTTGTTTGTTATCTGGGGCGCCTCAACGACATGGCACAGGGTTGGGTGGTTGGAGGAGATTGGAATATGGTCTCCACTACTTTTGACGGGCAGGCATGGCTGGAGCAGTTGAAGGCCATGTTTTTGGTACCCACACATATCACCTGCTGTACGACGAACGCTTCGGAGGGTAGCACGTATGATTACTTCATCATTTCAGAAAAGCTGGCTACAAAAGTTTCGCCTCCAGAAGTTGATGTTGCGGGTGGATTGCCAACGCATTTTCCAGTATCGCTTCCAATTATGAAGGGGCACAGAACAGTATGGTTGCGTATACCTCTGGAACCCCGACAGCTGCCCAAGGGCCCACATGTAGGATGCTCGCGGCCACCTTTGAAGTGGGATGATACAATGAGGTTGGTGCAATCAGTTAGTGTTGAACCCGAGCTTCGACATGCATGGGACCTGGTAGTTTCTGGAATTGAGGCAGAGATATTGGCCCGTCGTGACTTAGTTGGTGACGTGGGCAAACCATATGCTGGACGAGCTGGACCTATTGTTGCCAGATTCGTGGAAGCCAAATGGGACGTCCAGCACACTAGGCAGCAATATGGACCACAAGCCCGTGCATGGATCACCGCTTCGAGATGGGCCAAACATATATTGCGCGTCAGAGCATTCTGGATCAAGATGATAGCGGCTTACAGAAAGGAACATGAGCTGGTGCGCTCTGGTCTCAGACTGCCGGATTACACCTCACCATGGACTTCTGTGCATATGAGTACAACAGTGGAGGAAGGTTGGAGTTTGGTTTGCAGACGACGGCGTACTAAATGTAAAGAAAAAGCTGAAGGTGAGCAGGATGGCACGATTGCACGGCTTGTTCTGTCTATCAAGCAGTTTCACGGCTTCGTACATCGAGTGCAACAACAGCAAGAGCTCCTGCAACTTTTGGAGCCTGAAGCACGTGAATTTTTCATGGCTGGTGTGGCTGTTCTCTCGGATTCACAGTTTGAGAAGAGGGCCTTCAGTATAATCGAACGAGCTGATGATTTTATACAGCAGGTCCAGCGCAAGAGTGAACAAGATTGGAAGGGTTGGATTGGCAAGGCCTTTTTAAATGGCGCTGGACAGGCGCACAAGGCCTCCAAGACCAAGGCGCTGGCTGCATCCATCGAGTGTACTACACGTACGCAACCATATCAACTTGCAGATGATGAGATGTGGAAGTGGCGTGAAGTCTGGACATGTCATGATACCAAGCGTGTGGAACTACCGCAGGGCTCCAGTGGCTGGGATGAGTTGCCCTTTATTCAGGTCCAGGACATCAGGGAGGCCGCCGACTCCTTTCCCTGGAAGACCTCGGTTGGCTACACGAGAATTCATCCCAGGAACTTCGGGTACGTCTCGGACCAGGGATTGGCTGTCTTGGGAGCTCTGTACATGGTATGTGAACGCATGATGATATGGCCATCACATCGCATAATAAATGAAATGGTTAAGATTGCGAAACCAGATGGAGGGGCTCGACTTATCACACTAATAGAAAGCATGGTAAGGCTATGGGCACGCGTGCGTAGACCTGTATCACAACAGTGGTTGCGTGCACATCCTAGTCCACACATATGGGGCAATCGTAGAGGCTTCTCGTCTACATACGCTGCATATGAGCACAATCTACAAGCCGAAGTAGCGCATCATCTAGGGGAACATGCGATCACTATCGTAGTGGACATGTGGAAATGCTTCGAGACAGTGCTGTTTCCTGCTCTCCTCAATGAGGCACAGTGCATGTCTTTTCCGCTTCGTCTACTGTGGCTGCTGTTGGAGACGTATGCGCAGCCCCGAGTGATCCGTGCATATGGATGCTGGAGCATCCCGACTCGTGCGTTGCAGGGCATATTGGCGGGATGCACACATGCCACCACGCTCTTAACGGTTCTTACATATCGGGCGGTCGTGAAGGTGCACACACACTTCAGGGACGTCATGCCTCGCGCGCTTGTTGATGACAGCACGTTCCAGTGGACAGGTAATGACATTTCGGGTGCAGCCAACTTGCAGCGCGCGGTGTATATGTTCAGCCAGGATGCTGCTAAGCTAGGCATGATCATTAAGTTCGAGAAGTCAGGTGTTGTAACGAATACGAAGAGAGCGTTGAAAGGGTTCCTAGGCAGGGCCCAGCAGCTACGCCTGTCGGCCAAGAAATGGATTCGAAACCTCGGTCATGAGATGCCAGGGATCCGTCCAGTTCGGAAGCAGGCACAGGCTAGAATGAAGTCTCTTCGTGCTCGTCTTCCTCGCCTGCAGATGCTGCGCCGAGGAGCGGGTGTACAGGTCACCGCTCTATGGCGCACAGGACTGCTACCTGCTGTTGGCCACGGCGCTGCTGTGGCAGGTATCACACCTTCGGAGCTTGCCAGTATGCGAAAGATTGCTGGCACGCTATGCGGACGCACCTCTGGTCATAACTCGCTCACGTTGGTATTAGCCACGCAGAAGGATAGGCTATATGATCCCATATATCACGCCACGCTGGGGCCCCTCAAGGCCTACTGCAGTTTCGTGTGGGATCAAAGGGTGTCATTGGGACGTCTACAAAGGGGCTGGATGGCCCTCCAAGGTAAGATCAAGCAGAAGATGACTTGGGATGGGGTTCGTGGGCCCATGGAGGTTCTGGTACTTACTCTGTCACGTATAGGATGGAGCATGAGCTCTAGCACCACGATTGTTGATGACCAGGGCTACGTGCTGGACCTTCTGCGCCTGCCGCCCAAGACTATTTTGGAGTTTGCCCGCCAAGGTGTGGAGCGCTGGCAGGGCAGGCAGATCTTGGCCCACCATCAAGATATATGCGATGGACATGAAGTCATATGGATGCGCGTGCTGAGGAAGTGTGCTGGTGGGGCCAAGGCTGCAGTTCGCAGTTCAAGATTTTCGGGTGCGCTTCGCACCCTATGGTCAGGAGGCTTCTGGACGATGGACAGGCAGCACCAAGCAGGGTACAACATTCCTGCTAAATGTCCATGGTGTCCCTCGGAACGCTCCACACTCGGTCATTGTATTTATGATTGCCAAGGATTGTATGATGATTGTTATGACGAAGACTTGGTGTGGGATCCGAAGAATAATGTGTGCTATGAATATCTCAGGGCACGAGGAGTTCCAGGTCTGGGGCCTCCTGACTGGGATAGGTTCGACTGCTGCATGTGCATGCCCATGTACCCTGCGGTGCCCCCGAAGGTCTCATATGGGCTCGAGGTTCACCTCTGGGGCGACTGGGATTCGGACCGAAGTGGCTGGACCTCCCTGGTGTTCACCGATGGGTCGGGGCTTGCTCCTGGACTTCCTGAAATTACCAGATGTGGTTGGGGATTCGTTTGTTTGGGAGACAATGGGCTACCAGTCAGAGGGGCGTACGGTCCCCTCGAGGGGCCATGGCAGACGGTAGGAAGGGCTGAGAGAGCGGCCCTGTACTATGCTTTGAAGTACCTGCCCGACGTCAGACTGGTGGTGTCGGACTTGTCCAGCCTGGTCAAAGAAGGAGCCAGCTGGGACCATGCCCTCCAGGAGGCTGACGCCTCGTATGCTGATTTATGGAGGCAGATTTTCGCGTTGATGGACGGCAAGGACGTTTGTCCTCCAAATTTTTATTGGTGCCCTGCTCACAAGACGGCTCAGCAGTTTACCGAGCAGGATTGCCATCCATGGGAGTACTTTCTTGGCAATGCTTGGGCCGACAGGTTCGCTAAATGGGGCGCATGTTGTCATGACCCGTCTGAGACCCTGGAGATGTCGTTGGAATCGAATATATGTGATGCTAAACTGCAGGCCAGGATGTTGTCATGGGTGGTGTGCAAGATGGCGTATCGTGACTCATTGACTGAGCGGCCCAGTAGGTTAGCCAGACCCCCTGCCCCAGTCAGGCCCGTTAGACTCACGGCCCACGAGATGGCCGTTCTCTCGCCAGGAGTCTTCCAGTGTAGGTCTTGTCTCGGGCTTGCTAGGACCCAGGCGAGCCTCAGCAGGTTTCTAGGGACCCAGTGTGAGCCCACGGCCCAACAGAGGCTCAGAGCCAGTATGCTAACTGAGCTACAGAGCGCGCCTCCGATGCAGGCGGAAGCTGTGCGGGTGGCCCTAGAATTTTCTGACTCCCTCGAGGGCGTTTCCGCGAATGCGAATCCGACTGAGCCGCCTCCCGAGGAGGTGGTGGAGCTCAACGGGCACCAGGTGCTCGTTACCCCCAAGTGCATGGTCTGCACTTCTTGTGGCTCCTATCAGGTGTCTTCTGGCAAGGTGAATCACTGTAAGCTTGGATCTGCGGCCTGTAATGGCGCGTCCCAGCACGGGCCTACCCGATCTAGGCAGAAATACATCATCTCAGCCTGTAGGGCTGGGAAGGACCCTAAGACGGGCAAGATGTTAACCTAATTTTGTATGGGTATGGCCCGTGCTCCTGTCCTTCAGTTGCACGACTGGTCGGCCGTGTCTGGCCTCCTGACTGACTGACCCAAGGCGGTCTATACTGTGGATGAAGCTTGCACACCTTTCCAGCCCCGAGTCCGCGTGACTCGGGGGGGCTCATTTGGGGAAAACGTACACACGGAGGGGAGGGGGAGGAGGGAGAAAAGGAGGCGTTGGGGCCAAGGGAGGGGAGGAGAGGGAGGAAGAAGCTCGCTGCCTGCTGCGTCTGGACCCCCCCCCGCGCCGTCGTCATCGTCATCCTCGTCGTCAAGATCCCCCTCCCCTGCCCCATGGCGCGGCGCCCGGAAGTGCGGGCTCGGCGCTGAGGCGGCTGGCCTGAAAAAAATTGGTTGCCTCAGGTCGGGTTGAATCCTCCGGGGCGTGTCACCGGGGTCCGACCCAGGGCGGTTGGGAAATCAGTCGGCTGGGAAAACGTGCGAGTGAGGTGGCGGCGTGTTCTGAGCCTGCGGCTTTGCCGTCTGCAGAGGCGCGCGGGGGTAAAAAGAGACAGTTCGGGTTCCCAGGGCCTCTCGCTGCACTTGGCTTGCTCTTGAATTTCTTTTCGGTTCCTAGGGGCTTCTGATGGCCACGTCACCGTCTTCATGCCAAAGGACCGCAGCGCAGGCGAGGGGGAGGTCGATGGCGAGGCAAGGGGGGGTAGCTGCTGTCGGGAAGGCGGTGCGCGGTTGGCGTCGGCGCGGGCTGACAATTGGCACGCGCCTTGGGCGATGGCGTGACATGCTCCCAATCCCAAACCAGCCTCACCCACTCCCACGTATCCCAACTCCCACCCAATCCAATGTACGACCAACCCTCGTGTCGGCGCTGGGCGCCTTGGCTAAAGTGTGAGGCGCAAGCTGGGGCTTCTCGGGTGCTCAGAGTGGTGTCCTCGTCGGGATCCTCGGAAGCTGCGTCGAGGATTTCGGCGACGTGGTCTTCACGTATCTCCCACGGTCTGCGGACGGAGGTGGGCACTGAGCGGTCGTCCCAGCTGGTGTCGCCGACCACCATCCGAGCGTCCTCGGTGTTTCTGGGCATCCATCGCATCTTCTCTTGGTTGTGGAGGGCGTTCCAAGCGGAGGTGCCCTGTCCAGGGAGGAGCCCTGGTTGCCCCCGCGCCCTCGCGAACTGCAGGCAGGAGGCAATCTCGAAGTTGGCACAGTTGGCGTAATCCTGCTGCTCCACCGAGGTGAGCTTATCGAAGACTGCTCGAGCGCCTCTGCATTGAACATCTGCGGCGATGCTGCCGACGTCGCGCTCGTGGTGCAGCCCGCTCGGGTATGCAGGGTCGTTGTAGTTGTCGGCGCTGAGGCCGTCGGCGGCAGGGTCCTCGTAGTTGTCCCCCTGGTCGTCGCTGGCAGCGGTGGCTGGTGGTCTCCATGGCCGCGCCGATTGCAACGGTGACGATGGGGCCGCGGACGCTGCGTGCGTCCCAGCGGAGGCAGTGGAGGACGGGCCGTCGCTCCTGCCAGCTGCCGGCTCCCCTCCTCCTCCGTCTGGAGGGGGAGTGGCCTCGGCAGAGGGGCGGTGAGCTGGACCCCCACTCCTGTACCTCCAACCTATGGTCGTTCTCGGTGTGGCTGGCGGTGTTTCTCAAATCGTTCTGAGCGAGATTGGCCGGTCTGACATTGTTCGCTGAAGGGAAGCTGTATTGCGTCTTGCAGAAGACGACGGTGCCGCAAAATCCGTCTGCGCAAAAGGGCATATCATCTGGCTTGTTTTGGTCAGCTGGCTCCAGCGAGATGTCGAAATTGCCCTCCTCGATAGGCAAGGCAGCGCTGGGGTCAGCAAAGTATGGACGATCGTGGTATTCCTCTTCGTTAGGCAGGGCCACGGTTGAGCTACCCGCAAGGCTCCGATACTTTCCTTTCTGGCTTTCGTTGATAATCTCGGTGGATGGGATACTGGGCGGACAACCTTTCGGCACAAACATCTTCGCCTACGGGTTGAGGGTGGCATGGGCAAGGGTAGCGTGGTTGCCAACCTCCACAACGATGCACCTGGTCTCGATGGTCGGGCGATCGGTATCTGGCATGATGTGCCTCCGGACTGCTGCCTCGGCAGCCTCGGTTCTTCTGGCTCTGGCAGCCCTCCGGGCAGCCGTGGGTCCCAGCGATTGGATCTCCAGGGTCCGCATCATGCTGTTCGATTTTGATGACTTGATGTTTTTTATGGGAGAGATTGGAACGATGGGTACGCATCGGGCCGCCTCGCACTCGGGCAGCCCCCCGTGGCCTTGGCGTACGTGTTCATGATATCACCTGCAGCGGACAAAGGCGCGGGCGGGACCGGAGGGACTGCGGGCGCCATGGTGTCTGCGCCGCGCCTGGGCGTCGCCGCGAGCTGAGGGGGATGACGCGCCCCCAATCGTTCGGGCGGAGACGCCTTCCTCCTCCTCCTCCTCCTCCTCCTCCTCCTCTCCTCCTCCTCCTCCTCCTCCTCCTCCTCCCTCCTCCTCCTCCTCCTCCTCCTCCTCTTTCTCCTCCTCCTCCTCCTCCTCTTTCTCCTCCTCCTCCTCTTTCTCCTCCTCCTCTTTCTCCTTCTCCTCCTCTTTCTCCTCCTCCTCTTTCTCCTCCTCCTCTTTCTCCTCCTCCTCCTCCTCCTCCTCCTCCTCCTCGTCGGGGGCGGGCGCAAAACTCAAATCGGAAACTGGAACATATACACTACCAGTGGTTGGCTGTTCTTCAAACCTAAGACTTCTTGAGGGTCGGGGACGACGTCTGGGTGGTGTGGTGCACAATTTGTTCTGTTCCGTTTCCCAGGGTGGACAGCGAAAGATGTATATGCCAGGATTCCGTGCACACCAGGATTTGGTTTGTTGTGCAAGAGTCGGCGCAGGGCCGGAAACAAGTGTCGACGTACATAGCTTGTTTCTCTATCACTTCCCCCTCGCGTCGTGGAAAAGTCACGGCCTGAGGTTTTCAGCCGTCTTCGTGCTCTGGAGGCGGGGAGGCGCTCCCGGGCCCCAGGGCCGTCGAAAGACGGCTCGGGACGTCGGGCCACGTCGGGGGTCTGGGCAGGGCGTTCCCGGATCTCTGGCGGTGCGATTTGTTCAGTCGTGGGCCCTGGCATCGTTCGGGCGTGTGTATTTTTTCCTCGGCGAGGGCCATCGAGGATCATCCTGGATCATCGAGCCACAAAAACACGCACGAGATCGAAAAATGCACGGGGGATGGACGACCGAGCGATGGCCAGGGGCGTCTATCCTTTGCGGCGGCCTCCATGGAGGCCGAAGGGGTTCTGATTGTCTCCGTGGCATCCCCTTCGCTTTCTCGTGTTCCCGTCCTGGAAGTCGGGAGCGACGAAAAGAGACGTGGCACTGCGCGAACCGTCCCAGCACGAGGCTAGGCTCGCGGCCCAGGGGGACCGCATTCACGTGTATGGCTCGGCGCGCAGATCTCTCACGGGACCCCCAGGGAGGGCGATCCCAGACCTTCGGCGGCGTGGTCCATCCCTGGCGTTTTGCCCCCGCTGCGGCCTCTGGGGGCGGTCGCCGGCGCCCAGGACGATCAGAAGCGGGTCCGGGACGGAGACCTCCTCTTCCTCCTCCTCCTCCTCCTCCTCCTCCTCCTCCTCCTCCTCTCCTCCTCCTCCTCCTCCTCCTCCTCCTCCTCCTCTCCTCCTCCTCCTCCTCCTCCTCCTCCTCCTCCTCCTCCTCCTCCTCTCCCCCTCCTCCTCCTCCTCCTCCTCCTCCTCCTCCTGCCCCCCCAGGGTGGGGGTCGAGGCATTTTTGCTCTGGGCCGCGGTTGGCAAGACCACGTATCATCGGACGTCTGGGTAATGGGCAATGGAGGCCTCTGGGCGTCCTGCGGCTCCTCGAGGGGCTTCTCGCCGCCACCGCCAGGGCCGCCTCGGAGTTCTGGCCGGAGCGCGCCCAGGAGAGGTCCAGGGGGCGGTTTTGCGAACGACTGTCGGGGCCGGCGCGAAAGGGGCAGCACGCGAAGGAAACGGGGGCTGGACGAACCGATGACAGGTTTTGCCTCCCGCCTGGGACCAGATCATTGCTTTGAGAATGCTGGCCCCGCGCTGCGCGATCCAGGGTGACGAAGTTCAGGAGGAGAAAAAACACACAGACACAATTAATCGTCGACCCCCAGGAAAATATAGGAAAATATGGCAAGTGGGGGGGAAGACAAAAACCCAGAAAATATGGAAAAATATGGGGGATATTTTTATTTGTGTGTATTTATTTGTGTGTCCCAGTTCCCCTTCAGAAGTGAGGAGCGAAGCGGGTGCGGATCGCCTTTCCGCCGCCGTCGGGCTCCCGGGTCCTTCCCGAGCCCCAGGGCCGTCGACAAAGCCGCTCAGGCTGGAGAGCTCGCCGAGGGGAGAGCCCCTGGTGTGCAGGGCCCGCAGAAACGAGGACACGCCCATCCGCCGTGCCAACGGATCGACGGGAGGGTCCGATCCCTTGCTCCTCGGTCCTGGGAACCTTGATCCCCGATCCCCGATTCCAGCTCCGATCCTCGAGCCTCGAGCCTCGAGCCTCGGTCCTGGATCCCGTCGCCTCGAACACCGCGTCCCCTTCGGGAGCCCTCGGCGCTCTCGCGCGCGGCCTCCAGCGGTGGGCGTCTCGGGAGGCGTCCCGCCGCCACGGCCGGGCTTCCGCCTCGAGAGCACCAGGGTGAAGTCGGGCCTGTCCCTCTACACGGGGGAATGTTCAAAAATAGTCCCAACAAAATAGTCTGGGGACTATTTTTGGACTCTTGTTTCACCTTTTGGGGGGTATTTTGGGGGTATGTCTTATGTTTCGTCGAAGATCCCCCTGTAGGGGGACACGCCCGACGTAACACGAGGGCATCGGCCTGTGGCCCCCCCGAGTTCCACGCCTCCTCGGGCGCCTCGAAGATCTGAAGATCGCGCCAGAGGTGCAGTCCAGACGCCGAAATAAGCAGCAGTTTGGGTTCGGAGGGGGCCCGATGTTCCTCAGGTTCCTCCAGTGCTGTTCCTCTCGCCCTCCTGCGGCACGGAGGCGCTCACAGGGCCAAGAAGGGGCTTCGTTCCTTCTCTAGCGTTCCTTCTTTCAGCAGCCCGACTGTACCTCGCCGTTTCCCGTCGGCGTGTCCAGGGGGGTGGGGCGGGGCGCTGTGTCTGCAGGGCTGGCGGGGCCGATCGGAGAGGGCGGCTGCTCCTGGGTCGGAGGTGGTCGAGGAGTGGCTCGGAGGGGGTTGCTCGAGCTCGGGCTCGGGCTCGAAGGTGGTCTGCGATTGGTTCTGGGGGGGTAAGATTAAGTCGGGCCTGTCCCTCTACAGGAGGAAGATTCAAGAATAGTCAAAACATAGTCTGGGGATTATTTTCTGTTTTGACCATGTTTGAGCATTGGTTGTACATTTTTTAGGGGAATTGGTGGTGTTCGTCCAAAATCGGCCTCTAGGGGAGCAGGCCCGACGTAAGGGCAAAGGGGGGAGGGGCGGAGAGGCTCAAGAGAGGGCCAGCCGAGGCAGCGGAGGCCGCGCCTGGCAGCCTTTCGTCCTCTCTGGGCCCCGCGGGCCTCTCGCCGCCACGGCTGGAGGTCAGGTCAGGTCAGGCCCGCGGGCCTCAAGAATTAGGATGCACAGCCGGCCAGGTCAGGTCAGGCCCGCGGCCAGGTCAGGTCAGGTCAGGTCTGCGGCCAGGGAAGGTCAGTCAGGCCTGCGGCTGGGGAGCAGTTGCAATTACAGCCTGCGTGCCAGCGCCAGTGGGAGCGGCCTGCGGGCCCCAAGAATTAGGGTGCACAGCCGGCCATGCGCAAACAAGAACATCGAGCATATCAAACGGAGGAGGAGAAAGAGGAGGAGGAGGAGGAGGAGGAGGAGGAGGAGGAGGAGGAGGGGGGGGGAGCCTGGGCACAACGCTAAGCACTCACGTCGAAAAACTGAGGCAGGCTGGACTCCTGAGGGGTCCTGGGACCGATTTTGATCGAGCGGATCTGGACTTGGGGGGGGCATCGAGCCCCGATCGCTCATGCGTCGCCGATCTGGGCTTGGGTACGCACCCTGCCCAGGAACGTGCGGTTTGTTATCTGGGGCTCATCGCCGGTCTGTCGGTGGTGGGCCGTCGATTCCAGGCGGATGTTCCCCCTTGGGCCAGTCCCCCTCTTTCGGCTCTCCTCAGGCTACCACGAAGCCGTCATCGACCACTTCAGCAATCCCCGCAACGTGGGAACCCTGGACAAGAACGACCTCAGCGTCGGCACGGCTCTTGTAGGCAAGGCGGCATGCGGCGACGTCATCAAGCTACAGGTCAAGATCGAGGGCGGCGTCGTTCAGGATGCGAAGTTCAAGACGTTCGGTTGCGGCTCGGCGATCGCCAGCTCCTCTCTCGCCACGGAGATGATCATAGGCCAGCCTGTGAACGAGGCCGAGAAGCTAAATAATAAGGACATATCCTCCCACCTCAAGCTGCCACCAGTCAAGATCCACTGCTCCGTCCTTGCAGAGGAGGCTATCCAAGCGGCAATCGCCGACTACCGGCAGAAGAACGGGCTGTCAAAACCAGAGTGATTGTTCTTTGAGATCCACCTGTCCTTGCTGGATCGGAGTCGTGACCAGCACTGGGGCACAAGTGGAATGTCCGCTGTGGCCCAGATACGCCGCCGGGAGACACCACGCCGCCTGGGCGCTTCTCACCCACGCTTCGCGAATGCTGCCTGGTCTCTCCCATAGTCGCTGCGCACAGTGGCTTCAGACTTGCGGAGGGAGAGGAAGAGGAGGAGGAGGAGGAGGAGGACGAGGACGAGGACGAGGACGAGGACGAGGAGGAGGAGGAGCAGGAAGAAGGAGGAGGAGGAGGAGGAGAAGGAGAAGGAAGAAGAAGAAAGAGGAGGAGGAGGAGAAGGAAGAAGAAGGAGGAGAAGGAGAAGGAAGAAGGAGGAGGCAGAGAAGGAGGAGGAGAAGGAGGAGAAGGGAGGAGGAGGAGGAGGAGGAGGAGGTCTGAAGTGCGCATCTCTCTCTCACACCCTCCGACGCACGCCCGGCCACAAGACAGCGTGGCCGGGCGCGCACCGCGCGAGCAGCCCCGGGGCGCGCTCGCTGCCCCTCGGGGCCGCCGTCGCCCCCCGTGCGCCTCGCTCCGCCGGTGTAGACGCCGGCCCCGCGCTGCACCCGGAGCGCGGCACGCTCCTCCTCGCCCTGGTCGTCGTCCCTGCCTCCTCCTCCTCCGCCTCCGCCTCCTCCTCCTCCTCCGCCTCCGCCTCCTCCGCCTCCTCCTCCTCCTCCTCCTCCTCCTCCCCCGCCTCCTCCTCCTACTGCTCCTCCTCCTCCCCCTCCTCAACCCCCCTCCTCCTCCTCACCCCTCCCCCTCCTCCTCGCCCGAAGTTTCTAGGTCTTCGTGGGCACTGTTGGCCCCGCACGCCCCGTACGTCCTGGCCCTCGTCGTCCTCCCTCCCTGGTCCCTCGTCCAGTCGGACCGAGGTACAAGATCGAGGTCGGTTCGGGGGGGATATCCTAGGGTTCTTCGTACTCGTTGGATGTTCTTGTGCGTCCTAGGGAAGGCACCCTTGGATGTAGTCCTTCCCCCAGCCTCCTCGCGCCGTAAGGAATGACGACGGCGTGCGCTTGCCCGCTTCCGGCCCCCAGGGGCCCTCATCGGGAGCCAGGACCGACCACAAAACGGTTCGGGATATAAAAGATTGGTCTCGGAGAACGGGTCGAGATTTCTTAGGATCCACGGTTTGTGACAAAGTCGCGACGTCGGAAGTTTGGGTAATCATCTTGGCTTCCTCGAGGTATCCGTGGGTTTGCAGGGGTCCCCAGAGGCTTCTGGATGCCCAACAGAGTACCTTGCTGAAGGAAGAATGGCAAGCAATGATAATATATTGCCTCAGTGTTGCACTCGCTGGTGATCAGGTTTGTCTGCGCCGCTGGGATGAGGAGGGATGAGCAGGGAGGAGGAGAAGGAGGAGCAGCAGGAGGAGGAGGCGAGGGAGGAGGAAGAGGAGGCAGAGGAGGTGCAGGTAGAGGAGGGAGGGGGAATGAGAATGCAGGAGGGGAGGAGGGGAAGGAATTTGGGAACTAGAACGACCTGCCTCCAGAGAGGCAGGTCCCAAAAAAGAAGGGTGAAACGCAAGGGCAAGGGCGCAACTGTTGCGCGGCCCCGCCATGCTGTACTCATCACGCAGAGTTGACCAGAGGCATCCTGAGCAAGCAGCATGCTAAATGGAGAGAGTATGCGGTCCCAGGCGGCAAGCTAGACATGTGGGGCCCATACGAGCAGAGGATTTTACGACGGACAAATCACCGAATTAGTTGTAGAGGCTGAGGGAGGGTTGCGGGAACGAAAGGCCTTGGCGACACATTACGCTTGGGATTCAACAAATCCCGCCCAGCCTCTCCGAGAAGTCGTTGTTTGCAAACTGACGCGGCAAATGTAAACCACTTGTCGACGAAATCGACCCGCATGCTTTAGTACGAAATATGTATAGGCCAGCTTTCATCACGGTGTGTCCCGTACCGTGCGAGGCAGGACGGGACGCTTTGGCCAACACGTCCTTGTGGCGGCCGGAGGACCAGCACGCCACACGAGCGAAACGCTGCACAGCCTGGTCCCAAGCCTGCTCATGGGGCACTTCCCGAGGAGGGAGGACGACGGAAATCCTCCTCCTCCTCCTCCTCCCTCCTCCTCCTCCTCCTGGAGGAAGCAGGAAGGGGGGGAAGGAGGGGGACGCGGGAGGCCCATCGGTTTGACGATTGCCTCAGCGATCATGCGGGCCAAAGACGTGCCAACATGTGTTGAAACTACACAGTATCGTTCCTCCTCCATCTTCTCCTCCTCCTCCTCCTCCTCCTCCTTCCACCCTCCTCCTTTTCTTCCTAGTCCTCTTCCTCCTCCTCCTCCTCCCATTGCGAGAGGCTGTCATGGCATCCGAGTCGACAGGAAGCATCTCAGCCCCTCGCCTGGCACACAGATCGGCAGACGCGTTGCCGGTAGTCATCCGCGCTGCCTGAACAGACAGCAGAACATCGAGGTGAGCAGCAACCGTACGCGCAGCTATTAAACTGTACTGGATTTCCTGGGCTTTGAAATGAATGTGTCTCCAAAGATCGGCGTGGGGCACCCAACCAGGAACAGAAAGGTATTCAGATATCAATCACACATTGGGCACTCGCCACAATTTTCCGAACGCTCATGCGCATCAGGAACGGCATGGAGTCGAAAATGATTACGCCATACATTCGGACCCAGGAACTGACTGATGTAAACCAGAGTGGGCCTCGAATGCAGCTACACGAGCAGATTCAGAAGGGCGCACGGACACGGCCGAAAAAACACATCGGATGGCATATGGTGATGGCCCACAGAGGCTAGAACCATTACCAAAAACATGCGAAACAAGCAAAGGTTGATCAGGGAACCCCCTGAAGTTCCAACTGACCTCCAGGCTCAGGAGGGGCTGGGGGAAGAGACGCGCCAGATCGGGCACTTCATCTGAATGCCAAAGCAGATGTGCTGGAATCCTCTGACGAACTCATTCCGCATGAGCTGGCAGTCCATATGAACGTCGACCCTCCCGCAGGACACGGCAATCTCGTATTAAAAGGTAACATTCCGAAGTTTCATCAGCGAGGGTGTGCCCACATAGCGAGGATGACCCAGTCAGCACCGCACGAATGCACGTGCTCGGATGCCGCCCAAGACGTTCAACGTGCCTCCTGAACAGGGACAGCACAGGGGGCCTTCTAAATGGGCTGAAATCGAATGGCTCGATAAAGACAGGCATCAAGCCCACACTTTTGCATTTCGGGTAATGACAGATGCAATGTCCCGCGGAGCAGTGCGATCGATGTCGAAAGTGCGCCAGTGGATCTCCCTGAATACACTAAGGGGAGGGGGTGCAGAACCCCCCCCCTCCCCCCCTTCCAAGTGAGGGGGGGGTCCAGAACCCCCCCCCCCTCCCCCCTTAAGGAGGGGGGGGGGTCCGAACCCGCCCCTCCCCCCCCCCCTTGAAGGGAGAAGGGGGTCCGGACCCCCCCCCGTCCCCCCTTCGCGCTGGAAAGGAGAAGAGGGTCGACCCCCCCCCGCCTCTCCTCCTTTGCGCAGGAAATGGAGCCGGGGAGGGGGGGGCCTCTCTCGCTTCTCCGTTTTGCGCCGGAGAAGGCGTGTAGAGAGTACGGAGTCGGGAGTAGGGAGTGGTGAGTAGTGAGTAGTGAGTTAGTGCGTAGTGAGTAGTGAGTATTGGGTAGTGAGTTGTGGGTAGTGAGTGGCGGGTAGGGAGTAGGGAGTAGGGAGTGGGGAGTAGTGAGTAGTGAATAGTGGGTATTGTGTATTGATGAGTGAGTAGTGAGTGGCGAGTAGTGAGTAGTGAGTAGTGAGTAGCGAGTACCGAGTAGTGATTACTGAGTAGGGAGTAGGGAGTAATGAGTAGTGGGTAGTGCGTAGTGGGTAGTGAGTAGTAGGTGGCGAGTAGTGCTTAGTGAGTAGTGAGCAGTGGGTAGTGCGCAGTGCGTAGTGACTAGTGACTAGTGAATAGTGACTAGTGACTAGTGACTAGTGACTAGTGAGTAGAGAGTAGCGAGTAGTGAGTAGTGAGTAGTGAGGACTGTGTAGTACGTAGTGCGTAGTGAACAGTGAGTAGTGATGTATAGAGAGTAGTGGGTAGTGGCGGTGGGTACTGAGTAGTGAGTAGCGAGTGGGGAGTAGCGAGTAGTGAGTAGTGAGGAGCGAGTAGGGCGTAGTGAGTTCTGAGCAGTGAGTAGAGCGTAGTCAGTAGTCAGTAGTGGGTAGCGACTAGTGAGTAACGAGTAGGGAGTAGCGAGTAGTGAGTAGTGAGTAGGGAGTAGGGAGTGGGGAGTAGTGAGCAGTGAGCAGTGAGTAGTAAGAAGTGGGTAGCGAATAGTGGGTAGTGAGTAGCGATTAGTGAGTAGTGAGTAGTAGGTAGTGAGTAGTGACTAGTGAGTTGTGACTAGTGACTAGGGGCTATGTAGTGACTAGTGAGTAGGGAGTACTGAGTAGTGAATAGTGAGTAGCGGGGAGTGAGTAGTGAGTAGTGGGTAGCGAGTATGGAAGTAGCGAGTACTGAGTACTGAGTACTGTGAAGTCAATATTGTGTAGGGAGTAGCGAGTCGTGGGTAGTGAGTAGTGATTTGTGGGCAATGAGTAGTGAGTAGTGAGAAGTGAGTAGTGGATAGTGGGTAGTGGGTAATGAGTAGTGAGTAGTGAGTAGTGAGTCGGGAGTACTGAGTAGTGCTTAGTGAGTATTGAGTATTGAGTAGTGGGTAGTGAGGAGTGAGTAGTGAGTAGTGAGTAGGGAGAAGGGAGTAGTGAGTAGGGAGTAGTGAGTAGCGAGTAGTGTGGGTCGTGAGTAGTGGATAGTGAGTAGTGAGTAGTGTGTAGGGGGCAGTGAGAAGTGAGTAGCGAATAGCGAGTAGTCAGTAGTGGGTAGTGAGTCATGAGTACTGAGTACTCTTTGGGGCTTGGGTTCGTGGCTGGGGTTAGGAATAGGGGTTTGGGTTAGGGTGGGGACTAGGGGTAGGGTTGGCGGGGGTCGGGTTCTGGAGTCAGGGGGCGGCGTGGCGAAAGGAGAGGAGGGAGGGGGGGGTTGCGGCCAAAGGGGCGGAAGGGGGCGGCGGGGTCGGACCCCCCCCCCCTTTTGAAAGGTGGGGAGGGGGGGGGGGTCACCGACGACGGATCGAGGAAGGGGGGGGCGGGTTCCCCGACGACGGATCGGGGAAGGGACGGAGGGGGGGGGGGTCCCCGACGACGGATCGAGGAAAGGAAGGGGGGGGGTCCCAACCCCCCACCCCCTTGGGGTTATCCATCGGCGCACCCTCATCGATGTCGATAGCATGACCTCCAGGAGCAGTCTCAACAACTTGGCGACCAGTGCAGGAGCAGTTGGTATCCACAGAGGCGCCAGCAATCGACCAAGTAAGAGTTCCATTTACGAGGCACCGGTGTAACAGACCATTCCACTGAGTCCATCTGTGGTTCCGAGTAGAGAGAGTCAGACGGTAAGAAAAAACATGCCACCTGCTTGCGTGGAGTAATCAGACCCGTCACCGAAGATCCATACATGGCCGCAGGCAGTAAGCCCTGCCAGACCCCAGACCAACCGGGCTACCAGACGGCGAGACTTCAGAAGACGCGCAGCTCGGCGCGCGCGGCCCGAAACATCCTTGACACGTTTTTTGTTTGACGCGGCGGAGAAGCCTTCGGCGAGGCGCGAGTGTGAAATCGATTCCCAAGTTCCGAACCGCAGTGGTCAGCGGCCGGCCTGCTAATTGAGAGAGCGATGATGTGGATTCAATCACGTCTCGTGCCAAGGAGGGGTCCGAGCTCAGCAAGGCAAGCCCGGTAGGGCCCATCGACAGTGGAAGTTGCGCGCCGTTGTCAGAGCGTGCTTCAGAGCAGCTGCAACAACAGGGGCCCGAGTCGCCAAGAGCCAGGCAGCCCCAATCACGACGAATGGCACGTAGTCCGCGACAGCACCATGCAGGGCGTACCTGCCTGCGCGCCTGCCTGGGCGTCAAGGTCACGGGCGACCGTGCAACGCATGAGGAGATCTGCAAATGCACAGCCAACAAGAATTGTCCCGGTGGCCCAGGCAATGTCAACGCAGAGGCCTTGCACAGACAGGAGCTCCGGGCGTGTGCACAGAGCCAAGAGATGCTTCAGCCAGCAGTGCGTTGAAATCCAATTGAAGAGTTCGCGGGACCAAGACCCGATGGATAATATGTTCAAAAGCTTTGGCGACGTCGAGCAACAAGGCTAAGCTCGCCCACCCGCGTGCATGCGCCACCTGTGCCATCATTGTTTGTCGCCACACGCATGCTAAGCTAGACTTGCCCGCTGTGCCGAAGAGGCAGTCCTGGGTCGCGGATCCGGCGAAATTATGACCAGAAGTACGGCATAACTATCGAAGGATAATCCGAGTAGTGGAAGCAAAACTAGCGACGGACCGGTTACTAACGTTTGTCGGGATCAAAGCGATGACAACATAGTTCAGTGAAGGCGGCGAACGGCCGAAGGGAAGCATGGTCCTCCAGAGAGCAACGAGGGCGCGAAGAGAATACAATCTGAAAGATGTGCAACATGTCGAAGGTGCAGCCAGTCGCCTCCGACACAAGTCCGAATCTTGAAACTTGAGGAAACCTTCCAGACCTGGGCGTGACTTGGCATTGCTGAGAGTTCCAAGTCATCACGGTACATCGGTGGAAATCCGAGGGTTTCGTATTCCGCATATGTTCCCCAAATAAGTTACTAGCATTGTTGTTTCGAAGTTCCCAGAGATTCTTGGACGACATTTGAGTCCAACTCGAACTCAACCCAGGCATCGGAGCCTCGGAGGTGGCCCGTCACGGGAGGGCTACCCTGGAGTCCCAGGGCCCCCCCCCCCCCTTTGCCTAGAGAAGTACCATCTTCTCCCAGCTCGTCCTTCTCCTCCTCCTCCTCCTCATCATCATCATCCTTTTCCAAGGAGCTTCAGCACGGCAGTATATTCTAGCATGCCGTCGTCGTCGTCGTCCACGCGGTAAGCCGCGACCACCGGGGCGTGGAGGGAGGAAGGGAGCGCGCACGGGGAGCGGCAGAGCCTCTCGGGCCCCGAGGCCCTGGCAGTCAATTGCTCTATCCAAGCGGAAGTCGGGGCGCGACAAGACATCACCAGGGACGGCCGAGAGCAGGGTCGCCGGAGCATCGGCAGCCTAGGTAGCTTCAGGAGGAAGCTCGTGGATGGCCAGTTCGCAACTCGTCCAGTTGGCGCTGCCAGTTCCCCAGCCCCTCCTCAATATTTTTGTTGCTTGCCCGACAGAACGGCCCAGCGCGCCTGAAGTTCCAAGATATCACGTTCAACGTGAGCAAGATGAGAGTCCTCGTTTCCAAGCGTGCCGTAGTCCATCCAACGTGGCTCTCGATCTTGCTCCTCTGCTGCACAGGCGTGAACAGGTGAGAATGCTGGCGACGATGATGGGCCACAGAACGAGACACGCAGTTGATACCCTCATGCACAGGACAGTCTTGGAGTTTGTCCACGCTCCGCTTGGATGACAGTCCCCAGGTCTCGGGCGTCATCTTCCCCCACATGTTGGGGCAACTCGGACTCGCGCAACCACAACGCTCCGTAGGCTCAGAGCCCTTCTGAATGGATTGCGATCCGCGGTCTTTGCACACATGCTCCTCGCATGCGTACTCCTTTGCCGTCAGCACATCTACCATTACCCCTGCCAAGGCCAGTACGGGACTCAGGGGCACCTGGGCGGCCATGGAGGGCCGACCAACAAGAAGTACAACGATTGCGGGGATTGGTTGTATATGTGTGAAAGAGCGTGTTCTACCGCTGCTGGCGGAAAACCGCGGGGTGTGGCAGCAGCAGGAGCAAACGAATGTTTTGCCTTGAGCCAAAGGTACGGACACAAGCGCACTCTGTCAAGGATCCCCTGGATGAAACATCACGCTAAACCTATTCGTGAAAATCTAGACCCTTGTCACACGGGTCAGAATTTCTCCTAGGTTTAGCACCCTTAAATATCGGCTAGGATAAGCCACAGTGCGCTGTCCTGCACCCAGAACAGTAGCGTACTCGACCCCTGCTTCGAGACGCTCGAACAAAAGAAACAGAGCGGAGAACATTAAGAGGCTGAAACGGCGAAGGCAGACAGAGCGGAGATTACTGAAAGACAGATGCCTGCAAGTCGGCGGGAGCGGTCGGGGAGGGGGAGAGAGGAGAGGTCGGGAAACCACCACCACCGTCACCGGGCTCCTCCAGCGACACCGACTGGACGAGAAACTCCTTCCACGACAGCATAGCCAATGCACGACGGGAAGCTGCCTGCGACCTGTCCTTGAGCTCAGGCTGGTCCTTCCTCCTCATCACCTCCTCCTCCTCGTCAATGAGACACAGACGACCATGTGACATCAGGTCGAACAACGCTGCGTTGCTCTTGGTGATATCGTCCTTCGTGAGCGAATCGACGGGCATGCGCCCGTGGGGAATCCACCGAACTCTTCCTTGAGCTCGCTCCAGCGATTCACTGATGATCGCCAGATCTAGAGCTGTACGCCGGTCTCTGGCGCTGGCGTTGCCCTCTTTCTGCATGGTGTCGTAGATCGATTTCGCGTCCACGACGTGCACCTGTCTCTCTCTAGAGCCCAAACGGCAGTCCCGCCGAAGGACCGTAGTGAAGGGTCCCGCGGCGCGGAGGCAGTCGGGAACGTCCACATCGCGAAACACCACATCGCGGTAGAGCACCTGCAGATACTCCACTTCGGCGACAGCTGCTGTGAGAGCCTGAGTCTCTCCCGCCAACGTGGAGGGAACCTTCCTCCTGAGCTTGCAGGACCGCCATCCCAGGATGGAGGCCTTGACGGAACGATTGTCCAGTAGTGATCTGTCGGTAGCCAGCACCATCCACGCGCCCTGCGTCGGATCAGCTGGCAGTCCCTTGTCATCTGTCAAATCCTCCGAAGCTCCAACGCCGCCTGCGTCCGAGAAAGACACGAACGCCATACGGTCGGGGTCCAGCTTCCAAAGAATGATTCCTCTCGAGGCTGTTCCTCTCAGATGCTTGACGAGCTTGTTAGCTAGTGCTACATCGGCCACGGTTGCTGCCTTCAGGCGGCTAGCGAGGATGCTCGCAATGCCAGCCGCCTCGGGGCGGGCCTCTCGGCCCACCCAGTTGAACTTGTACACCAGCGATCGTAGAGCTCGAAACTCTTCATTTTCCAGCAAACTACGCTTGTCCGAGAGGCGACCTCGGGCCAACGTCAAAGGACGAATCTCCTCCAGAATATACTTCTCCTGGTCCACGGTAGCTCGGTCACTCAGGAAAGTCACCCGACGGCCGGCAAAATCCACTGGGCCAGAATGACAATCACGATACTTGCCGAACTTGAATCGAGCCTCCAGCGTCTGTCGCAGCCAGGCTCGAGACTTGCTGTCCGAGCTCCCTATGAAGAAATCATCCACCTCGAGCAGCATCATGTTGAGTATCTGGCCATTCTTCCCGTAACGCAACCACCAGCAGGGTTCCAGAAGACTACGAACGAACCCGTGACCCTCTAGATACTTGACCACTGTTTTTCGCCACGCCATGGGAGCATCGTCCAGCCCATACACGTTGACCAGTAGTAGAATCAGCGATCCAGAAGGTAAGCTGGTGCCGTCGCACGGTTCTACATATATGTGTCCCTGCGCTCGTGACATGGGGTCTGATTGACAGAAGGCATTCTTCACATCTGCTATGTCACCTAGCATAGACAAGTTTAGCATAACCTGCATGAACATCATGATGGACGAGGTCTGTGGTGTGGGCGCATACACTGCTAGAGAGCCGGAATCTGGATCCCGATGGCCATGAACACACCACCTGGATTTCGCCGTCGGCTCCGTGAACGTGCCTTCCACCGGCTTCCACCTGCGGACCATCCGACTGGAGATGATACGCTCTGGCTGCTCTCGACGAATCACAGCTGCCTTTTCCGGGGGAATCACTTCAATAGCCCCTGTCTTCATGATACTCTCCATTTCCTTGCTGTCTGAATCCCGAAACTTCTCTCGCTCTTCGGGACTGAGACGCTTCATGTTAACTTCCCCGGACCGCCCAGCGGCAAACACACCCCCATCCTCGAGACGGTCGTCAGACCATTCGGCCCCCTCCTGGCTCAGAGGCCTCACTCGCACTCCATGTCCTTCTGGCCGTACCCAGAAGCACTCTTGGAAACCCCCGACTCCCTGGGGAGACCTGGACCTGGTCCTGATTCGATCCTCGATTTCCTGAACTCTCTCGGCCACGGAGGCCCTGGGTCCCGTCCCCACCACCACCGGTCCCCGCTCCACGGTTCCTGGAAGTCCCGGGGGAGGTTCGACACTGGGGGGAGACAAAGGAGGTGCGGGGTCGGCTGGCGACTCCGCAACGCCTGGTGGGGGCTCCTCGAGGCGCTGCCGCTTCACCTCGGGAGGACAACTCCCGGCGCGCTACATTCTGATGCAGTGTGGAACGTCGACAGGCTGCTCCAGCCTGCCCCTCCTAGGAGGACCGATGGGAGACGGAGCCGAGGGAGAAGGAGGGGGAGGAGACGGGAGAGGAGAGAGAGAGGGGGAGCGAACAGGAGGAGGCGAGGGCGTGGACAGAGGAGCAGATCGGGACGTTCCGGACGACCCCTGTCTCGGCAAGTCCCCCTCGCCCTGGGAGTCCCCCCGGGGAGAGGGAAGCTCGGTAGGAGGTTCCGAACGCTCCTCTGACTCGGGAATGGAGGCCAGACGGGAGGGAGGTTGAGCGATGGTCGATCCGGCTCGAGAGTGGACTCCACGGCCCAGCATGGGCGGGCCCACGACGGAAGGAGCGGGTCGGAGACTCTCCGGATCCTCCCTCCTCGGCTCGATCCCCACTCCCGGAACGCGTGGTCCCGGGTCCGTCTGGGGCTGGGATGGTTCATCCCACGCTTCATCGGGAGGCGGCCCTTCTCGTTGGACATCCACTGCGGACACTCTGCGAGTGCGAGCTGCTTGTAGCAACTCCTGCCACTGGGGATCGCGAGCCAACTGCAGCCCATATTCCTCCTCCGGGCTCGCCAAACGGACTTGTTCCGCACTACATTTCCAAAGACGGGCTCTGACCGCCACCCAAACGGTTCCCCCCTCGCTCAAGACCACAACTCCCGGACCGGTCCACCCGTCCCTGCGACGACCTAAAGCGTCCGACCTAGACGACATCCGAGAGAAGTGACGCCAGACAAACACCCACTGGCCTGGAGTAAAGGTCCGAACTCCTGGGGTCTGGGCCCGGGAGGCCCGGCTAATTTTGTCACGCGCCGTGACTTCCATAGCGAGTCGTCTGGCCGCCTCGCGCACCGCCTGAGCTCGAGCGAACTCGGCACCAGCCTCATCTTGCTCCGAGGCTGGTCGCAAGGAGTCCTGCCAGCCTGGAAGTCCTCGGTGATCGTCCGACAGGAGATCATGGGGGAGACGGGGATTTTCGCCAAACACCAGCTGAAGAGGGGAGAACCCCCCGCGATGCCAGAACCTGTTTTTATGGGCGACCATCTCCGTGATGAGATCCTCAAGCTCCTGAACATCCGCTGGCAGAAACGATCCGGCTTCCAGTTCGGCCCTCACACGTTCCTTGACCCAGCCTCCGTGGCGCTCCACACGACCGTTTTGCCACGGAGAGTCCGCGTCACAGACATGGTGACACACGCCCCACTGTTCCATCCCTCTCGCGAACCGTGCCCCAAACTCCGACCCTCCGTCCGAGATGAGAAAGTGAGGGGCTCCCAGCGGTCTGATCCACGCTCGCAAGAAGGCAGACCAAACGGAGGTGGACCGGGCATTTTCTAATCGCACCACCACCTGGAGATTGGAGCCGTGGTCAACCACGTTGAGAAAGGGCCACGTGACGCCTTGGAACTCAAGGTAAAACAGGTCCACGCCAACTATGTGGTTGAACCTAAAAGTGCGAGGGAGGGCCACCCGGCGATGCACTCCCGCTCGAGACCTTTCCTCACATTCGGAACACCTAAAGTGACGTCTAATCCAGTGGACCAGATGCCTCTTGGCACCTCCGGCCCTCAGAACCCTAACGAACTTGCGAACGTCCGGGTGCCCCATGTTCACATGTAATTTGAACAACAGCCGTTTCTCACCCTCCGAGGGTTCTGGGTCCTCAAGCTTGCCACCTCCCTTGGCCTCCTGAGGCCCTCGGGTTTCCGGCTCGTCGCCACTGTCTTCGTCGGAGCCCTCAGGCTCCTCCACTTCCTCGGCTTCCGCAGGGTAGCCCTCCACCAGTTCCGCCCAGGTGGGGGGAGCCTTCTCGGCTGCCCCGCTCCACTGTTCGGCGACGGCTCGAGCCACCAACTGCACAAAACGTGGAGGGTACCTTCCCGCCTTGGAGGTGACTGTCCCTCCCTCGAGCACCGCGTGCTCGTGACCTCCGGCACACCATTTGCCGTCGAGACGCCTGAGCAGATGGGAATGATTCGACAGGATCCCAGTGGGTTTCTTGTTGAGCCCACGGTCGTCAACCTGAAGCCCGAAACGGCACATGTCTATGCGCACCCTTCGCACCCCCGGAAGAGATGCCACATGCTCGACAACCATGGAACGCCACGACGTCGCGTAGAGGGGATGTTCGAAAGCAAAGAACCTTCCGTGCTTCACCTGATAGGTCGCGATCTCCATACACAGGATCAGATCGCGAAGTCCGTCCGAGACCATGCGATCCCACTCGCCGGGATTCATTCGATCGCGGTTGAGGCGGTTGATTGCCGAAAAGGCTTTGCATTCAGAACACAACCATATCATTTCTGGCTCTTCAGTCTGAATGTGCTTCCACAACGCCGAGACGTCCCTCGCCCGAGAGGAGTCCCAACCCAAGCGTCGATCCCAGCTGGACCGATCTCCCACTGGGGCCCCAGCCCGAGACACCGCGGGAGCGATACGAGGAGGAGAGAAGACCTCGATAAAGGCGTTGCGGGAGCGGACCCTGGCGGGGAAGGATCCAGACCGGAGCTCTTCCGACCCACAAACCAACCCAATCTGCCGAGACACGTCCTCCACGGCTCTCCTGACTCGGAACCCGCACGTGACCTCGTGATCGTCGTTATAGGAGTCCCCATCGAGCCAATCCAAGCACCAGGGCTCCTGCAGTCCTCGAGAGGTCCTACCGTGCCCTTCCGACGCATCGGACGTGCCGAAAGAAGCTGCTCCTTCGGTCGGGAGACTCGTGGCACAGAGCCCTCGAAGGGTCCTCACACCTTCAGGGCTAGATGAATCAAGGGAACCAGCACTTAAATTTCTGAAACGTCGCTCAAGATCTCCCAACTCGGATGGATCTCGAGCTCCTCTGGAATGGTGTACAGCTCCACTGGATCGTTGGGAACTGTTGTCGATAGGCTCGCCACTGGTCCGGCAGTCGTGGTCGCAGTCGGCCCTTCGCCGTCCTGTCGACTCGACTCGTTGTCGGGCGGCGGCGGCGGAGGAGGCGGTGGCTGCCCGCTCCCTGAAGAGCCTCCGCTCCCAGGCCAACCTGCACTCGCCTCCATGGTCTCGGCTGAGCCGTACCAGTGGTTCTGCAAAGAGTGAAACGGCACTGACTCCGCAGTCATCTGAGCACTCACCGTCTGCGCAATCCCGGCCAGTACCGAGCCCAGCTGGATCATCATCTGGCCGAGCTGGCCCACGGAGTGTTCCACGTTCGACAGCGTCGAGCCGATAGCCTGGATCTGCTCCTGCATCGTGTCGAGATTCTCTCCGAAATCCTCGAAGGCCGCGAGCATCTTGCGGATCTGCATGACCTGTTGGTAGATTTGCTGCAATCCCTCGGTCGTCTGGGTAGGCTGCTGCTCGGCCATCGTGACGACCTCCACCATTCGGTCGATCACCTCGCGGGCTTGTCCCAAAGCTCGGACTCCCTCCGGCATGGATTCCAGCTGCCAATGCAAGCTCTGGAGGAGGGTGCTCAGAGAGTTCACCGTCGTGAGTGCTGCACCCCCGGCCCGAAAGTTCGGGTCGTTTTGCAGTATGTCGACTGCCTTCTGAGCACTGCTGGCCGCTGCCCGTGCAGCCTCCGCCGCCGAGGGAGCGGACGGAACACCACCTCCTCCCTGGCCTCGCGGCACCCAGGTCAACCGCTCCCCGCAGATATTGCACTTGGAACCTCCGCCGTGCTGGTTCCCGTAGTACTTGATCGCGTGCTGCGGGTGCTGACAGTTGCTCGGGTGGACGGGGGGGGGCTTCCCCGGCAACGCTGGCCCGTGCACTGTAGAGGCCGCAGGAGGGGTCAACGGAGGAGCCTTCACCGGAGGTTGTCCCGGGGCGGTCGACGCTGCTGTGGTCGTCCTTGCTGCTGTCGCTGCCGCCCTGGCCGCCGCCTGGAGCTCTCCGGCTCTGGCTGCTACGACCTGGGCCGATGGTCCCGTCACTGGTCCCAGAGGCACTGGGATCCCTGCCGCTGCCGCTGCCAAGGCCGCGGCCGCTTGCTGCTGCTCGAGCGTCGGCGGCACCATGGCCATGGCTGGTCCCAGCTGATGAGCAGGGGGCGACCAGCCGGGTGGCAACCCCCTCGGCAAGGGAGGTCGGTCGACCGTCCGTGGGGCCGATCCTGTGCCGCTCGCCCCTGGCGATGTCTCCGAAGGCTGAGAAACTTCCATCACCGCATCGACTGCCTCCGTGCTCGTCGCAGTGCTGCCGCTGGCCTGTCCGGCTGCCATGGCCACCAGCTGCTGGATCTGCTCGGGCGTCATGCCCTGCACCGCCTGCATCTGGGCGGGTGTGAGCTGCGTCGCGGTGGTCTCGCCTGTCGGCTGACTCTGCACGCTCAGCCCCTGGATCGGCAGCTGCGGGGTCTCGGACTGAGAGCTCACTCCTGAGTCGGATTCCTCCTCGGCAGCCCGACGTGCCAGGAACTCGTCGGTTGCCTTCTTGGCGATGGGTTCCTTTTTCTTCCCTGCCTGCACGGTCCTGAGGATCAGAAGGGCCGTCGCCACCGCCAGCCACACGGCCAGCCTCATCTCTTTTATGGATACGAACGAGTCGGGGCCGACTCTGGAACGATGATCTCAGATAGCTGAAACTAAGGCTCGAGCCGATGGCTACGGACAGAGCGGGATAAGGGTCGAGAGCTCCTGGGTTGACCGTCTTCGTTGCACGACGCCAAACCTCGTCGTAGTTACTGGTCGCCTTAGCTGGCCATCTTGATCCTAGGCCGGGGCGGGCGCACTGAGGCCGCGACTGAAAGACCCCCAAGACCGACTCGAACCCCATGAGGCCCCAGTAGATCCCGTAGAGTCCTAAGCACCCAAGAGTCCTCCTGATTCGTGATCTCGTAGTCCGAGTTCTCCAGAGAGTCGACCGTGAACGTCCTGAACGTGGTTGTGGCCTCGTAGAGTCCCCATGAGCCCTTTGCACCTTCCTGGATCTCAACGCCCCTAGTCCCATGGAGATGGCCACCAGTAGGAGGACTGGGAGAGGGAGCGCCATGTACCTCGAAACCTTGCCACTCGAGTCCATCTTGAGTGGTAGCTCCCCGTGCTTCAACGTGAAAGAGTCGGGCTTGAGAAACGGATACTTGCGCAACGCCGACGCCGGGACCTCGTATGGCTCGTTCAGAGGCCTCACGATTTCAGCCATCCGGTGACCAGACCCGAGTCTGGTCATGACGATCACTTGATCGAGAGTGGCGGACACTAGCTGATTCCGAGGGAGGTCTACCACGCATCCCAGGAAATCTAGAAGATTCACGCTCAGCAAGTGCGGCACAGAGTCTGCCAAGACCGTGGTGTCAATCACTCCGAAAGCTCCGCCGAGGCACAGCGGAAAAAGAACTGAACTGATGACCTTGGCCGCACCTCCGACGCCATGGGCGTTCTTCAGTACTCGTCGCTCCTCGGGCACCACCACGTACTGCAGCCCCTGCTGGGCCAATGCCTCTGACTCTCGATTGAGAGCGTCGAGGCCCACGAGGTCGCTGCCAGCTCCTGGACCCACCAGCCCCCGTGTCGACTTGGCCGTCAGGTAGATCGCGTCGGTCGTCAGCTCCTCCTCGGCCTCGCGCCAGGACGGGAAGGACAGGGAACTGACCCCGACGAACCCCTCGAACATGTAGGCAGACAGCCCTCGGCGCTCCCGCACGGGACCGCCCGCCTTGCCGTCCTTGGGCGGGTTGGGGCACTCTCGTCCCCAGTGACCCTTCTGGAAGCACAACTTGCACTTGGTCACCTTCATCAGCTGCTCCTGAGAGAGCCACGGCCGTCGTCGGCCTCTCCCGGCGCCGCCAGCTCCCCGACCTCCTCGGGCACCACCTCTTCCTCGGGCGCCGCCGCCACGACCACCAGGGGGGCCGCGAGGTGGCGGAGGAGCATCACCTCCTCGGCGGCCGCCGAAGTACTCCCTGTCCCACTTGGCGGCCCGCTTGAGATCCTTGTTCTGCTTCCACGTCCTCGAGTTGGAGAGGCTCGCCATGGCGTCCTCGACCTGGTCCTCCGTCAGATCCATGTCGTCAATCTCGGCGAGCACGGCCTCGATGTCCAGCTCCTCATCCTCCTCGGCATCCTCGTCGTAGAAGTCATCGTCCTCGCCGGAGCCGTAGTCGATCTGACCACCGACACCACCACCCTCTGACCGAGAAGGAAAGGAGGGAGGAGAAAACTGGTCACCACTGGCCTCTGGGCGCTCAGCATCCGGACCGTGGTCCTCAGTACCGAACATGGCTCCCGCTCCTGATCGGCCCGGCAGGAGACGCTCAGAGCCTGAGGCATCCATCTGACGAAGAGCCCAGGCGATGTTCTTGAACTCCAGGCTCCCTGAGGTCAATGTCCGCAAATTCTGAGTACCCTGAGACGAGAGATTGGCGCCCTCCTCAAGGAACAGACCCTTCAACTTGTCGGACATCCAGAGGTCGTGTCCCTCCGCCTCGGTGAACTGGGCTTCTCGTCGACTCACGTACTGGGTAAGAGTCTCTTTGTTCTCCCTAGTCGCCTCATACAGAGCTCTCCGCCCAGACCTTCGAAGCTCGTCGCCTTCGCGCTCTCCAATCATCAAATCCATCCGCGCGATCAGCGTATCCAGCCAGGTGGCCTTCGTGAGCTCGTAGTCGGTGATGTCCTCGAAACGGGCCTGCATGTTCCGGTCGAACAACTTCATGAACTTCTCGCTTCGGCGCCACACAGGTACGTCTGTGTTAGCGTCCCATCTCCTGAGAGCACGCTTCCACTGTCGGTAGTGCCCCCAGCCGGGCCACGCGGGAGGGTCGGAGTAGTCCCCGCGTGGCGCCCAGCTAGCGCTGCCGCCCCAGCCGCCGGAGGCCCAACCGTAGGACCGCCAGCCGCTGTCGTGGCCCATCTCCTCTGAGTCTGGAGGCCACCAGCGCTGCTTTTCCCATTCTCCCCCGGCGCCTTGCTTCCGCCAGCCGTCTTCATCTCGTGCTGCTGCCGTCTCCTCGGCCTTTGGCTGGTCGGTGTTGGCGCTGGGGATCTTGCTTAGTCCTGCACCCCAGGGGTCGAACTCTTGTCCATCTCGAGGTTCTGGACGGTCGCCCTGCGCCGCGGAGACTCCTCGCATTGACTCTCGCACGAGATCAGGGACCGTGGCCCTCATCGTGGTCTGAACAATGCTCGCCACCGCCTCCTGTAGCGCCTGCGGGCTCAGAGTAAGCCCCTGTGAACTGGCAGCCGCCGAGCTTCCGCCGTTCCCCGTAGCGGTAGCCCCTGGCTGCATGGCCGCGTAGACCTCGCCTGCGTCTGCTTCGGCAGGCATCACTCGCCGTGGATCCCACGCCGCTCAGCGTACAGAGCAGAGCCGGCCCGAGGCTCGCAAGCGGGTAGGCCGCAGCCGCTACAGCTGCGCGCTCCCGCCCATGGCCACGGGCCCGACCCCGCTCCGCTACCAACTGTGGCAGCAGCAGGAGCAAACGAATGTTTTGCCTTGAGCCAAAGGTACGGACACAAGCGCACTCTGTCAAGGATCCCCTGGATGAAACATCACGCTAAACCTATTCGTGAAAATCTAGACCCTTGTCACAGGGGGGTCACTACCGGTTCGAACCCCTCCCCCCCCCCCTCTGGAAAACGGGGGGGGGTCACTACAGGTTCGAACCCCTCCCCCTCCCCCCCTCCAGCTCATCATGAAAAGGGGGGGGTCACTACCGATTCGACCCCCCCCCCCTCGAACTCGAAAACCCGGGGGGGTCACTACCGGTTCGTACCCCCCCCCCCCTCGAAAACCGAGGGGAAGTGCGGACAGTGGTGGGGACGGTGGTGGTGGGGACAGTGGTGAGGGGACAACGGGACAGTGGTGGGGACAGTGGGACAGTGGTGGGGACGGTATTGGTGGGGACAATGGTGAGGACAACGGTGGGAACAGTGGGGACAGTGGGACAGTGGTGGGGACGGTGGTGGGGACAGTGGCGTGGGGACAGTGGGAATGTGGTGGAAACAGTGGGACAGAGGAGGGTACAGTGGTGGTGGGGACAGTGGTGAAGGCGGTGGCGAGGACGGCGGTGGGAAAATGGGACAGAGGTACAGTGGGGACAGTGGTGGGGACAGTGGGGACAGTGGTGGGAACAGTGGGACAGCTCAGTGGGACAGCGGAGGAGTCAGTGGGACAGTGGGGACAGTGGGGATAGTCGTGGAGAAAGTTGGGAGAGTGGAACCGTGGTGGGAACAGTGGTGGGGACAGTGGGGGACAGTGCGACAGTGGTGGTGGCACTGGTGGGGACAGTAGGGACGGTGGTGGAACCAGTGGGGACAGTGGTGGTGAGGACAGTGGCGCTGGGAACAACAGTGGGGGATGTGGTGAGGACGGTGGTAGGGACCGGGAGTCGTTTGCTGGAGGTGAGAGGGGAGGTGGGGAGGGTTCGAACCGGTACCCCCCCCCCCCTCCGGTTTTCGAGGGGGGGGGGGGGGGGTTCGAACCGGTAGTGACCCCCCCGGTTTTCGAGTTCGAGGGGGGGGGGAAGGGGGGGGGGGTGGGGGGGGGGGGGGGGAGGGGGGAGGGGGGTTGGCCGGGGGAAGGGGGGGGGGGGAGGGGGGGGGGGAGGGTTGGGGGGGGGGGGGGGGGGGATATTTCGGGAGGGGGGGGGGGACCCCCGGGTTCCGAGGAAAAGGGTGGCAATTTTCCACAGTAAAGCGGCGGTGGTTCACGCTCTCTCATATGTATATATATATATATATACATTGAACCGCAAAGCGCATCCTGAGCATTCAATAAACCAGCGGCCACCTGATGTCATGGCTGGCACAAGACGAAGGAAAGTAAAGCGGTGTTTGAAAGGGGCCCTACCTTGCGCTGCCCAAGGGTGCTTGAACCCGAGGTTGGGCGGGAGACACACGAGGAGGCCCGTAGAGTTTGAGCCAAAATGGCTACGGAGGAGGGGGAGCAGAAGGGAGAGGAGTTGGAGGAGGAGGAGGAGGAGTTGGAGGAGGAGGAGGAGGAGGAGGAAGAGGAAGGAGAGGGAGGAAGGGAGAAGGAAGAGGAGAAGGAGGAGGAGGAGGAGGAGGAGTGAGGAGTGAGGAGGAGTGAGGAGTGAGGAGGAGTGAGGAGGACGACGACGACGAGGAGGAGGGGACAGAGTGAGGACGATCGGATCGGCTGGCCACGGAAGTGCCCACGCGCGAGCAGTTGCAGTGGGGGGGAGGTTCTGTTGAGAGCCACGGCCCAGGGTGCCCGCTGAGCGAGCTCAATTTTCACCCCGGACTTGAACTCCTCCTCCTCTTCCTCCTCTTCCTCCTGCTCCTCCTCCTCCTCCTTCTCCTCTTCCTCCTCCCTCCTCCTCCCTCCTCCTCCTCCTCCGAGGGAGGAAGTAAACAAGTAAGAAAAAGCCCAGAGCTCCCGATCTCACTGAACGCGCCTCCCACCCACTGCCTCCCCCCCGACCTCCAGGAAGCCGCAGCACACGTCGTGCACATATAGCCGACATCGGGTATGCGGCGACGGGCGCGGTGGGGTAGGAAGGGCGAGGCAAGGGAGGAGCTGGAGAGTAGTTAACGAACTGGTTCCTTCGAAGGCTCCTCGACGCTGTCGAAGACTGTATGACATATGAGGAACCTCATCCCTCCCCCAATTACGAGTTTCGAAATGCAGCCGAGAACCATCAACGCAAGTCTGCATGCACTCGGGAATTCGCATCAGGAGGAGGGGGCATAATTGACGTGCACGTAATAGCCCGTCTAGGCAGACAGGGGATCTTCTTCGCCTCGCGCTCCCTGGCTCTCCAACGGGAGAGCACGGGAGCACGACTAGCCAAAATCATTTGCACTAGTTCTGGAGGCAACGGAGGTGGAGGTGGCGGAGGAGGTGTAAGATCAGGGGCCAGCGAGCCAAAGAAAAAGTTTGGACCCATATCGGAGACGGGATTATCCTGGCAAGTGGTGATTGCCTTGGACGAGCATATGAGCCGAGGGCAAACTCTGGTACCATGCTGGGAGGCTCTGATCTGAACAAACCAGCCCGCCAGACAACGTGCAAGAGTGATTGATGAAATCGCATGTGTTGAGAGCCTGGCACGTCTTAGACTGCATGCCTTTTGTTTTCGGCGCAAAAGAGCAAACATCAAACGCGGCAGAGAGGACCCGTCGATCTCCCTCCAATACTCCCATAAGTACTCGATGTCCAGCGTCGAGCTGGGGAAGGGTGACGGTACGCAACACAATTGTACCAATTGAAGTAGACATGCAATGTTGCCAGTCGATAGCAAAAAGGAAAACTACGTTGGGGAGGACAGAGACGAGAGGGAGTCCCAGGGAGAAGAGTGCGGAGATGTTGCCCCTTACTGTATGCGCAGGCTTGGGCCTCCAAACTGAAAACACAAAGGCTACAGCGTCCAATGACGATTACAAGCAGTGGCATCGTGTAACCGATTAAGGGGAGCGATCTTGAAGTGCGAAGCTGGAGTCCACGCCCAAGAAAGAAAGTTAGAAGCCTAGCTGTAAGATGCGGCAGCTGATCTCTGTCCAGGAGACTCGTTGAAGACATGTGAGAACTCGATGGCACCGTGTGGTAAACCGCTTGGTCCAAGAGGCCTGTTCAGCCGGCGCAGAGATGGACACCCAGCATGGTTTACAAACAGGCCGTTGTGCCTGCTTTGCACAACCTCGCACTCCTTCAAAGGCCGTCGTAATTGCGCTTGTCGCCCAGAGCGCACTGCAAATATGAGGGCCCACACTGCAAACAATGACAGCGGCGCTGTTGCTTCTGATGACGGGCCGGAAGTTCTTCTGGCAAGAGCTGCAGGTCGGCGGCGCCACAGGTGATACGTCCACTTATGCTGGCCTGCTCCTCTTGCGCCGACCGTTTGATCTGCCTGGCTACATGAGCGTACAGTCAAGACGCTGAAATAAGGAACAGTTTGGGTTCGGAAGGGGCTCGATGTTCCTTAGGTTCCTCCAGTGCTGTTCCTCTTGCCCTCCTGGGCCACGGAGGCGCTTACAGGGCCAAGAAGGGGCTTCGTTCCTTATTCAGCGTTCCTTCTTTCAGCGGCCCGATTGTAACCTGGAGGAAGATGGGGGCGTGCATCGATCGCGAGCGTGACAGGTTCGCAAGCACTAACAAGGGACAGCCCAAACAAGAGGGCTTGGCGAAACGCGTCGAGGTCATCTTCCGATCCATCGGGGGTATTTCTTTCAGACGAGCGTGCAGAAGAACAACAATCGCCCTCGTTCCTTCCAGGGCTAAGCCGTGGGCGCATGTAACGAGGCGAGGGATAGTTATCATGCTTGCGAAACTGACACTCACCCTGCCCACTTCTACGAAGAAGCTTTGCCAAGTCGCCCAAGGAACGCTGAGAGGACCTGGAGCGCGATTCGGGGAGTCCGATCGGGGCCGGCGAGGGTGGTGTGCTTGCGCAAGGCCTGCAATCAGGCTGCGAGCCAGGCCCGCAGCCGCTCACCTGTTCAGCGTCAGGATGTGCAAGATGATGGCGCCGTGCAGGCTTCACCTGACCCCATGTCCAACAATGCCTGGGCCAGAAGGAGGCTGGACACCAGAACTGCCCAGGTGGTGGAGGCAAGGGATTCGTGCCCGGCCACGCATTCTTGCCGAGCTTTTAACGAGGAACAGGAGCAGGCGGAACTGGTGGCAGAAGCAACGCAGGGTCAACTGGCAACGGGAAAAGAAGAACTCCGCTGTCCGGCACCGTAACTGAAGGTAACCCCCTTGATGCACATGACACAGACTTGACGGGTGAAGGTGTAGGTGTGTAGCCAGAGCTGCCGCTGCGGGCAGTGCTCTTCGGCCGGTTGCGAACGTCACCGACCGCCCCCGATTTCGGTGGCTCGAGGATGGGCCCGAGGCATTGGGGACCGGAGGTCGAGGCGCCTCAGGCAACATAATCAAATCCAACCTTGGATCCCTTCCTACAGTCGGGGCGTTGACCTAAGGAACCCTAAATAAGGAACGAGGCTCCTTTTTTCCATAAGTTAAACTTCGATTTCCCATCGAGAACATAAGGAAAACCTAAGGCAAGCTGCGAAACAATTAAGGAACACGGAGCCCCTCCCCAACGAAAAGGGTTCCTTGTTTAGCGCCCCGACTGTATGTGCGCCGCCGACGAGTGCCCCTTGCCCAAGCGCTCGCACTCCGCCGCCGCCGGTTTCTCCTTCGACCGGCGACTGCGCCCCGCCCTGCTGTTCGCTCCCGTCCGTCGCCGTCAACCTCCCTCGGCCAGCCCTGTCCCTGACTGCCCCCGGCACTGAGTGGTGCCTGCCCTTGGCTCCGCCCCCTCGCCCCCCCCCGCCCGCCCACCCACACACACACACACATACACACACACTTTTGCGTCGGCGGCTAGGCAGAGTGACTGCGCTGGCGGAACGAGCATGTGTAGTGCATACAGATGCGAATTAAGCCGCGATGCGCGTGGATAAGAAGAAGAAGAAGCAAGGCGCGGGCGGGAGGGGAGACCGGCCGGGCCCGCGCAGAGCGGGGCCAGGCCGCCCCCCCCCCCAACACACACACACACACACTCATTCACACACACACACACACACACACACACGCACAGACAAACAAATACACACACAAACAAACACACACACACACACACACACAAACGAACACACACACACACACACAAACAAACAAACACACACACACAAACCCACACACACACACACGCACGCACACACACAAACACAAATAATAAAAAAGAGCACCCTATCCTGCCGTTTGTGGTCGTCACGCGCCAGACTCACCTCAGGCGATAGCCAGCGCAGCCGAAACGGACAGAGGAGCAGCGAGGGAGGGAGGGGGGCGGGAGGGGGAGGAGGAGGAGGAGCAGCAGCAGCGGAAGCTTCTTGCAATCGCATGGATACGATGCCCAGCTTTATTATCCGATCGTGCACATCCAGTTTGGTTCAAGCTGCTTCGCACTGCGCAGACCGAGCTGCTGGGTCAGGCCGCCTCTGTAAACTCGTAGGGCGTTTCGGCACTTCTCGCCAAGATGGCCGCCTCGTTCGAGACCCTGTGGCCAGCCTACGAGGCGAAGATGAAGGGGGACGGTTGCAACGAGGCCGCCATCAACGCGTTCAAGTACAATTTCAAGGTGTTGTGCTCGGGCGAATCCACCATGATGCCAGAGGCCTCGCTGGACCCGGTGGCGCCCCTGCCGAGGTACGATGACCTGGACGTCGCCCTGGATCCCGAGCTGCTGAAGAAGACCCTCGTCCTGAAGCTGAACGGCGGGCTGGGCACCGGCATGGGACTGGAGAAGGCTAAGTCCCTGCTCACCGTCGTCGAGGGGAACAGCTTCCTCGACCTCATCGCTAAGCAGGTGAGCGATGGAAGAAAGCGAGTCCACTGCGCGGACATTCGCGCGCAAGCTTCCCGCGCATCGTGTAAAGAGCCCTCTTCTCCATGCCGTGTGCCACGCTGGCGGCCCGCGTCAGCTGCGGCGCAAGGGCGCCACGTCTTCTTGCGTAAGACCTGTTTCCTTTCGTCGCCCAGGTGGCGTTCATGAAGAAGAAGTACAGCCAGCCCGACCTGAAGTTCATGCTGATGAACTCCTTCGCCACGGAGGCGGACACCCAGGCGGCCCTGTCCAAGTACCCCGACCTTGGCACCGGCGCCGACTTGTCCTTCGTGCAGAACAAGGCTCCCAAGGTCACCAAGGACGGCTACACGCCTGCAACCTGGCCGGCGTCCCCAGACAACGAGTGGTGCCCGCCAGGCGGGGCGCTCTTGCGGGTGGCGGCAACGACGACGACGATGACGTGGATGACGACGACGAAGAAGAAGAAGACGACGACGACGAATGAGCGGTACCCACCAGGCCACGGTGACCTGTACCCTGCAATGCTCGGCAGCGGTGCCTTGGACAAGCTCCTGTCCGCGGGGCTGAAGTATATGTTCGTGTCGAACTCCGACAACCTGGGCGCGACGATGGGCTCCAAGCTGCTGCCTTTTGGAAGCCAAACTCGGCTTCCAAAAGCTGGCGTTTTTTTGGAAGTCGAGTTCGACCTTCATAAGCACGCAGTTGTTCTGGGGTGAAATCAGCGTTAAATGGAAACCGGATGTTTAAACATACGACTTCAAAGAGCAAACGGTTATCTTATGGTGTTTGGGGATTTCGAATTGGAGCCCAAGAGCACGCAGTCTTTCAGGTGCGACGATGGACCTCAAGCTGCTGTCTTACTTTAAGAGCACGGGCGCCCCTTTCATGATGGAAGTCGCTGACCGCACGGATGCCGATAAGAAAGGCGTGGGGGGCACCAATTGTCCACATCCACCCATCTTGGCCAGGCCAATTCTGGGCCCAGGATCTACGCATCATATATATATAATAAATTATATATATATATATATATGCTCATGACGACACCAGGAGCGCGTATCCACCCTTTCCTGCTACCAGAGTTGGCATGGCAGGATCGGTGTGGGTGGACAGTACGCGTGTACCTAAGGCGGCCACCTCGCCACTAAGAAGGCCGACGGTGGCCTCACGCTGCGCGAGTCTGCGCAGTGCCCTCCAGAGGACGAGAAGGCTTTCCAGGACACTACCAAGTACGCTTACTTCAACACCAACAACTTGTGGGTCGACCTGGAGCAGCTCAAGGCCCTCTTCGAGAAGGCCGGGGGCGCCATTCCGCTCCCAGTGATGTTGAACGACAAGACGGTGGACCCTCGCGACAAGAAGTCCACAAAGGTGATCCAGCTCGAGACCGCAATGGGGGCAGCTATTTCCTGCTTCGCAGGCGCCAAGGCGATCTGCATCCCGCGGACACGCTTTGCGCCAGTGAAGAAGTGCGACGACCTGCTGGCGCTGCGGTCCGACGCATACATCATTACGGAGGACTCCCGCATCGAGCTGGCGCCCGAGCGAGGTGGGGTGCCGCCCCTGATCAAGCTGGACGACCGGTACAAGTTCGTGGACGCCATGGACACCCTGATCCCCAACGGAGTACCGTCGCTCAAGTTCTGCAAGAAGCTGACGATCGAGGGCGAGATTGAGTTCGCCGCTGGCGTGGTGCTCAAGGGCGAGATCAAGATCAAGAGTTCCAGCGAGGGCAAGAAGGTCGTGGCCGCGGGCACGTACGAGAACACCACCATAGAGCTCTAGGCGTGCCGCTGACATGTGAGCGAGCCGAGTGCTGTGGAAGTTGCAAAGCTGGCTTCCGTGGGCACACGGCCACCTCGAGAGCCATAGTTCGGAGACGCGTTCCAGATCGAGCGCCCTCCAATTTATAATTTATCATTTACAGGAACGCGGCTTGTTGCAGCCATCTTGATTAGGACGTTCCACGATTCCCTCCCTAACTCCTCCAAGATAGAATCCGGCCAAGACCAATCCCTGGACCCGTCGCGGGCATCATCTGAACCCTTCTCCGAGACGCGTCCAGCCACAAGGATAGAGGATTCCTTGTGGCCGCCGAAGTTTCAGAAAGAGGAGAAGGACAAAGAGGAGGACCGGATCGGGTCGGATCGAATCGGAAGTCCGCGAAAGCTCTATTGCGTGGAGATTGCCGTGGGGATGAAGCAGTCAAAATTTTCAGCCCAGGAGGAGGAGGATCTGTTCCCCATGCGTCCCTCACTCCCTCCTTCCACCTGTCGTCTCCCTCCTGGAGGCCCCAGTTGGCGAGGCGCCATTTTTCCCGATAGCATGGGTTTGCCCAGCACGCGGCTACAGATTCTAGCATCTTGCTCCAGCGTCGCCGAGAGTTTAGTCGCATGAGCTGGATGAGGCCGAGGAGCTTCGCCCAAGCTCTCCCTACACTGATAGAGGGGGCGGCTAGTTTGGATTCTTCGGCAGGGGGCAGCGATGAGCAGAGCAAATCAACAACAACAAAATAAATTCTCAGCTGTTTGCCCGATATGCAAGGACCTGGACGGCTTCAGCGTGACAACGAGAGCATTGCCAGTGAAGCAACCAGACAGGCGATGAAAGACCAAATCGTCGAGAGACGGAGAAATTCGTACCAGACCAGCCGCTAGCGCTTGCTTTGAGGATGGAGGGGGGAGGGGTTCTAGAGGGGAGGAGGTTGTACTTCGGTTCTGGAGCTTCAGAGCGGGAACCTCATTTACAAGTTGTTGACCCCTCTGGGATCACCCTTCCTTGTCCCCGTCCACCTCACTCCTCATCATCATTCCTCCACCACCTCATTCCTCCTTCTCTTTCTTCTCCTCCTCTTCCTCCTCCTCCTCCTCCTCCCCGTCCTCCCTCATCGTCATCATCATCATCACCATCATCATCATCATCATCATCATCATCATCATCATCATCAGGCCTCGTCCATCTCATCATTATGAATCGCTCCTCGTCCTCATTTTCAGATTCATCCTCATTCCTCCTCCCCCCCTTGCACTCCTCCCTAATCCTCACCATGTTTGAAACCTGTGAAAATGAGGTCTGAACTTGCAGGGCTGGGGATTCTAACTTCAATAGGATTATCTCGACTCTGGAGATCTAGACTTCTACAGCAGGTGCGCCTGCTCTGTACCATCACCCACATCATCACCATCAGCATCATCATCATGATCATCATCAGCAGCATCATCAGCATCGGCATCAGCATCGCCATCAGTATCAGCATCATCATCATCAGCAGCAGCATCATTAGCATCGTCATCATCACCTTCATCAGCGCAAGGTTAACACGGCACTGTGCACATATACTCCGCCACATACGAAACAGATCTCACCGAGTGCGATCGCATGGTTTGCAATATTTGAAAATTCTGATCACGGTGTCGTTGTCTGAAGATAGCAAGTGGGGGCCGTGTACCTGGACCGTTGCGCTGAAGTGTTGTACAGTCGGCCCGGATTAGTAGATCGGCCTTGCCAGCTCAAGGGTACCTTTGTGTCCTGTGCCTCGCGACACGTGCCTTCTTACACTCCTATGGCGATGTGGCCCTCGGAAGGGTCGTGTGTCTTGTGTCCTCTCGCGTGTCCTGTCCAATCAAGGCCGACTGTAGACCGCACGTGTGGTGCATGTTCGTTTCAAACTCGGCCATAAGACGTCAGCACCTCCCTCGGATCGGGCGCGGGGTCTGGCCCCGGGCGGCGACTCGCGCGCACAGCAGGCTGCCAGTGCTGCAGATAATCCGAGGCGGGAATTTATCCATATCCACCGCCTGGAGGGTCAATTTTCGGAGCCTCGGCAGGCGATGGATATGGGCATACTCGGGCCCCAGGGGGCCGAAATATATCCATATCCACCGCCCGCTGGGGCACCAGGACGTCGGTTCCCAGGCGGTGGATATGGATGAATCCCCGCCTCGCAGATCAGATCATGGATATTACTCACTCCACTGCTTGACGCTGGCAAGACTCTGAGCATCGAGGCTCGCAGCTACAGTATGGAGAATGCAAAGAACTCAAACCGACTCGGGTTCGGTGGCCAACAAACTAGGCCCACATACGCGCAGCAGTTCAAAAGCCAGGCACAAATGGAGAAAAGGGGAGGGTGTAGAGGCGTGTTAAGGCATGAGTATGCACCCATCTGGTCAGCGAGATTGTCATGGAGGTGGTGATTCAGGTGATTACTCCACGCCACAGCGCGCGCGACGAGCGAGCGACGCCGAGCGAGCGACGAGCGAGCGGCGACGAGCGAGCGGCGGCGACGTCGGCGGCGCCGCAAACGGCGCTCAAGCTAGGAGCACGAGTCCCCAAGGGCTGCCCACTCAATTCCTTGTCTCAGCGACCTCTACTCAACATTCCGTAAGACACGGGAAGGGGGCCACAACTTTCTCATCCTCCTCCTCTTCCTCGTCCTTCTCCTCCTCTTCCCCCTCCTCATCCTTCTCTTCCTCCTCCTCCTCCTCCTCCTCCTCCTCCCCCTCCTCCCCCTCCCCCTCCTCCTCCTCCTCTTCCACCTCC
>CAUYUJ010008282.1:5000-22500 GCA_963575745.1 Prorocentrum cordatum
TGCAGGAAGGGAACCGGAGGGAGGGGTGCGGATGTCGGATGTGGCGCGAGCGCGCCCGTATTGCCCCCCCCCGTCTCTCTCTCTCTGCCTCTCTCTCTCTCTCTCTCTCTCTCTCTCTCTCTTTCGCTCGTTCAATCTCTCTCTCTCTGTTTGTTTTTCTCTGTCTCTCTCTCTCTCGCTCTCTCTCTCTCTCTCTCTCTCTTCGTTTGTTATTTGTTGGTCTCTCTCTCTCTCTCTCTCTCTCTCCCTCTCTCCCTCCCTCTCTTTCTGTGTATATAGCTGTGTAAAAATATATATAAGTATAATATAAGCCCGTGTGCACATTTCATGTACACATACATATACATGTGCACGCAGTGCCTCTCACTATCTCGGCCCCTCTCTCTGCCTCCCCGCCCGCACGTTCCCTCTCTCCGCCCCTGCCCCCGCGCGGCTCCTTCCGTCGCCCAGGGGTCCAACAAAAATCCGGACGCCGCGCCTCCCGGGACCTTTTTCCCGGGGCGCGTGCCGACCAAACTCCCGGCGCGGCTCCAGCCGTGGCGACGGGGGCCACAGCCCCCAGGAGGCCCAAGAAGGCAAAGACGAGGCAGGGGTAGGAGCATGATCGGCGATCGGTGTATCTATCCATCGATCGATCTATCTATCTATCTATCTATCTATCTATAGATCTATCTATCTATCTATCTATCTATCTATTTATATAGACCTATCTTTCTATCCATATCTTTATACATGCATATATATATATGTCTGTATATCTATATATGTATACCTATATATACATATATATATATATACAGACCACATATCTCTCTCTCTCTATATATATATATGTATCTCTCTATTTGATATATTTATATATGTATATATATACTATGATGACGTGCCCCTGTTCGAGTTGCCAGTGAAACTACAGCAAGTACTACGAGAAATCAGTATATCATTACAACGAGAACGGAACACCCCAACACTAAGCACATCTAGCTCGTTTGCAAGGTACATCTATATATATATATATATACAAAAATATCTATATATCTATATATCTATATATATAAAAATATATCTATCTATCTATCTATCTATCTATATAGCTATCTAGATATATGTCTGTATACATTTAAATATATAGATGTGTCGATGGTATCGGTGTATCTATCCGTCGATCTATCTATCTATCTATCTATCGATCTATCTATAGATCTATCTATCTATCAATACCATTATATATATATGTCTATATATATGTATACCTATATATATGCATATATAGCACATATCTAACTATATATGTATCTCTCTATTCGATATATTTATATATGTATGTATATACATATATATATATATATATATATATTATGATGACGCGCCCCTGTTCGAGTTGCCAGTGAAACTACAGCAATTACTACGAGAAAACAGTATATCATTACAACGAGAACGGAAAACCCCAACACTAAGCGCATCTAGCTCGCTTGCAAGGTACATATATATATATATATAGAGCTATCTAGATATCTGTGTGTATACATTTAACTATATAGATGTGTTTAGTTACAGCTTTTTACAGTATGGTGCATATGTGTGCATATAGATATATACAGAGCACTCATTGTAATTCTGGTCATGTGTAATTCCGGTCATTTCCAATTCCGGCCACGAATTGCAAGTGAGAGGTGCCGACGGGAAGGCATGTGCTCAAGCGCTACGCCCAACGTGTCTCCAAGGCGTCAGGGCGCAGCTTCTGCTTACGCTCGTAAAAGATCAAAATAATAACGGCAACAACAACGTCGTCGCCGTTCCGTGTGGCACGCAGAATTTGCGTGTCACGTCTACGCGACACGCAAATCCTGCGTGTCGCGTCGCCCGGCCGCCCCGAGCGCGTTCCGGGTGACACGCAGGATTTGCGCGTCACGTTTACTTACGCGACGCCGCCCCGAGCGCGTTCCGTGTCACGTCAGTCTGAAGCCTCAAGGCCGCGGAGTGACTGACACGCAGGCTCCGCGTGTCGCGCAGACGCGAACGCCTCCGTGACACGCAAATTCTGCGTGTCCCTGCGCGGCGTTCTCGAGGTGACACGCAGATTCTGCCTGTTCCGGCCCTGGCCCCCGGCATCTGGACCTCCGGGAGCGCCACGGTCCCCGGCCCTTGGCCCCCACCTGCTGGGGCCCGCGTGACACGCAAATTCTGCGTCCCGACCCCGGCCCCCGGGACCCCCGGCGTGCGACACGCAGATTTTGCGTGTCCGCTCCCCTGGTGGGGCCCGCGTGACACGCAGATTCTGCGTGTCCCCACCCCGGCCCCTGGACCCCCGGCGTGCGACGCGCAGATTTTGGGCCCGCGTGACACGCAGATTCTGCGTGTCCCCACCCTGGCCTCCAGGACCCCCGGCGCGCGACACGCAGATTTTGCGTGTCCGCCCCCCTGGTGGGGCCCGCGTGACACGCAGATTCTGCGTGTCCCCACCCCGGCCCCCGAACCCCTGGCGTGCGACACGCAGATTTTGGGCCCGCGTGACACGCAGATTCTGCGTGTCCCCACCCCGGCCCCCAGGACCCCTGGCGTGCGACACGCAGATTTTGCGTGTCCGCCCCCCTGGTGGGGCCCGCGTGACACGCAGATTCTGCGTGCCCCTACCCCAGCCCCCGGACCCCCGGCGCGCGACACGCAGATTTTGAGCCCGTGTGACACGCAGATTCTGCGTGCCCCTGCGCGGCGTTCTCGAGGTGACACGCAGATTCTGCATGTCCCGGCCATGGCCCCCGGCCTCTGGACCTCCGGGAGCGCCACGGTCCCCAGCCCTTGGCCCCCACCTGCCGGGGCCCGCGTGACGCGCAGATTCTGCGTGTCCCGACCCCGGCCCCCGGGACACCCGGCGTGCGACACGCAGATTTTGGGCCCGCGTGACACGCAGATTCTGCGTGTCCCATCCCCGGCCCCCAGGACCCCTGGCGTGCGACACGCAGATTTTGCGTGTCCGCCCCCGTGGTGGGGCCCGCATGACACGCAGATTCTGCGTGTCCCCACCCCGACCCCCGGACCCCCAGCGTGCGACGCGCAGATTTTGCGTATCCGCCCCCCTGGTGGGACCCGCGTGACACGCAGATTCTGCGTGTCCCCACCCCGGCCCCCAGGACCCCTGGCGTGCGACACGCAGATTTTGGGACGCGTGACACGCAGATTCCGCGTGTCCCACCCCGGCCCCCAGGACCCCTGGCGTGCGACACGCAGATTTGCGTGACCGCCCCCCTGGTGGGGCCCGCGTGACACGCAGATTCTGCGTGTCCCCACCCCGGCCCCCGGACCCCCGGCGTGCGACGCGCAGATTTTGCGCGTCCGCCCCCCTGATTCTGCGTGTCCCGCCCCAGGCGCGCTCCGTGTGACACGCAGATTTTGCGTGTCACGTGTGCGCGACACGCAGGATTTGCGCGTCACGTCTACGCGTGCCCGATCGGGGATGGCGCGCCCCAGATCCAGACTCGGGCGCGCGCTCGAATGCATTTGCCCTGGGGCCTCCGGGGCCTAACAAGCGCGTTCATTTCTAATTCCGGTCATTTGCAATTCCGGCCACGAATTAGAAATGAAGCGCGCCGAAGGGGCGGCGGAGGCCACGTGCAGCACACGAATTAGAAATGAGCACTCTGTACAAATACAAGACTACAGTGGCGCTTCGCGCCATGCACCTCGGTCCTTGAAGTTTGGTATGCAGGCGGAATAGCAGGAAGGTCAAGCCGACAATTTAGCGATAACTCCTTGTTGCCTTTTCCGGCATCGCCGCTATGATAATGTTATTCGTTATCCTTCCTCCATGCTTCTTTTTTCTCATGTTCGCCATACCCTGCGCATTTCCCCCATCCTCCTCAGCTCTTTTTTGCGGAGGCTCCTCCTGGGAGAGCCTCCGGGGGCCTCACATAAGTTGTTTCAGGCTTTCTCAAGGCCTTCTGAAGGCCTCCTGGGCGTATTCTGGGGGCTCTGGGGGCTTCCTCGGGCCACCCTGCCTCCAACCGCGGTCTCCCTGAACGACCGGGTCACGATTTGGAATGCTTCGGAGGGTGTCTTGAGGCCATCTTGGGCCGCCATGGGGCTCTAAGGGCCATCTTGGACCCGTGTTGTGCCGTTTTGGGGCTCTCTTGGACTGCCTGGAAGCTCTTTCGGATGGTTGTGGGGCGATTTTGGAGCCTCACAGGCGGCTTCGGACGCCCAGAAGACCGCAGGCTCGGAGCGTCGGGAAGCCGAAAAGAGGAGAACCCCCAAATTCACCAACAGCCAACAGAAAATCCATGAATTTTGCCTCTTGGGGCCTTCTTGGTAATGCTCTCGGAGGCCTCTTTGGGGCCGTCCTGGAGACCTCTCACGTCGGTCACTCTTGGAGCGCTCTTGTGCTGTCTTGGGGGTCTCCGAGACGTCTCCGATGACCCCCCTGATCGCCCGAGGTGTGCTGGGAAGGCTTGGCAAAACGCCCTGCGAGGCCTGGGAGGCCGCTTCGAGGCCAGTCTGGAGGGTCCCATAGCCCCAGATCCTGGGAGTCCGGTTTTGGGGGTGGGGGTGGGTTCCCCCCGCCCGGGCTGATAAAAATACAGGCAGAGGAATACATATATATATATATATATATACACATGAAAGCATGTATATGTATGTGTATCCTCCTCTGACTCTCTCCCCGTCGAGGTTGGCAGGATGAGAAGCATGAGCGCATCGTCGGTTGCTGGCGCCCCAAGGGATAGGCCCCCTCCCGTCCAAGCAATCTTGCTTCGCCACGGCCAGCTCGAGTGCCGCAGTGGGTTCCATCACGTTCCACACTCCTTCCCATTGAGGCGGAGACGGGCGAGGGAGGGGAGCTAGGAGGAGGCAGGATGCGGGTGGAGCAAACGGGAGGAAGAAAGTGGAGATCGATAGTTCTGGAGGAAGATAGAGGACTGGGTGAGGGAGGTCGGAGAAATCATGGATGAGGGAGGATCGAGTAGGAATGATGAAGGAGAAAAGAGAAAGGGTTAGGATGGATACAGGTTTTGCTGGAGCTCGGACTGCATATATCATTCCGTGGGCGGCTGGATCAAACGGGACAGGCGAGAGGCATGTGCTAGCCGCCAGAGCCAGGCGAGATAGAGAAGCCGAAGGAGCAGCAGGCCCGGTGGAGACCACAAGAGGCCACGCTGAGCGCGGGAAAAAAGGGAGGAAGAGTACACGAGCGAGGAATCTAAGAAACCACGCGCAAACGCAAAGGCAGGGCATGCCGCTGCCTTTGCATCCTGCTATCTTGAGCGGTATCCATTCTCAGCTGGACCTGCACTGGAACACGGAGGAGAGCCGCCGAACACAAGTATCGGGTGTTGCCAGAAGTGCCCCTGTTCCAAGGTGCCCCCCAGGACTTCCACGGAGGCCCCCACAGCCTCCAGAGCACCCCTCAACGAGGCCCAGAGGGCTCCAGAGGCCCCAAGAACTGAGCAAAAGGCTGGGCGCACCTTTGGCCCGGGGCACTTGTAGCAACCCCCGGAGAATAGGCCCCAAGTCCGCCGACCCCTTGCGGGTCTCGAAGCGTGTGAGATTGCTCCCCCCCCATAACCCCCCCCTGGGGACTCTAAACCGGAGATTTGACCCCCCCCCGGACCCCCCCCATGGCCCGGCGCGAGCGACTCACGGGGCTTTTTCGGGCCCAAGAGAGCCCCAAGAGGCCTCCAAGACGGCCCACGAGGGCCCCAAGACGCCAAACGAGCGCTCAAAGACGCCCAAGATGGCTCCAAGACGGGCCAAGAGGCCTCGAAGATGCCCCAAGAAGCCTCCAAGAGGCCTCCCAAGAGGGCCCCGAGAAGCCAACATCTTTGATTTGTCCGTTGTTTCTCAATGAATTTTGGGTTTTCGCGTTTTCCGCTTCCCGACGCCCCAAGACGGCCCCAGAGGCCCCGAAGACAGCCCCAAGACGGCCCAAGAGGCCCCTAAGATGGCCCCAAGACGGCCCAAAAGGGCCCCAAGACGGCCCAAGAGGCGCCCAAAACGGCCCAAGAGGGCCCCAAGACGGGCCCAAGAGGGGGGAAAAAAATCATTTCGAGCCCTCGGCCCCCAGACGCCCCCGGGAAGCCCAAAGAGGCCCCCCAAGAGGGCCCCAAGAGGCCCCCCAAAGGCCCCAAGCATGCCCTAAGAGGCCCAAAACAGGCCCCAAGAGGCCCCAAAACTGCCCCCAAAGGGTCTCCAACGTGTGGGCGGTACAATTTGAGGCATACGGACGACGCACCTCGCGTGGTATTCGGTCGGTACCACTTGAGGTATCCGAGAGACCGACCACGAGATCCCAAAGAACACTCCAGAGGCCTCTGACTCACAGCCCAGGCACGGTGGCGGGATTGGCGGGACGGGCCTCAGGCCATTCGAGAAAAATCCCTCCCAGGATCCACGACAAGATCCTCACTTGTCCTCGTCGTCTTCTTCCTCCTCCCCCTCCTCCTCCTCCTCCTTCTCCTCCTCCTCCTCCTTCTCCTCCCCCGTCGTCTCCCCCTCCTGCTTTGTTCCTCCCTACTGTCCACAGCATTCGCGCGCTGCCAGACGCGCTGCAGCGCCTTCGTGGAAGCCCCCCAGGACCTCCGAATCGGCCCCCAAGTGACTTCAACACTGCATTCCAGGGGCCCCCGAGAGGCGTGCCGCGAGATCCCTATACACATACTTGAAGCCTCTAACCCACAACTCATGACCCAGAACCTTGTCTCCGTGTCCCCCTCCTCCTCCTCCCCGGCTTCTACCATCCCCATACACATACCACAAACCTCTACCCCACAACCCATAACCGAGAGCCTCATCTCAGTGCCCCCTCCCCTCCTCTTCCTCCTCCCCCACCTCCTCGTCGTCCCCCTCCTCTTCCTGCCCCGCTTCACCTCACCCTATGCGATGCTTCTCCCCCCCATTGTCCGCCTCACCCCCCATCCTTCTCTCCCCGTCCTCCTTTTTCTCCCAAGCACGCGCGCCCGATTGGGCATCATTTGCACGTCTTGCACTTCAGGGTGCCCTTCTGTGCGTCGCGCGGGACATTGTGCGGATCGGGGAACGCCGACTTCGGTAGTCTTCTCTTGCATGCGCCGCTGCACTGATACGCCTGGCAACTGCGCGCGGTGAACCCGAGTTTTGTGCAGTCTCCGCACACGACTTTGAGTTGTGTCGCCTTTCGATGATGTTCCTTTTGCGTCTGCTTCAAACGTTTCGTGTCTGAGGACGCTCCCCCGCACGCCGCGCACGTCAGCGGCTTCGCGTCCGCCTCGGCTCTCCGTTTCCTATTATTCGACTCGAGCGTCGTCCTGTGACGTTCTTCCGCGCACCTCTGACACAGCCTCTCCCCCGCTGTTTTGTGCTTCTTCTGTGCATCGGACATATCCGCCTCCTCTGGGAAAAGCGACAAACATTTCTCGTTTGAACAACGCACCGTGCGTTTCCCGTTAATCGACTCGCGCGCCCCACGGCATCGCCAGTGCCCAAAACGGCTTCCAAGACGGATCTGGGAAGCCAGCAAAGCTGCCATGGTGGACGAGGATACCTCCAAGACTGCCCAAAAGGGCCGACCGTATCTCCGGAAACGCTCCAAATAGACCCCCCGGAGAACCCAAAATGCAAAAGTCGTTGATCTCCGTTATGTATTGCCCCTTGTCGAACCTCCGAAGCTCCAAAACGGCTCCACAGACTTCTAAAACCACCCCCACCCGGCCGAAAACGCCCCCAAGAGAATCCCCAGACAGCCCCAAAAGGCCCCGAAACGGAAAAGGAGGCGCCCAACACATATATATATATATATATATATATACACAAGACTGCACTGGCGCTGCGCGCCATGCACCTTGGTCCTTGAGTTTCGCAAGCTAGCGGAGTGCGTGCGTGCGTACATGCGCGCGCATCTGCGCCCATACGTACACGTTGCATTTGTGAATATGAATGTACGCGTGCAAGGGTATGTACACGTATACGCAAATCGTTTGCGCAGCCCTGGGCGCGCATGCACATGCGCATCTCGGAAGGTCTGCAAGATTGTCTCAGGCGAAGAAAGCGGGAACACTATGGAGCAATGCGCTTCCGCAGTCGGAGTTGCGAGGAAATCCAAAACGAAGCGGGTTCGACTACTGCTTCTTCCTCATCCTTTTCCCCTTGCTTCGTTTGCTAGCTGGGTGGTAATCGTTACTTCTCCTCCGCGCTCCTTTATCTGCTCCTCGTTCTATTTGTCCTCGTATTCTTCTGTGCCCGTTTCTTTTCCCCCCTTCCTCCTGCTTCTCCTCCTGTTTCTCCTCCTCAGTCCTGTGCCGATTGAGCTGAACCGGAAGAGCTGAAGAGGATGAGGAGAAGGAGCAGGAGGAGGAGGAGGAGGAGGAGGAGGAGGAGGAGGAGGAGGAGGATGAAGACGAGGAAGAGGATGGAGACGACGACAACGACGACGACGAAGAAGGCGACGACAAAGAGAAGGGATAATGAGAGGGAGACCGCTGTGTTGGGATCTCGTGGTGCGCCTCTCGGGGGCCTGTGGGAGGCAGTTTTGAAGCCTCTTGGGGGCTGTTTGTGGGCCTCTTGGGATCGTTTTGGGGCCTCTTGGGGGCCTCTTGGGGGCTCCTTGGGGCCTCTGGGGAGCCTCTTGGGGCCTCATGGGGCCCTCTTGGGGCCTCTCGGGGCCCGCTCGCGGCGGAAAACTTAAATGTTGGATTTTTGGGCGCCCTCTTGGGCCTCTTTTGGGGCCGTTTTGGTGCTCTCTTGGGCCGCCTTGGGCGCCTCTTAGGCGGTCTTGGAACCCTCCTGGACCGTGTTGGGGCCTTCTTGGGGGCCTCTTGGGCAGTACTGGGGCGATCTACGGAGCCTCTTGGGCCGTGTTGGAGCGTCTGGCGTGCCCGAAACCGACCCAACCGCCCACCGACTCTAGGGTTTGGGGGGATCCCAGACATGTAGGGAAATCTAGCACCAAACGCACGCTGATCGGGTGTGTCCGCTACCTGATGGAAGCGCATAGCACCGCTACCCTAGGTTGCGCACTTGGTGCTCAGCTGAAAACAAACAAAAGAGGAAGCGAGGAGGGAGGGAGGAGGAAAGGCGAGGAGGAAGAAGGGAGGAGTAGGTAGGAAGGGAGGAGTAGGTAGGGGGGGAGGGGGGAGGGATGATGATGAGGAGGAGGCAGGGAAGGGGGAGGAAGCAGTGCCAGGTCATTTGTGTATGCATTTGTTGTGTTACTTGTGTTTGGTCATGGTGCCTATCTGGAACTAGTGGGGGGAGGGGGAGGAAAGGCAGCATTGCGAGAACACAGAGGGGGGGGAGAAGAGGAACAAAGGAGGAGGAGGGGGAGGAGCACTGGAGTGCGAGGAGGGAGGAGGGATGGATGGAAGGGGAGGGTCAGCGAGGAGGGAGGCAGCGGGACGTGAGGGGAGGGGGAGAGGTGCGGGGAGCAGGAGAGAGGAGGCAGGTGGTTGTTGCAAATATTGATGCTACAAACTACGGGGGGAGATGCACTCATCTAGCGAAGGTGCGAGTGAAACGCGTGACTAGAGGTAGGCGGATGTAGGCGCAAGCCTTTCGATAACGAAGACACGTATTGGGACAGCGTCAGAATCACAAATGTGACAAGTCAGCGTGATGACATCTTATGTGGTGGCGACAGGACCTTAACATTTTACCCCGCAACTCGTTCGGCCAACTCACCGAACCTCCAGGCCAGCAGCGAGCAGCACCAGCGAGACGGCTCTCACAGGCGCGTGGGAAAGCCAACGTGGCCTCAACGCGAAGCTCCAAGAGGCACCCCAATTGCAGCAGTACCCACAGCTTCCCCAAATGCGGGCTCCCCCGCGATGCAGCAATCGCCCCCGAAGCTCCACTCATGCACATCATGCAACAACTGGGAGGAGCTTATCCCAGTCGTGGGGGCACTTAGTCGCCTCGGTGCCGTCCGAGTGCCACTCCCATAGCGTCTCCAGCACTAGCCGAAGTGCCTTCCCCTCCGTCCTGCCAGTGTCTCCACCCCAGACCCGTGTAAAGGCCTTAGGCTTCTTCACCCTGTTGGGCATAGAGCCTGCCCAGCGCCAGAACAGCTTGTCGTCTTTGTCGAGCCTGCAATCTGGGGGCAGGAGCGCCTGGGCCCACCCGAGCTTGATCACCGAACCGCGATCGTCAGTCTCGACCCCCGCCATGCTGGGTCTCTCCGCGTAGTGGGCGAGCTTCTTGCGCAGCTGCTCCTTCGCTTCCTTGACGATGTCGTTCACCTGCTTGACGTCGTTGTCGTCAAGCACGCCCTCGCAGTGGGAGAAGTTCTCGGACAAAATAGCCTTGTCCTTGTTCTCCTTCTCCTCCCTGGTCGCCTTACCCCTCAAGGCCCAAAGCTCCTCAATTCGTTTACCAGTAACGTCACCGATGATGTCTTTGACAAGAAGTTTGAACAACGCCTTCTCAGCAGTAGGAATGTGTTTCGTCTTGATCTCGAGATGTCCCACCATCTTCTTGAAGGCTGTTACACGTAGATTGGGAAAACTAAAGTTAACACTAAACTCCATCAGGCTGAAAGTTGACTTGCCGTCTATGACATCGCACGGCGTCAAATATAATTGACAGCGCTGTTCCAGCGTGAAACCTTTCAGGGCTACCGAGCAACCGTAACTCGATGAGTGGCGTCACTGACATTCGACTCCCCCTGGCCGCTTTGCCCCCTTACCCAGATCTCATCTCTTAGGCCATGGCCCAGAGTTACGGTTGCAAGGCTGTGCCCTCCAGACCTTCGGGGAGCTCTCGTGGCACCATCGGGCGCACGGCTGTCATCTGATAATGGTCAACATGGGTAACCGAGAAAATCTTCAAAGCGTCAGTCTCGTCATCAATGCAACACACTCGGTACCCGACGATTCCTCCAACGTCCACCCGTTTCGCGGGTGCCACCAGCACCCCAGTAGCAGACACTGAGCACACAATGCCACCTAAGTGCGACACCGAACGCCACATCATTCGCATGTCAAAGCTGACGTGTCGGCGGGGACACGCAATTTCCGACGTGCCAATGATGGGGGTTCGGCAAGGCCAGGTTCCTATCCAGGCAGGTGGAGAGGGCGAATCGGAGAGCGACAACGCGTAAGAGGAGTAGGGGGCGTTGCTTCGGCACGAACCCTGATGCGACCACGACCTACCGCATTCAAGCTCGAACGAACAACAACATGGAAGCGATCGATCCGATATTGAAGTCACTGAGGCTGCCACATGCACCAGTAGATGGAATATGAATCAGGTGTCCAACAACTGCGAATAATCCGAACCACAATTTGCAGTGCTTCTCCCAGTCACCATTCACTGCTACAAAAGCTGCGAACGACATGAAGCAGCGCATGCGATTCTCGTGCGTTGTTGCAACCCAGTCTGCCTCCTTACCTAGGCGGTCGAACTCAGCACCAAGCGAATGCACCCATCCCTTCGCGCTGAAGCTGGAGTCCGCGATCTTCGCAGGCTTGTTGGCATCAGCAACTGCAGTAACCTTCACTGGGAACCTTTCGAAATCTGCCAGGACAGGTGATTCCTGCAAGGTGTGCCACTTCTCAATCTTCGACATGCGCTTGCTGGGGTGGGCGCGCTCTCTGGTCCTCAAGTGGCTCCCGCCCATCTCGCAAGGAAGTGAAACTCGGAACGACTGCTGCCACAACTTGATATTATCCTTGACGTCGTCGGGGACACTCTTGAACTCTGCCTCGTAAAGTCTGACAAGCACTGCCCTGCACCATTGCATTTTCGGCCATCAAAACGATTCCCACTTGGCCGTCAGCTCATCTAAAAAAAAAACGCAGATCGGCCTCCAATCTAGTAAGTATGTCCCACCACGTACGCAACGTGTCAAGGTCCTGGGGGTAGTTCGATTGCGAATCACCCTTATCCCCTCACGGAATCACCCCCAAGTTCCCCAACCTCCCCATGTAAATCGCCCCGACCTTCCCTATTGCATTTTCACAAAACCCAGCCGCTCCTCTTTGAGCGTCGCTTGGTCCGTAGTCTGGAGGAGCCGCGGGCAGAAACCGTGCAGACTGTGCGTGAACTCGAACTCGTACACCCCTAGGTTGGCAGTGACCGAGACGCAGCAATCGAAGAGAACTTGGGCAACCTTCTTGTCGGACTCTAGGGATGTCCAGCCCATGCGGTCGAACGTAGCAAGACCAAGGGACCGCATGGTGCTCGGGTCCCGCATCAAATCCCATGTCTTCACGATGGTATCGATCAGCAGACCTTCGCTGAGCCCGTTGAAGAACTCCTGGTGACCCCAGAGCGTCTTGTGCGTGGTAAGGTGCACGTGAAACAACTCTGTCAAAGGCCCCACCGCAATCGTCGCAGCGTCCATCTCCCTCGAACCCTCGATGTCGGCCAAGTACCAACATGCAAAGTCCAGCGTATTGACACGAGACTGCCGCACCCGCTGGAGTGCCGCGTTCGAATCTTTAACCTTGGGCTTCGCTGCAAGCGCGAGGCCGCCTGCGGGGGCAGGCGGATCTGGGGGACCATCTGCATCATCGCCACCTCCAGCGAGATCATGGAGGCCGCCGTCGTCGCATACGTCACCGACGCCAGTCAGGACCTTGAAGAGGGGGCTGTGCTGGACGTCCTTCCACCACCCTTTCTGAATGCCCATGTGGAGCAGTATCATGAGTATGACCGAGCGGTCAGGCTTGAAGGCAGTGTGCTTGGACTCGAAGTTCCCCCACCGGCCTAACACTGGCTGGAACCCCATCCGATGGAAGCAAGCAGACGATGGAAGCAACATCCACAGCTTCTCTCGGAAACTCGGGTCAATCTGTTGCTCCATTGAGATACCCCTGTCCTCGCAGATCAACGGGTAGCAAATATCATACAGAGGGCAGTCGCTCTTGGGTATCTTGAAGAAGTGGGTGGCGCATGACTTGAACGCGTTCCAGAAAGCACACGAATGAAAAGGACCACTGAATGCACGGTAGCACACCATGGCTTGAAGTTTGCGAGAATGTAGACCGCACGCAACATACGCTGATTTGATGAAACCTTCGATGATATGCCATGGGTCATAATGGCCAACTGTTCTCATAGATGTCCCGACCTGAAAGAAATCCATCATACCTCGACCCACGCTGCAACGGTCCATGCACATGTACAACGTGGGCTGGACAACCTTGCCGTTGGAGATGTCGTGTATCAGCTCGAGCCTCGCCTTCTTCGCCAGCGTATCGAAGATGCAGCATCTCTGCTGTCGGCCCAACGGCGAGTCGACCATGGCCAAATAGCGCTGCTCGGTCTGCTTCAGCGGCTGCAAGGGGTGCTTGACCATGAACCTCGACGTGGGGCAACCGATCCCGACCTGCATGGCCTTGTCGAGGGCCAGCCCGTACTCGGTGTTGGCGATTCGCTGTTGCTTGAACTCTGGATGATCCTGCAACTCTTGGGTCAACTTGGTCTTGGCCTCCGCGTCAAAGAAAGCATGCATCTTGAGGACTGCAACCTCCTGGTAATGCACCTGGGCTGCAGGCCTGTCCAGAACATTCGAGGGCAGAGGCTGGTCCTCCGCGAAGTGCGCCATCTCCTTAAGGGAGGGCGGATACAGAAAAAGAAACACAGGGTAGGCGAGGAGGTGGTGGCGAGGAGGGAGAAGTAGGGAGGAGGAGGAGGAGGAGGGATGGGAGGGGGGAAGGAGGAAGCCCGACAGACCCCTCACAGGGATGCACGTGTCTGGTACCGGTCGGGGCGGTAGGGACGGTTTTGGGTAGGGACGGTTTTGGGGGGCCGCCGCTCGAGACATCCTCGCAATCCGCCCCCCCTGGGACGCCCAAAACCGCCCCTCCCAGAACCGTCCCTACCTCGGGAAGGGGTTTCCTTTTCGTTAGAGATACGTGCTACTCGATCGTCCTTCTTGGCTCATACCTCCTGTCTCCTCCTTCCTGCATCCTCCTTCCCCCCTCCACCACCACCCCTCCCGTTGCCGCCTTCCTCCTCTCTCCGTCCTCCTCCCCATTTCCCCCTCGGCCCCTCGGCTCAAATCCCTCGTCTGTTTTTGGCTCAAGCCAGTTGTGGTCCACTGGCGGCAACCAGGTCGAGCGCCTCTTCTCGGGGTCGTACGCGGCAATGACAAGGTTGTCAGTCGCTGGGGACCCACTCGTGATACCATCAGCCACCACGCTGACGTGCTGCGACTCCGAGAAGCTCAACCATGACGCAGATAACTTCGACCTTACAGATTGATCGTTGAAGCGTAGCCCGTGATTGGCGCCGTAGAGGCCAGGGTTCGCCCTGATGAACGCAGACGTCGTTCTAGCTAGCCTCTGCGACGAGACACGAGCCAGAGATTTCTGCAATCCTGGGTCCATCCTCCTGCGCTTGCACTTACCTGCCAGGGTCAAGTCTCTCCCATCCTTCTGATAGTCGTTGGTGAACGTAGATTCCCAGACCCTGTGTTTATCGATTGCCACAACGCAATCGACGACCACGCGCTCGAAGAACTGAAATATCATCTCATTGTTCTCAGACATATGGTACAATAAATTCAACTGGTCCGCCACTTTAGACTGAGGATCTGCTCGACTGTTGCCGTGGATTTTCTGAAGCTCCCCCCTGGCGCGATCAACCATGACCTTGTCGCCATCGGCGGTGTCAGCGAAGGCCTCGACGATATCGAGTGGCACCTCGAAGTAGCACACGCCGCCCAAGCTGTCTGCGGGTAGAGCTGATAGAAAGAACGCGTGCATTACACCAGTCGCCTTAGCACTGATCTTCTTGTAAGGGTGGGCCCTGGCATGCATAAGGATGATGACCGTCAACATTGTCGATGCCTCGTACTCGCATGACGCCAACTCACAAGACAGGCCGTGAACTTTGGCAGACTTGCAGGGGACGTGCAGGTGGTCCGTGATCGACACGCCGATGCGGGTCAGCACGCCGACCCAATGAAACTTGTGCTTGTTGACAATTACGTAAACACCCTTCTTCTCATTGTATATGCGGTCAAGGTAATGGCGGATCTCCCAGAAGTGCGGAGGCTGCGCACCAGACTCTGCGCCCCAATCGTACTCCCTAACATGCCAAACAAGATCCAAAGAACCCCCGCAACTTGATATGGCACTCACCTTCTTCCACCAACATTCGGAGTCTGGTAAGGGCATAGTGCTGTGCTATCACAGAAGTCTTGACGAGTGGAAATGGCTGAGGCACATAATGACTATTGCGTGCAACCTGGAACCCCAAACCCGACGCTGAGTACACTATTAGAGTCAGCGGGGGGGTGCAAGCCCCCCCCCTCCCCTTTCTCGTCCTCCCCCGCCTCCCCCTCCTCCTCCCACCCATTTGCAGTCGGCTCTGGGGTCTTCTGTGGAAATGCAAATGAAAAGTCCATCCCGAGCCAGTCGTTTCCCAGGCCCCCCCCCTACACGTCGTTTTGGACGACCCCTCAGGCAAGGTTGACAGAGACCCCCCCTCCCCTGCGCGCCCCTTATCGCCGACTTGGAAGACATCCGGCCTACAATTCACTCGTCAGCATTGCCATAAACGTAGTCAACAGCATCAACATTGGCATCATCACTGCAACAAATGCAACCCTTATCATCAACACAACTGTTGTTTTCCAACGCTTGTTTCTTGGAGGCTGGTGTGATTCACAAGTGGCCCAAGGCAAGCCGCGTTGCTGCACTCGCTGCAGCTGCGCACAATTGGCAGCGGAATTCGCGACCAGCACGAACCCTCACAGACACCCCTGCTACACGAGTTCGCGTGGAGACCTAAAGACCCAATGCAGCAACCACTCGATCCTACTTTACATCACGAGTGAACCCACATGCTGTAGCATCGGCCAACAGAATTCTCTTCAAACGAAATGCCCACGGCGTCCAAGCATACTGGAGTACTCAATCACCAGTTGGAGGCAAAGGAACCAGCACGGCAGCCTCGTCCCTGGGCGCATCCAGCGGTGACCCTGACATAGAGGTCTTATAGCTGCCATTGCTGAGACTTTTAGGAGCTGGCGGTGAAGTCTTGGATGGGGAGCCGCGAGTCGGGAACTGATCAGGGAACAACTGGCCCAACCGAATGTTGACCCTGGTACCTGGGACCTTGAGGCACGCATTGATCTCGCTCCAGTTGCTGTAGATGGTGGCCTTGGACACGTTGCCCATAGCATCGATGGTCTTCTGGTCAAGCCCCACCTCCTCATGAGTGAATCGGTGCTTGACCGTGCTGGTCTTTGGATCCCACAGGTACACCCCGTGCTTGTTGTAGTCTGGAGGCAAGGGCATGCGGGCCATGCGATGCCCCCTGCGCGACGTATCTTCTTCCAAGCCGGAGTCCATCATGGCCTCGTCCTGAAGATCCTCGCTGATGTCCCCGTTAGGGTCACGACCAGTGTTAAATTCGAACAACTTGAGCAACTCAGACTTGACGCGCTGGCGTTTGCCAGGAGGGATCATCGCCCGCATCGCCATCGGCGCGCACAAGACAGGCTCGCAAGCGGCCAGCCTCTTCAACAAGAACTCGGTCGGTGATTTGGCCCACGTAGCACATTCCTCCTTCTGAGGTGCAGGTGCCTGTCCGACCAATCCAACGGCTGGCTCGATGGGAACTGCATCTGAAATGGCGAGGGGGGCCTTCTTGCGAGGCGCCGCCTGGTGCTCTGCGAGAGTCGCACCTGGTTAGGCGCCCAACCGAATCAATACAGCCTGTCATGTGTCTAGTGTCTCTACTTCTTGATCCCCTTCGCCCCCTCCCTCTCTCCCCATCCTCCTCATCCTCCGCACTGCCACCTCCTCCTCCTCCAACCCCCCCTTCCCTCGCATGCCTCCCCTGTGCCCCACCATCCCCTGCCATATGTGAATCGCCCTGCAGTTTCTCCTCCGCCGCCTCCTCCGTAGAGCAACGCGAGTCGCCAAGGCGTTTCTCTTCCGCCGCCCCCCTCCCCCTCCTTAGTTTGAAAACGTACGCGCGCAGACAATTCATTGAACGTTTCCCCCGTGCCACCCTAAACTGTGTTGTGTAGCTAGTTGGCTGTAGTTTGAGACGATTCGGTATGGTTCGGTTGCCACCTGCATCTGCATCCTCATGGTACCCTAAGTTGTGGCAGTGCTTCAACAGAACCTCATGCAAGTGGGCATTGTTGCCTAAGATTCTGTTCAGCTTCTTCTTGCTCTCCAGTATGTCGAGCTGGGCCTGCCTCTTCGCCAACTTCGCGCGCTGATCTGCCAGAGACTCACCTGCGCGTTTCCCCATGACCACGGAAGTGAACAGTGGAGTCGGCAAGGTGCAAAGAAAGGTGACACAGGAAGCGCAGTCAACTGCTGCCGAGAATGCCACAGCACCTGCTCGAGGAAAAATGGCTATGGGGAGGCGGCAAGGTCGAGAATGAGCCAGCTCGGAACACGACACGCTGACCACGTTCAAACCCCGAACAAGACAACACGAACTATTGTTGTGACAAAGCGGGGGCGTGCACATGTCGCTTGAGGGGGGGCAGGGACACGAAACATGTTCTTACATCGTGCAACGCCGTCTGGAGCATCTGCAGGCACCGAAGGTTTTGGAGGCAACC
>CAUYUJ010008282.1:30000-37500 GCA_963575745.1 Prorocentrum cordatum
TTTAGCAATGGCGCACCATGATAAGACACCGCTCCCTTCATCATTGCGTATGCGTCATAGTTTAGCATGCTGCTGGTGCTCAGGTGGTCAGTCATCATCACAGTGACACAAGGCCCTCGCCTCAGGCAGCGCCACGGTCCGCGCCAAGAGAGCGCCGAAAAGGCTCTGAGTTCGACCAGCTCGACCCGCACAGCTGGTCTGGCGCTACGCACCGCGCCGCGCACCGCGCGGGCCTCCGCCAGCGCCACGGGGCGCGGCTCAGGGAACGCAGGCCCGTGCCCTTCGCTGCGAGGTGGGCCGCGCGCTCCAGGGCGGCGCGCCAAGGGGCACCGCCCACGCGTGTGACCTCCCGGCCTCTGTCGGCCAGGCGTGGGGGAGCCCTCCGCGCAGCCCGGCGCGCGCCGAGCGCCGCGAGCCCGCCGACGGCCGCGACCCCCGAGCGCGGGAGGCCCTCTGCCGGCACGTGGGCGGCAGAGGCTCTGCAACACGCCCGCGCGGCCGCTCTTCGCCCGCGGCCCGGAGCACTGCGGTGCCGCGGGGGGGCATGTGCATCCTCCCTGCTTGCCCGCAGCGCGCGGGGCCTTTTGTTAGCGCGCGCGCGCACGTCGCAGAGCCTGTCTGACCCTGTGTATACGGGCATGTCCCCCTACAGGCGGATTTTGGAGGAAAGATTAAGACTTCGCCAAACAGATTCCTAAATCAAAAATAGATGTAACAAATCGCCCCCAGACTATTTCTGGACTATTTTTGAACACTCCTCCTGTAGAGGGACACGCCCGACTTCACACACGGGGTCAGACAGGCTCTGCGACGGCTTGCGAGCAGACTCTGCCTTCGAGGCACGACTTCTGGAAGGCCACGCTGCCGCGGGCGGACAGAGCAACGGCCTGGCCGCGCAGGCTCCCGCCCGACGGGAGCGGGCGCGCGCACGGGGAGCGCACGGGGAGCGCGCGCCGGCGAGCAGCGGCGGGGATGGCCCGGGCGAGGGCGCCCGTCCCCTCGGCGACCGCGCAGGCCGGATCGGCCGGCGGCGATGCCGAGGGGGAGGGGCGCGCGAGCGAGGGGGGGCAGGCCCTCTCGGAGGGCAGCGGGGCTTCCGAGAAGTCCCCCCCCCAGCCTTGTGATAGGGAGGCGAACAGTATGACCGAGACATAAAAGCTCGGGGGTCCGCGCGGACTTCTCGCATCGGCGCTGGGTCCCCCCCTGGCGGCGCCTCCAGCGCCGCCCTTGGCGCGCGGAGGGGGGTCCAGCGCCGCTCCGAGAAATCCGCGCGGAACTCCGAGTTGTTATGTTTATGTCATTGTTCGTTCCCCGATGTGCGGCTGGCAGCTGCGACGAGGACGCGAGCCCAGGCGCCTCTCGGCGCAGCCCTGTGGGCAAAGACCGGTGGTGGCCCCCCCGGGAGGGCAGCGCGCAGACAAGCCCGGGAGCCGAGATGCTTTCAGCAGGCACGGCTGCCGGGGAGGACAAGGAAGAGGAGGACGAGGGGGGGAGGAGAAGGAGAGGAGGGCGAGGAGGAAGACGAGGGGGGACGAGGGGGGAAAGAGGAGGGCGAGGGGAGAGGAGCAGGAGAGGACGAGGGGGAAGGAGAGGGCGAGAGGGGAGGACAAGGGAGAGGAGGACGAGGGGCGTGGTTGGTTGAGGGCACGAGCAGCGCCCCCGTCATGGCCTCGCTCCTTCGAGACGGAAGGCCAACAACCAGAGGAGCACCAGCACAGCATGCGGAAGCACGCCAATCGAACCAGGAACAGCGCGCCGTCCAAGCTGCAGCAGGCGAGGCCACACGCGAATCGAGGCCTGGGAGCGCGGCTTCCATTGGAGTGCCGATGTGCGGACAGAACCTCGGCCCAAGCAGGGAAATGGAGCACTCACACGCACATCCACACACAGCGGCAAGGAAGGAGAATGAGGGGGGGACGGAAGGGGCGAGAGCTCATCTCCCTCCACCGCCAAAGCTCACCTTAGACCACCTCGCTCCACAATGCTTCACCCCATCTGTTGCGCCATCTGTACTGTCGCTGTCAGATGCCCTATCTTCAATTAACCTTCGAATATCTGAACCACCTCTGAATGCCATTCCTTACGGTCTTTCTCGTTATCCTCCTCATGATCCACTCCTACCAGCTCCCTAATTGTTGGCCCCCTTCCTCATCCACCGCCGCCGCTCCCCTCCTCGCGAGCGCACGACTGTACCAATCCGCCGACCGGGGGTGAGAAGGCGCGTGAGATGTTCGGCTGTCCCCCTCCCCCTTTACCCCTCCCCTGGGGCCAAAAATCGCGTTGAGGGGGGGGGGGCCTGGGGGGGCACGAGCTCCTCAACGCAGCCCAGGGGGGCACGAGCTCGGCCCAATGAGCGCCGCGACAATCCGAGAGAGCGTCGAGGCGGCTCAGAAGAACCCCACGACGGCCCAAGATGGCTTCAAGACGGCTGGCGAGGCCCCCGAGACGGCCCAAGAGTGCTCCCGGAGGACCGCCGAGAGGGCCCCAGGAGGCAACGACTTTTTCGTCTTGGCGGCGTCCACTACGGCCGAAGGAGCCCCCACGATCGTCCCAAGACGGCCCAGCAGAGCCCCAAGATGGCCCAAGAGGGCCCCAAGACAGCCCCCGGGGCCCTTGAGACGCGCCAGGAAGGCCCCAAGAGGGACCACGCGAGCTGACATCTCGAAGATCTCCCGCCGCGATGGCCCCTAAGAGCCCCCCCCAGGGACCCCGGGGCGCCCCCAAGAGGCCCCCCCCGTTTCAGGGCGGCGTCCCTGGACGTCCCGACCCTTTCCCCGGGACCGGTTTTCCGTCCAGAATCCATGTTTGACGGCCCCCCAGGGCCGAAAGCAGCGAAAAACCTCCCGCCCTGATTCTCTTTACGGCGCCATCGTGTCTGGGAAAAGGCGCACGCAAGCGAGGCCCCCCGAGCGGCCGGCCGGGTGCCCCCCACGGGAGCCCTCCCGGAGGCCGCCGCACAGGAGCCTCTCCGGGAGGCCCCCACGCGGGCACCCCTCCGAGAGCTCCGGCCCTCGCGCCCAGGCACGGTCGGCACGACTCGGGGTGTCTCTTCACTGTGAGGGGTGCCGGCGAACCCAGACCCCCTCGAGTAATGAAAAAATCACGACGGGAGGTTCTTCCTAATCTTCGGCCTTCAGGGGCCCTCACCGGGCCTCGGGAGCGTCAAAAAACGACTCAGGATGCGAAGCCGGTCATGGGGAAAGGGTCGGGACCTCTGGGGGTCGACGTAATGAAAAAATCATTACGTCGGGGGTCTGCGAACGGCGCCAGATTGCGGCGCAGGCCTCTCGAGCACCGACTTTATAGCTCAGACATGATCGTGTCGTGAAGAAATCAGGTCGGGCGGCTTCTGGCTGTTTTCGTCCCTGGGGGGCCCTCGCCGGGCCTCGGGACCGTCCAAAGACGACTCGGGACGAAAAACCGGTCCCGGGGAAAGGGTCGGGACTTACGGGGACGCCGTCCTGAAAAAATCAGGACGTCGCATGTCTAGGAGAGGAAAATCGTGTGGACGGCCTTCCACGACAAGGTTACTCGAAACAGAAACCAAACCAGGTCCTGGAGACGGACCGTCGCGAGATTCGAAGGCAGCTGGCACGAGCTGAGTAGGATAAGCAACAGGAGCTAATCCAGCAGAGGAAAACGAGGAGGATGCGAAGCAGCAGCAGCAGGAGAGCGCGAGAGAGAAGTAATGACGGGAAGCATGCAGACGAGGACGACGACGAAGCAGAGCAGACACGACTGGAAGGCTGCTGACACACGGCGCGAGAGGAGCGCCCCCCCTTGCCATCTGGACAAACAAGCAAGATCGCAATCTCGATGGCCGGGTCCCACAGCCGGTCGAACACTGACACCTCCCAGGCTCATGCTGGCTGGCGGAAGCGCGCATCGGCCTGCGAGCCTCCTCGAACGCAAGCGCAGTGCATGCTGCAGCCTGGTCTCCTTCCCTCCCTCGTCTGGCCACGTTTCTGGACTTACCCCCTGCATGCGTAATGCAATACCTCCTCCTCCTCCTCCCCCTCCTCCTCGACCCCTCGTCGTCGTCGTCGTCGTCGTCGTCGTCGTCGTCGTCGTCGTCGTCCTCATCCTCCTCGTCCTCCTCCTCCCCCCTCTCCCCTATCCAGATGCTCCTGCATCGCCAGTCTATCCAACCTGCAAGACGCAATACGAAGTCCACACGACTGTCCTCAGCGTGGTCGTGCTGGCGTCGGCGCTGCAGCGTGCGCGGCAGCAGTGGCACGGGGCACACACACACACACACACACACACACACACACACACACACACACACACACACACACACACACACACACACACACACACACACACACACACACTCCGCGCGAAAGGGCGAACCGTCGCTCTCGCCTCAGTTCCGCGCCCGTGTTGCCCGAGACGTGTGAGCTCCCGCCGGGGCGCGGGGCGCACTATAGCTCGTCGACGCGCAAGAGCGGGCGCGGCGCAGCGCAGACTCCGTCCTGGAAGCGGCGCTGCCGCCCCGGCGCGGCACCTACGTTTCCACTCGCCGAGCTACGTAGAGGTCAGAAAATCGACCCCCATAAGCCATCAGGACCACCCCGACGCGCGAAGTCGTTCAGCAAACGCGCCCAAAGAAGGAATCAGACAGGGCAGGGCTCTGTTACGTAAACGCCCAAGGCCGTCGAGTAGACGCCAATTCTCCGGTCCGGGTGGTTTTTCCTCCCTTGACTTAGGGGCCCGCTTGCACGCACGCGCGGGCGCCCTGGCCCCGCGCGAGCGCTCGACTCGTCGCCCTCTCCCAGGCGCCGTGCACACTTGGCTCGCCGGCGGCGGTTCCTGCAGGGGCGCGGCGCGGTCTCGCTTGCCGAACCGCGTGACAGCGGCAGCGGCCGCGGGGCCGCGCGAGAGCGGGCGACATGCGATCCTCTCCCGAGCGCCGCGCAGTTTGTGCGTGAAAGCGGCAGTGGCTGTATCGGCGCGGAGTATGCTTCGTCTTCGCCGCGCTCGAATGAAATTTGGCCGCCCTAGAGACGGCCAAGGTGTGCTCCCGCCGCAGCGCCAAGCCAGGATTTCCTGAAGTTCCACTCCCGCCTCTGCGCAGCCAACGTAGCTATCCCCTGACCATGTCGTCGGAAGCGGGACCGCGCGCGAGCGTCTTCCGTTCGCTCGGTGGGAACGCGTACCAATCCAAATCTCAATTTGTGCCACACTTGTTTTACGGGCGCAGCCCGTAACTTGATTACCGCTAGCTGGGCTGAGCTTGACTGAGCGAACTGACTTGAACTGAACTGTGACATCAGACAAAAAAAAAGAAAAAAAACAAAAAAACAAAAAAAAAAAAAAAAAAAAAAAAAAAAAAAAAAAACAACAAAAAAGGAAAAAAATAAAAAAAAAAAAAACAAAAAAATAAAAAACAAGCTAGTGCCGTTCGTTGGCAGTTTATTCTCCGGCGGGTGGGGATATTTCGCTTGCAGTTTCAGGACAGGGTAGTGCGGACATGTCGCTGGCACTTTTTGGCCTGGGGGTGAGGATGTTTCGCTAGAAGTTTTGAGCCAGGATCACGGGGGTGAGGATGCTTCGCTGCCAGCTTTGGGCCAGTGGGTGAGGATATGTCGCTGGCACGTTTGGTCCAGGGTGGTGGGGACAGTTCGCTGGTGCACTTTGGGCCGGCGCGTGGGGACAGTTCGCTGGCGGACTTGGCCAGGGCGGGTGAGGATACTTCGGTGGCAGTTTTGGTTGTGGGGGTACTTCGCTTCTCTCGCAAGGGAGGAGGGAGGGAGGGAGGGGGGAGGGCGGGGGGGAGTGGGGTAGGGAGGGAGGAGTAGGATCGAAGGAGGAGGGAGGATGAGGTATGGAGGGAAGGGAGGAGGGAGGGAGGGAGGAGGGAGGTAGGGAGGGGGGGAGGGAGGGAGGAGGAGGAGGAGGGGGAGGAGGAGTAAGATGTGAGGAAGTGGATAGGGATGTATGGAGGGAGTTCACGGGAGTATCGTAGGTCGGGAGTTAAAATGTAGTGAATGGATGTGAGTGAGTGTAGGGAGGGTAGGGATGAGGAGTAGGCTGCGTAGGTAGAGGCTGGTAGGAGGAGGAGGAGGAGGAGGAAGAGCCGAGGTCCATGCGTCCAGCGAGGCGTTGCGCCCGCGCGTGCGCTCGCCCCTCGGCGTGGGGGCCGCTCGGGGGCAAGGGGGCGAGCTGTCCAACGACTCTTATGCCATGGGAAGGGGGGAGGGTGGGAGTGGGCTGGGCCCGCTGACTCGTTCGACCTGACTAACTCGCCTCGCTCCTCCTATCCCAGCTCCTCCTCCTCGTCCTGTTCCTAATTACTGGTACTCCTCCTCCTCCTCCTCCTCCTCCTCCTCCTCCTCCTCCTCCTCCTCTTCCTCCTGCACCCCAGCTCCCATTCTTTTTTTTTGTTGTTTTTCTTTCTTACCACTTTCGTACGGTGTAGATACCACGCGGACTGCCTGCCCGCTGCCATAGGGCGACTCAGATGCTGAGCAACGCACGCATGCAAAGAAAAAGGATCAAAGGGGGACATACTTCGCGTTTGCTCGAGTATCCTCCTCCCTCCTCCTCCTCCTCCTCCTCCTCCGCTCCTCCTCCTCCTCCTCTCCTACCTCCTCTTCTCCTCCTCCTTCCTCCTCCTCCTCCTCTCCTCCTCCTCCTCCTCCTCCCTCCTCATCCAGATCCCACCCACCTCCACCTCCTCCTCCTCCTCCCGCCTCCTCTCCTTTCTCCTCCTCCTCCTCCCTCCTCTCTCCTCCTCCTCCTCCTCCTCCTCCTCCTCCTCCTCCTCCTCCTCCTCGTCATCCTCATCATCATAGCCATATTCCGCATCCCGTAGAAGAGACAGAGAACGAGAGAAACTTGTCCGCGCTGACTTCTTGATTCGGCGCTGGACCCCCCGAGCCCCTGGCACGCCACGCCAGGGGCGGCGCCGGAGGCCACGCCGGGGGATGGCGTCGCCGACGCGAGAAATCTGCGCGAGCCTCCGGGAGCTTATGTGTGTGCGGGACTGGAAGATGACCACAGCCACTGCTTCTTGTTTGCGCCGCCTTCCAGCCGGCCGATAAAGAAGCAGTGGTTGTGGTCACTTCCCTAGTGCCAAGCTCAACGAAGACGACCACAACCGCTGCTGTGTTTCTGCGGGCTGGAAGGCGGCAACAGAAGAAAAGCAGTGGCCGTGGTCGCTTTCACGCCCCGTAGAGTGTGAAGATGTTCGTCTTCGAGCCGCTCCACATCGCCAGAGGGTCGAGTCACCGAAGCAGGGAACCGTTCGGGTTCGGAGAGGCGCTCGCTGCTCCCTCGGGTCTTGCCATGGCTGCCCCTCTCTGGCGCCTCGAACACGTTGGCCCCGCGCAAGACCCCACGGGGGACACAACCACACCGCGAGTCAAAACGGTCTTCGAGTGTGAAGAGGTTCGTCTTCGAACCGTTCCACATCGCCAGAGAGTCGAGGCACCGAGACGGGGAGCAGTTCGGGTTCGGAGAGGAGCTCGCTGTTCCTTTGGGTCTTGCCGTGGCTGC
>CAUYUJ010008283.1:0-40000 GCA_963575745.1 Prorocentrum cordatum
GGTGGGATTGCCCTCCCGCCTCGTTTTTTCTCGAGTAGGACGGCCTTCGGGGCTTACAAACAGCGTTTCGCTCGAAACATCATCGGAAAACGCTTCTTGGGCGCTTCTTGGGTATTCTTAGGCGCCTAAGACAGCCCAAGAAGCGGCCAAGACGGCGCCCAAGACGGCCCAAAACGGCCCAAGAAGCGCCCAAGACGGCCCAAGAGCGCTCCAAGAGAGCCCAAGACCGCCCAAGGCGGCCCCAAGACGTCCCAACAGGCCTCCACGACGCCCCAGGAGGCGCCCACGAGGCGTCCCAAGAGGGCCCCAAGAGGCCAAAATCAATGATTTCCTGTAGGAAAACGTACATGTTTAGCATATACGGCTTTTCGCTTTTCATGGCGTTGAAGACGGTCCAAGAGGCCCCCAAGACCGCCCCAAGACGGCCCAAGATGTTCCCAAAAGGCCCCCAAAATAGCCCAAGAGGGCGCCAAGACGGGCCAAGAGGGCGCCAAGACGGGCCAAGAGGCGCCCAAGAGCGCCCCAAGAAGGCCCAAGAGGCCCCCAAGAAGGCCCCAAAACGGCCCAAGAGGGCGCCAAGACGGCCCAAGAGGCGCCAAGACGGCCCAAGACGGCTGCAGGACGGCCCCAAGAAGGCCCCAAGAGGCCCCCAAGAGAGCCCAAAGACGGCAAAAGGCGGCCTAGTTCCTTCACCCCTGCAGCCCAGAAGCTCCCAGGAGGCCCCAAGAGGCCCCCGAAAAGCTTCAAAAGGTCCCCAAGAGGCACCCAAAAGGCTCCCCAAGAGCCCCCCAAGAGGCCAAAAATACTCCGAAAGGCTCTTAGCACCGCGGCTCCCAAGAGCGAGCGGTGACGTAATCGAGCTGATAAGACCAAAGCTCCCAACCGAGAGCTGCGACGTAATAAGTTCTTGACGCCAGGGCACAGGGACGGGCGGCAACGCGTGGACAACGAGCGGTCCACGCAAGGACAACGCGGGGTTCTGGAAAGCTGGCAGCCCAAACGCGGAAAACGCAACGCGACCCGACCGCCCCCTCCAAAACAAGAAACGCGCTCAAAGAAAGCTCCGCGACTCTGCGAGGCTGAGACAGGACAAGCGCGAGGGGAAGGGAGTCAATAAGAGGTGTAAGAGCGGACGAGCCAGCGATCTCGTGCGCTCTGAAAGTAAGTGCGTTGCCCGTCCCCGTGCCAAGCAGGTCGAATTGACCTCCCGCATCGTTTTTTATCGAGTAGGACGGCCTTCGGGGCTTAAACACAGAGTTTCGCTCGAGGCATCATCGGACAACGCTTCTTGGGCGCTTCTTGGGCCGTCTCAGGCGCTTAAGACAGCCCAAGAAGCGGCCAAGACGGCGCCCAAGGCGGCCCAAGACGGCCCAAGAAGCGCCCACGACTGCCCAAGAGCGTTCCAAGAGAGCCCAAGACCGCCCAAGACGGCCCCATGACGTCCCAAGAGGCCTCCACGACGCCCCAGGAGGCGCCCACGAGGCGTCCCAAGAGGGCCCCAAGAGGCCAGAATCACTGATTTTCTTTAGGAACACGTGCATTTGTAGCATATACGGCGTTTCGCCTTGCATGGCGTTGAAGACGGTCCAAGAGGCCCCCAAGGCCGCCCCAAGACGGCCCAAGATGTTCCCAAGAGGCCCCCAAAATAGCCCAAGAGGGCGCCAAGACGGGCCAAGAGGCGTCCAAGACTGTCCAAGAGGCCCCCAATAACGCCCCAAGAAGGCCCAAGAGGCCCCCAAGAAGACCCCAAAGACGGCCCAAGAGGGCGCCAAGACGGCCCAAGAGGCGCCAAGACGGCCCAAGACGGCCCCAGGACGGCCCCAAGAAGGCCCCAAGAGGCCCCCCCCAAGAGAAGAGGCCCAAAGACCCAAAGACGGCCAAAGGCAGCCTAGTCCCTTCACCCCCGCAGCCCAGAAGCTCCCAGGAGGCCCCAAGAGGCCCCCGAAAAGCCCCCAAAGGTCCCCAAGAGGCACCCAAGAGGCTCCCCAAGAGCCCCCCAAGAGGCCCAAAATAATACTCCCAAAGGCTCTTAGCACCGCGGCTCCCAAGAGCGAGCGGTGACGTAATCGAGCTGATAAGACCAAAGCTCCCAACAGAGAGCTGCGGCGTAATAAGTTCTTGACGCCAGGGCACAGGGACGGGCGGCAACGCGTGGACAACGAGCGGTCCACGCAAGGACAACGCGGGGTTCTGGAAAGCTGGCAGCCCAAACGCGGAAAACGCAACGCGACCCGACCGCCCCCTCCAAAGCAAGAAACGCGCTCAAAGAAAGCTCCGCGACTCTCCAAGGCTGAGATAGGAGCGAGGGGGAGGGAGTCAATAAGAGGTGTAAGAGCGGACGAGCCAGCGATCTCGTGCGCTCTGAAAGTATGTGCGCTTTCCGTCCCCGTGCCAAGCAGGTCTACTGGCCTTGTTGGGCCAGCGCCGTGAAGGGTGCCCAGTGTCCCCCTCCATGGAGGTGCCCTATTTTTCCAGGCGTGTGGCCATAGGGCTCTCTTGCTGGCGGTGAGGCGTACAGAGGCTGTTGGCATCAATGTAGCCCTGATAGCTAGGCGTGCTGGCAAGCCCTGCTCAGCCCTGCTGGTGAGCATGGGTAGCCCTGGTGGCCAACAGCGACTGTACGAGGCAGTGGAGAGCTCAACGAAAGCACAATACATGTAGGGGAGCGTGGGTATGGGGTAAGAGGTAAGCGTTTTACCCGTTAAACTAGCCTTGATGGTCATAGTGCTCTCTTGTTGGCGGTGAAGCTTAAGAGGCTGCCATTGTAGCCCTGATGGCTGGAGGTGCCCGCAAGCCCTGCTCAGCCCTGATGGTGAGCATGGGTAGCTCTAGTGGCCAACGGCAACCTGTGCGGGATGAGGGAGAGGTAAAGGAAGCGACAACACGAAGTAGGGCAGGCAGTTGAGGGGGTAGCAGTGGGTGGCACAGCAGTGCGCAGGGTGGCGGTGGCGGCCCCGCGGCCACTCTCGTGGGAAGGCCCAACAAGGGCCTCTCCCTCTGCTCACAGGAACCCTTCACAGGCGTCCCCGAGGTCAAAGACGGGATCCCTCGCCTGCAAGCAAGCGTAGGGTTCCCAGTGCATTGACCTCGGGGCCGCCTGGGAGGGTTCCACCGAGCTTGAGGGACGTTTGGGCTTCTGGCGGTGGCGGGGGTTGTCACGCTCGCGGTGACAGGGTGGCTAGCCACCCTCGCCAAGGTGGAGGGCATAAGGGCTTCTCCCCCTGCACATATGAAACCCCCAAAGCGTCTCCCTTCCCGCCAAGCAGCCGAGACGGCTCGAAGGTGCAAAGATGATCGCGCGTCGCGCGGCGCGAAGCGCGAAGAAAGGTGACCTCTGTAGCTGACGCAGCAGAAATCTGGCCACAAATTGCTCCCGAAATCTGCCACAACTTGTCCCTGCTGGCCTGCTATCCGAGCCGCGCCCGGTCGTGGCGACAAGGGGGCTCTCCGAAGGCCTCGAACAGGGGGATGAGGAGGGGGAGGTCTCCAGCAGTGGAGCCGCTGCGAAGGCCGAGGATGAACTTCGTGTTCAAACGACGACGGTGGCGAAGGCCACGACGACGGTGACGACGCCGACGGCGGCGGCGGCGGCGACGACGACGAAGGCGACGACGATGCCGACGACGCCGACGACGACGACGACGGCGACGACGACGGCGACGACGACGGCGACGACGGCGGCGACGACGGCAGCGACGGTGGTGACGATGGCGACGGCGCCGACGCCCGCGGCGGGGGCAGTGCCCGGCGCGCGGCACAGGCGCCAAGCTGCAACACGTCCAGCCTCGAGTGGCTGAGCACCCTGCGCCAGGTGCTCGGGGAGCGTGGGGCGGCGAGAAAGGAGTAGGAGGTGGAGGAGGAGGAGGAGGAGGAGGACTCCCTTCCTACCCCCCTCCTACTCCACTCCTCCATCATCATCCTCCTTTCTTCCATCTCTCCTCCTCACTCCTCTCTCCCTCCCTCCATCCATCCATCCCTGCGGCTGCTGCTGCTGCTGCTTGAACTTCTCCTTCTCCTCCTTCCTCTCCCTCCTCCCTCTATATTCTCGTCCCCCGTCTTCCCTCCCTCACTTCCTTCATTATGCTCCCTCCTTCCACATAACCATTAGTGCTCCTCCTCCTCCTCCTTCTTCTCTTCCTCCTCCTCCTCCTCCTCCTCTTCCTCCTCCTCCCGCTCCTACCCCTTCATTTTCGACATCATGGTAGATCACAGCTTGGACACTGTCAAAGGCTGGAACACTAGAACTGGCACGAGGGGCTCTCTGAGAAGGGCTTTCAGGTAGGATAGCTCTGTGTGGACAGCGAGTCAAACCCAGAGTAGAACTGTCGATCTTGGGGTCAACCAGCCGGTTTCAAAGATGTCATAGGCGAACGAACAGAGAAAAGGAAAGTCATACAGCAAACCCGCCACTTGGAGCGCGTCGTCATCGTCGTCGTCATCATCAGCAGCAGCATCATCGTCCTCCTCCTCATCAATACCATCATCATCATCATCAGCAGCATCATCAGCATCATCAGCATCGCATCAGCATTAGCATCATCAGCATCCTCATCCTCATCTTCATCATCATCACCAGCAGTCTCATCATCGGTCTCAGCATCCTGGCTACCATCACCACCGTCGTCATCGAGATCATCGTCATCATCATCAGCAGAATCATCATCGCCGTTATCAGCCTGGAGAAGGGTATCGACGGTAATGTGAGCTTTCGTGCACGAGTCGTGTCTTCCAGATATGAGTCGTGCCCAAATATTAATTCAGGACAGTTGGTACCTCAACCTTTTCACCACCATCTCAATCACCCGAATCGTCATCCTCATCATCATCAGCAGCATCATCATAATCATCATCATCATAATCATCAGCAGCAGCAGCATCAGCATCAGCAGCATGAGCATCGTCATCAGCAGCAGCAGCAGCAGCAGCTGCATCATCCTCATGATCATCGTCATCCTTGTGTTCCTGATCCTCCTTCCTTCGTCCCTTCTCGCTCTCTCTCTCTCTCTCTCTCTCTATCTCGCTTCTCCTCCGTCCAGGGGCCAGGGGATGGGCGCCCACGAGGAGAAGGAGAAGGAGGACGGGGAACGATCTGAGAAGGGAGGATGGGGAGGAAGAAGGTGGCGGAGGAGGAGGAGGAAGAGGAAGAAAGGGGAGGAGGAAGAGGAGGACGACGACATCAGGGCAGCGCGTGCACATCAAGCTTTGCTGGTCTTGGCGTACAGGGTTCGTGGTGTGGCGACTGCCAAGGTCTGGTGGGCACAAACTGGGACTCTCGCTTGGAATGCGCTCAGGTTGTATGACATGGCGCCAGATCTTGTCCGAACGCGTGCTCTCGTGTTACATGTGGCTGGGCTTAATGGTCTCACGCCGTAGCCGTTCTAGAAGCTGCAAAGATGGAAGGCTGTTCCTTAGAACGGGGTTTCAACCAGAAAGGTAGGCCCACGGACGGAGTGCTCGTCGTTCAAGGAGACGTCCCCCGCAGGGAAACGAATAGTTGCAGGGACTCGGAAGGAGTGAGTATGGGACGCGAGGTCATGTATTTCAGCATCGTTGGTGCATCAGTGGCATGCCCAGTACTAGTCCCAGGAGTACTGGCATTCCTATTAGTATTGCACTCCTACTGTTGATACGCATCTACTTCAGGCATTCCTAAAATCTCTCCTCTTCCTCCTCCTCCTCCTGTTTCGTCCTATTCGTCCCCCTTCCTCATCCTCCCCATCCTTCTCCTCCTCCCCCCTCTCATTCCGACTATGTCGCTCCTTTACAAGCGGCAGGTGCATGCCCAGGCGCATACAAAAACAAGTGCAGCACGTAAGCATCGCAGGAAATTGACAAGAAGAGGAGTATGAAGTCGGGTCCGAGGAGGAGGAGGAAGTAGATGGAGAAGCAGAGCAAAACGGAGAGAGGGAGTTGCGCAGACATGCGAACGCTAATCCTGGAGACGATGCAGATCAATACACTTGACATCCACGGGCATTTGGCCCTCCCCGGGCCTTTGGGCAACCCCTCAGACGACCCGGAAGAACCTCACGAGAGCCCCAAGAAGGCCCCAGACGGGTTCCAGGCGTTTTGGCGCGCTCCCGAAACGACCCCAGAGAGCCCCAATACGGTCCACGAAGACCCCCAAGAAGCCGTCATACCCCTAAAGATCGCTCCAGAATGTCCCGATAAGCCTCCAAGAGCACTCCCAAGAAGGCCCCAAGAAGCAGAAATTATTGATTTTCTCATGGTTTTTGGTGAATTTGGGGGTTCTCCTCTTTTCGGCTTCCCGACGCTCCAAGACGGCGGTCCTCTGGGCGTCCGAGGCCGCCTGGGAGGCTCCAAAATCGCCCCACAACCATGCGAAAGGGCTTCCAGGCAGTCCAAGAGAGCCCCAAAACGGCACAACAGGGGTCCAAGATGGCCATTAGAGAGCCCAATGGCAGCCCAAGGTGGCCCCAAGACACTCTCCGAAGCATTCCAAATCGTGACCCGGTCGTTCAGGGAGACCGCGGTTGGAGGCAGGGTGGCCCGAGGAAGCCCCCAGAGGCCCCCAGAACACGCCCAGGAGGCCTCCAGAAGGCCTTCAGAGAGCCTGAAAATCTTGTGTGAGGCCCCTAGAGGCTCTCCAAGGAGGAGCCTTCGCAAAAAGAGCTGAGGAAGATGGAGAGAATGCGCAGGGTATGGCGAGAATGAGGACAAAGAAGCATGGAGGAAGGATCACGAATAACATTATTATGACGGCGATGCAGGAAAAGGCAACAAGGAGTTATCATTAAATTGTCGGTTTGACTTTCCTGCCATTCCGCCTGCATACCAAACTTCAAGGACCAAGGTGCATTGCGCGAAGCGCCACTGCAGTCTTGTGCATGTGTATGTGTACATATATATATACACATATACATATATGGACAGCCCCCCCCCCAGCACCCACTCTACGCCTTCTCCCTCTTCCACGAAGCTTGAGACGCATCCTCTTCTCATCATCCCTGCTCCTTTCCGTTCCTCTTCCCGAGTCACGTGTTGCAAGCGGAATGCTTTTTCTAACGCAACCTCAGAAGATGCAAGCGTCCGCTTCCCCCGCCTTTGGGAGAACAGGTATAAGATTTCAGCGGCAGCGCTAACAAGAACGATAAGCGAACCATATGATTTCTGAGGCATTCCAGGGATGCACAGGGATGCTAAGTGACGATCGCTGTGCAGGCTCAGGGATCCCAGGGATTCCAGGGATGCGAAGTCACGATCCCTGAGCAGGCTCAGGGACCTCAGGGATTCCAGGGATGCGAAGTCACGATCCCTGTGCAGGCTCAGGGATCCCAGGGACCCCAGGGATTCCTAACCCTCCAGCAAAACCGACCTGGGGATCCACCAGCGATCCCGCGCTCAGAATCCCTGGGATCCCTGAGCCTGCTCAGGGATCGCGACGTCGGTGGTCAGCAAACCATATGATGTCTCAGGGATCCCAGGGATTCCAAGGATGGCAAGTCACGATCCCTGAGCAGGCTCAGGGACCCCAGGGATTCCAGGGATGCGAAGTCACGATCCCTGTGCAGGCTCAGGATCCCAGGGACCCCAGGGATTCCTAACCCTCCAGCAAAACCGACCTGGGGATCCACCAGCGATCCCGCGCTCAGAATCCCTGGGATCCCTGAGCCTGCTCAGGGATCGCGACGTCGGTTGTCAGCAAACCATATGATGTCTCAGGGATTCCAGGGATGCCAAGTCACGATCCCCGAGCAGCAGGCCAAGGATTTCCAGGGATTCCAGGGATGCGAAGTCACGATCCCTGTGCAGGCTCAGGGATCCCAGGGATTCCTAACCCTCCAGCAAAACCGACCTGGGGATCCACCAGCGATCCCGCGCTCAGAATCCCTGGGATCCATGAGCCCGCACAGGGATCGCGACGTCGGTTGTCAGCAAACCATATGATTTCTCAGGGATCCCAGGGATTCCAGGGATGCGAAGTCACGATCCCTGAGCAGGCTCAGGGATCCCAGGGATTCCAGGGATGCGAAGTCACGATCCCTGTGCAGGCTCAGGGACCCAGGGATCCCAGGGATTCCCCAACCCCCCAAATCTTTGCGAAGTCGCCAGGCCGATTTTGCTGGAGGGTCAGGAATCCTTGGGATCCCTGGGATCCCTGAGCCTGCACAGGGATGGTGACGTCGCATCCCTGGAATCCCTGGGATCCTGAGCCTGCTCAGGGATCGTGACTTGGCATCCCTGGAATCCCTGGGATCCCTGAGACATCATATGGTTTGCTGACCACCGACGTCGCGATCCCTGAGCAGGCTCAGGGATCCCAGGGATTCTGAGCGCGGGATCGCTGGTGGATCCCCAGGTCGGTTTTGCTGGAGGATTAGGAATCCCTGGGATCCCTGGGATCCCTGAGCCTGCACAGGGATCGTGACTTCGCATCCCTGGAATCCCTGGGATCCCTGAGCCTGCTCAGGGATCGTGACTTGCCATCCTTGGAATCCCTGGGATCCCTGAGAAATCATATGGTTTGCTGACAACCGACGTCGCGATCCCTGAGCAGGCTCAGGGATCCCAGGGATTCTGAGCGCGGGATCGCTGGTGGATCCCCAGGTCGGTTTTGCTAGAGGGTTAGGAATCCCTGGGGTCCCTGGGATCCCTGAGCCTGCACAGGGATCGTGACTTCGCATCCCTGGAAGCACTGGGGTCCCTGAGCCTGCTCAGGGATCGTGACTTCGCATCCCTGGAATCCCTGGGATCCCTGAGCCTGCACAGCGATCGTCACTTAGCACCCCTGTGCATCCCTGGAATGCCTGAGAAATCATATGGTTCGCTTATCGTTCTTGTTAGCGATGCCGCTGATATCTTATACCTGTTCACCCAAAGGCGGGGGAAGCGGACGCTTGCATCTTCTGAGGTTGAGGAGGAGGAGGAGGAGGAGGAGGAGGAGGAGGAGGAGGATGGACGAGGTGAAAGAGGGGAAGGAGATGCAGGATCAAGTGGTTGGCTCTCCAGATGACGCTCATTATTCGATGCCGCCGTCTCAGGGCGAGAACCGAATCTGGCAGTAAAGAAAATGCGAGTGCGATCAGCGCGAACCGCGATGAAAACAGCGGGGCTGGGGGGGGGGGGGCTGCGCCTATATATATATATATATATATAATATATATAATGATATTATATATAATACACACATATATATACATGGGTCCGGCCTATCCCCCCCCACACACACACACACACACACACACGCACACACACACACACACACACACACACACACCCTGCTGGAATCGATGTTTCGTTTTGGAGGATTTCGGTCCACCGCAAACGCTTCACGCACGAATTGGGGGGAGGGGGGAGTCGTTTCGTTTGTTCGGAGGTCCTTGGACACTCATCTCCTTGGCCAGGGCCCATATATGCATATACAGGCATACTCGTGCTCCCCCCACACACACACACACCCACACACACACACACACACACACACACCAACCACACCACCACACCACCACCACCACCACCACACCACCACCACCACCACCACCACCACCCCACCACCACCACCACCACCACCACCACCACCACCACCACCACCACCACCACCACCACCACCCACACGCCCCCTCACCTCGCTCTCTCAGCCGCCCCGTGGGCGCCCGCTCCGCCAGGGCAGCGAGGATGGCGGGGGGGGTTCGCGCGGCGGCGGGCGGGGGCGGGGGAGGGGGGGAGGGGGGGGGGGAGGGGGGGGGGGGGGGGGGGCGAAACAATATATATAATATATATATATATTAATATATATATATAAATATATGATTTGTTTTTCGCACACACACAACACACAACCCCTCCCCCCCCCCCCCCCGGGCGGTGGGCGGGGCGGAGGGGGGGAAGGGGGGGGGGGGGAAGTTGAAATTACATTTTTTTCTCGCCCCCCCCCCCCCCCCACGAGTCGGCATCACAAGCGGCGCTGGCCGCGAGGGAGCAGCAGCAGGCCTCCACGCCTCCAGGCCGCAGGGGAGTGCCCCCGAGCACTCTAGGGGGGGGCGCCCCAGGGGGCTCGCGCGGCACAGCGATGCCATGGAGGCGCGTTGATGCGCGATCGCATCGCATTGCTTTGCGACCGCATTGCATTGGCATTGCAATCGCATTGGATTGCATCGCGCTGCGCCCCCCCTTTCCGTTCCTGGCCCCGCGGGGGACCTGGGGCGGAGGGAGGAGGAAGGGCGTCCTCCATTGTGCTTTCATCCAGTCCCTCCTGTCCTCCCCCCATGCGTCTGGGGGGTCTGCGGGGGGGAAGGGAGGGGGAGGAGGAGAAGGAGGAGGAAGAGGAGGAGGAGGTAGAGATCCCACGGGTAAGTAGATAGGTGCACAATGCCTCGCTGAGCCCCCCATCCACCTTGTCGCGGGGAGCTCTCTTGAGGCCTCAGGTTGCATGTCTGTTTAGGGCTGTGCTTGGGCTTGGGCTTAGGCTTAGCTTAGGCTTGGGCTCAGGATTGGGCTTGAGCTTAGGCTTAGGCTTACGCTCAGGCTTGGGCTTAGGATTGGGCTTCGGCTTATGCTTAGGCTCCGGCTTGGGCTTGGGCTTGAGCTTAGACTTAAACTTAGGCTTAGGCTCAAGCTCAGACTTGGGCTTAGGCTTGTAATGTGGACTAGGCTTAAGCTTAAGCTTGGGCTGGGGGGCTTAGGCTTAGGCTTATGCCTAGGCTTAGGCTTATGCCTAGGCTTATGCTTATGCTTGGGCTTAGGCTTTAGGCTTAGCTTAGGCTTTAGCATAGACTTATCATCGGCTTATCATAGGTTTAGCATAGGCTTGCCTTAGTCTTAGCTTAGGCTTAGCTTAGGCTTAGGCTTAGCTTAGGCTTAGCTTAGGCTTAGCTTAGGCTTAGGCTTAGATTATGCTAAGGCGTAGGCTAAGGCTTAGGCTTAGGATTGAACTCCGGCTTGAGCTTAGGCTTAGGCTTAAGTTTAGGCTTGGGCTTGGGCCCAGGCTTAGGCTTATGCTTGGGCTTAGGCTTAGGCTTGGGCTTAGGCTTAGGCTCATGCTTAGGCTTAGGCTTAGATTCGGCTTGTCATAAGCTTATCATAGGCTTATCATAGGCTTAGCTTAGGCTTAGGCTTGGGCTTAGCTTAGGCTCAACTTAGGCTTAGCTTGGGCTTAGCTTAGGCTTAGCTTAGGCTTAGCTTAGGCTTAGGCTTGGGCTTGGGCTTAGGCGACAGATTCGGCTTAGGCTTATGCTTAGGCTTGAGATTAAGATTGGGCTTAGGCTTGGGCTTAGGCTTGAACTTAGGCTTCGGCTTAGGCTTAGGCGTGGGATTGGGCTTAAGCCTAGCTTAAGTTTAGGTTTAGGCTTGGGCTTAGGCTTAGGCTTGGGCTTAGGTTTGGGCTTAGGCCTAGGATTTGGCTTAGGCCTAGTTAGGCTGAGGCTTGGGCTTAGGCTCAGGCTTAGGCTGAGTCGTGGGCTTAGGCTCACGCTTAGGCTTTTGATTAGGCTTAGGCTTGGGCTTCGGCTTAGGCTTAGGCTTAGGCTTGAGCTTAGGCTTGGGTGTAGGCTTAGGGTTAGGCTTGGGCTTAGGCTCAGGCTTAAGCTTAGGACCAGGCTTGGGTGTAGGCTTCGGCTTATGCTTGGGCTTGAGCTTGGGCGTAGGCGTAGGCTTAAGCTTGGGCTTGGGCTCAGGCTTAGGCTGGTGCCCAAGCTTAGGCTTAAGCTCTAGGCTTAGGCTTAGGCTTAGGTGTTAGGCTTTAGGCTTTAGGCTTTAGGCTAAGGCTTAGGCTTAGGCTTAGGCTTAGGCTTGAGATTGGGTTATGCTTAGGCTTAGGTTCAGCTGAGGCTTAGGCTGAGTCTTGGGCTTAGGCTTAGGCTTTAAGCCTAGGCGTAGGCTTCGGCTTAGGCTTGAGCTTAGGCTGAGGCTTCGGCTTGGGCTTAGGCTTGGGTTTAGGCTTAGGCTGGGGCTTAGGCTTAGGCTTAAGCCTAGGACCAGGCTTGGGTGTAGGCTTAGGCTTCGGCTTATGCTTGGGCTTAGGCGTGGGATTAGGCTTATGATTATGCTTATGCTTAGGCTTAGGCGTAAACTTAGGCTTAGGCTTGAGCTTAGGCTTGAGATTAGGCTCAGACTTGGGCTTAGGCTTGGGCTTAGGCTTGGGCTTGGGCTTGGGCTTGGGCTTGGGCTTAGGCTTAGGCTTAGGGTTAGGCTTAGGCTTGGGCTTAGGATTTGGCGTAGGCTTAAGCTTGGGCTGGGGGCTTAGGCTTAGGCTTAGGCTTATGTCTAGGCTTATGATTAGGCTTAGGCTTAGCTTAGGCTTAGCTTAGGCTTGTCATCGGCTTATCGTAGGCTTAGAATAGGCTTATGCTTAGGCTTATGATCAGGCTTAGCTTAGGCTTGGGCTTAGGCTTGGGCTTAGCTTAGGCTCGCTTAGGCTTAGCTTAAGCTTAGCTTAGGCTTATCTTAGGCGCAGCTTAGGCTTAGACTTAGGCGAGGGCTTAGGCTTAGGCTTATGCTTCGGCTTAGGCTTAGTCTTATGCTTAGGCTTAGGCTTAGGTTTAGGCTTGATCTTAGGCTTGAGCTTAGGCTTGGGCTTAGGGTTGGGCTTAGGCTTTGGCTTCGGGCGTAGGCTTAGGCTTTAGGCTTGAGCTTAGGCTTAGGCTTAGGCTGAGGCCTGGGCTAACGCCCAGGCTTAAGCTTAGACTTGGGCTCGGGCTTGGGATTGGGTTTATGTTTAGGCTTATGCGTAGGCTTAGGCTTAGGCTTAGGCTTGGGCTGGTGGGTTAGGCTTAGGCTCAGGCTCAGGCTTAGGCTTATATTAAGCTTATCATAAGTTTAGCATAAGCTTATCATAGGCTGAGCTTAGGCTTCGGCTTGGGCTTAGCTTAGGCTCAGCTCAGGCTTAGGCTTAGACTTAGATTAAGTGTAGGCTTAGGCTTAGGCGAATGCTTCGGTTTAGGCTTAGGCTTAGGCTTGAGATTAGGCTTAGGCTTAGGCTTAGGCGTGGGCTTAGGCTTGGACTTAGGCTTCGGCTTGGGCTTAGGCTGAGGCTTGGGCTTAGGCTTCAACTTAGGCTGAGGCTTAGGCTTGGGCTTGGGCTTGGGCTCAGCTTTGGGCTTGAGCTTAGGATTAGGCTTATGCCTAGTTAGGCTTAGGATTGAGCTTAGGCTCACGCTCATGCTTGGTCTTGGGCTTAGGCTTAGGCTTGGGCTTGGCTTAGGCCTAGGCTTAGGCTTAGGCTTAGGCTCAGGTCTAGGCGAGGGAGTGAGGGCGCATTGATAAGGCTGGCTCCTGCGCGGGGCCCTGGCTCAGGGGCTCGCGACATCGTGGTCGCTCATGGGTCGCGCGGTCTTTTTTCTCATGTCTGCTCAGTTCCATCTGCTGCTCGCAGTGTACACTACCTCTGTTGTTTTTGCAGGTTGTCGTCGAAGGTTTGCTCGGGGGCCCGCGCGCGACGTCGTGGTCGCTCATGGGTCGCTTGGCACGTCGTCAGTTTAGTTGGAAAAAAGGAACCATCGATTCCAGCAGGGGGGGGGGAATAGGCCAGCGCCCATACATACATATATATATATATATATATATATATACATATGTATGTGCATACGTGTACACATGGATACGTGTAAGTGTGTAAAAGACGATTCCGACGCCGCCCTTCCTGCTTGATCTCCTTCCCTTTCTTATTTCCCTTCCACGTTCCCCCCTCCTTCAACCTCCCCCCCCCCCCTCTTCCCTGCATTTTCCCCCACCTTCCCCTCCTCCTCCGCCGCCGCCGCTTCCTCCTCCTCCTCCTCGTCCTTCTCCTCCTCCTCCTCCTCCTCGCCCCTCGTCCCTCGTCTCCCTCATGCCCACATGTGCACGGGCGCACCCGTGTGCCAAACTCCGGCGCCTTGGTTTCGCTTCGCTTCGTCCCTCATCCCTCTCCCTCTCCCTCCCCCCCCCCCCCCCTCCTCCCCCCGCGCGCGGGAAGAGGGGGAGGGAGGCGCCCATGCGAGCGGAAACCCGACTCGGGTGAGCTGGCCCGAGGGCGCTTCACGGTGTCCCCACAGTTGTAGCCGAAGCTACAGTTGAAGTGCGCAGAATTCAGGGAAGGGCCCAGCTTGCAGGTTTGGTTGGCAGCACGTCGTTGAGCGGGGCTGCAGCCCCCCCTGAGCACAGCCCCCCCCCTCTCAGAGCATCAGCCAGACAAGTCGGGTTTGCACCCCCATTCCTTCCTTGACTCTGGGAGCGTTTCGGCACGGCCACGGCCGCCGCCACCGACAGTGGCGGTGGCCGACGCGTCCAAGCTTCGCGGCGTGGAAAGCCAGATTGCGGGGGAGTTCGATATCCTCTGAAAAGGAAAGGGGCACAACAGTAACAGCAGGATGATAGACAAGACCGACAGGGGGAGCAAGACAAGACAAGCGCAGGACGCCACGATAAGTGTGGAGGGAGGACGAGGTGGAGCAGGAGGAGGTGGAGCAGGAGGAGGAGGAGCAGAAGGACGACGACGACGACGACGACGACGACGACGACGATGGCGACGAATACAATGACGGCGGCGACGACGACGACGACGACGATGGCGACGAATACAACGACGGCAGCGACGGCGACGACGGCGACGGCGACGGAGGCCCCGACGAGGGCCCCGCGCCTGTTGAGGTGCGCCCCGGGCACGCCGCCAAGCCGCGGAACCGCACGTCCGTGTCGATGCCCGACCTCCGCACGGCCGCGCGGGAGGACGGCCCACGGCACGCGGCGGCAGGAGGGGAACGAGGGGGGAGGGAGGGAGGGAGGGAGGGGGAGGGAGGGAGGAGGAGGGAGGAATGGGGGGAGGGAGAAAAGAAGGACGGGAAGAATGGAGGAAGGAAGGAGGGAGGAGGGGAAGGAGAGAGGGAGGAGGGGAGGAAGGGAGGAGGGGGGCGGGCGCGGAAGGGAGGGAAGAAGGGAGAGAGAGAGAAGAGAGAAAAAAAAAAAAAAAAAAAAAAAAAGAAAGAGAAAGAGAAAGAGAAAGAGAAAAAAAAGGAGGGAGGAAAAGGGAGGGATAGGGGGGAGGGAGGGGGAGGGGAAGGAAGGCAGGAAGACGGCCTGAGGCCGACTCGCTGGCGGCCTGGGTTGGCCAGACAGGAGCTTGCTGACCATCTCAGCCAGAGAGCTGATCTCACCGTTTACTCTGATTTCACATATCGCCAGGAATTGGCCTCGTTACACCCTTGGTCCCAGCGGAAAGCAGACTTTGAACGGGTCTGGTGATGGGGCCGCGGAAGGAGGAGGAGCTGGAGGAGGAGGAGGAGGAGGAGGAGGAGGAGGAGGAGGAGGAGGAGGAGGATAGAGGCATGAAGGGTGGAAGGAGGGAGGGAGGAAGAGAGAGGGAGAGGAGGGAGAGAAAGAGGAAGAGGAAGAGAGAGAAGAAAGGAGGAGGAAGGAGGGGAGAGGAGGAAGAGGAGAGGAGGAGGAGGAGGAGGAAGGCAGGGAGTGGGGAGGAAGGAGGAGAGAGGCAGGAGGAGGAGGAGGAGGCGGAGCAGGAGGAGGAGAAGGGGGGAGACAGGAAGGAAGGAAGGAAGGAAGGAAGGAAGAGGGAGGAAGAGAGGGAGGAGGAGGAGGAGGAGGAGCAGGAGCAGGAGGAGGAGGAGGAGGAGGAGAGGAGGGGGAGAGGGAGGGAGGGAGGGGTGAGGAAGGGTAAGAGCCAGGGAGGAGGCAAGAGGGAGGAGAAGGGAGAGAGGAAGGGGGAGGGGCACGCGGCGGCGGCAGGGGGAGGAGAAGGGCGTAGAACCTTCGGTTGAAGAAGAGCCCTCCTCCTCCTCCTCCTCATCCTCCTCCTCCTTCTCATCCTTCTCATCCACATCAGCAGCAGCATCATCATCACCATCACCAGCAGCAGCAGCATCACCCTCATCGTCATGCTCATGGTTACCTTCCTCCTCAGCATCATCACCATGAGTATTCCCCCTCTCTATCATCATCATCATCATCATCATCATCATCAGCAGCATCAGCATCAGCATCAGCATCATCAGCATCACCATCATCGTCATCATCAGCATCATCAGCATCATCAGCATCATCATCATCATCGTCATCATCATAGTCACAATCCTCATCATCAGCATCAGCATCATCAGCAGCATCATCGCGTCCCCTCCTCGTCATCCTCCTTGTCCTCCTAGTCCTCGCCTCCTGCTCATCCCCCCCCCCTCCTCCTCAGGTTCCTCCTCCGCTTCCTCCTCCTTCGCCTCCCCTCCCCCCCTCATCCCCCCTGCATCATCCTTTGGCTCCTCCCTCCCTCCCTCTTCTCCTGCTCGTCCTCATCCTCTTCATCCTCCTCCTTCTTCTCCTCCTGCCCACAGGATCAAAACCTTTCAAAGTTGAGGCTCAACCGTCATTCCAATGTTTATGTCGCCCGTTCTGGAGATTCGGTGTTCATCCAAAGTGGAGGTCCGACCTTCTCAAAGTGTGTACTGTTGAGAGGGAGTGAGGGAGCGGGGAGGGAAGAGGGAGGAGAATCTTCTGTGATCGTCATATTTTGAACGCGACGCCTCGCTGCGGCGTTCGTGTTTCGGCGGTGTGAGGAAGGACAGAGGAGGAGGAGGAGGAGGAGGAGGAGGAGGAGGAGAGGGGGCCAGCAATAGGAGGGAAGAGTGAGGAGACGGAGGAGAACGAGGAGGAGGAAGAAGCGATGAGGGTAAGAAGAAGAAGAAGAAGAAGGAGTAGGGAGAGGAGGAGAAGGAGAGCGGCGACCACAACAACGACGACGACAACGACGACGACGACGAGGACGACGACGACGACAATTGACGACGAGGACGACGACGACGACGACGACGACGACGACAACGAAGACGACGACGACGGCGGCGGCGGCGGCGACGCCCACGAGGGGGGGGAGAGGCGGGGAGGGGCAGAAGGAGGGAGAGAGAGGAGAAGGAGGAGAACCGAAGCAGATCCGAAATCAAGGGTGTTCGGCGCTGTTGGGCTGCCTGGGCCTCAGCGCTGGCCGCGATCTTCCGAAGAGACCCCAGGGGAGCCTTGGGGAGTCGGAGGAAGGAGGAGATTGAGGCGGAGATGGTCATCCCCCTCCCGTCCTGCATGCCTCCCTCACTCCCTCTCCATCCATCCCTTCCTGCTCCTCCTTCTCCTCCTTCTTCTCCTCCTCCTCCTCCTCCTCCTCCTCCTTCTCCCCTTCCTCTGTCCTTGTTTATCATTGGTTCTCCTCCTCCTCCTCCTCCTCTTTCTCCTCCTCCTCCTCCTTCTCCTCCTCCTCCTCCTCCTCCTCCTCCTCCTCCTCCTCCTCCTTCTGTTGACTCAGTCTCGTCGTTCTTCCCCGTCCTCGTCAACCTCCACCTCCTCGTCCTCTTCCTCCGCATTCTTCCTCCTGTTACCCCAGACCCTCCAGATCACCTACAGGGGCGCGAAAATAATCGCGCAATGGGCCGCAGAGGTGCCCATCTCTGGGCGTTCGCGCGAGGGTGCGAAGATAACCGCGCAGCGCGCATCGCGCCACGAAATCCGGCGGCCTGGCACCCTCGTCCTCCACATCAGAGGAGGAGGAGGTTGAGGCTTCGTTTCCTGCCTTCTCCGTGATGTCCCACGTCTTGCCCGGATGTTTGGCCCGGGCGGAGGGGTTTCGAGGGAGCCAGTCTCGTCAACGGAGCATCAACCGAAAGTGCACGACGTAAAGTGCAAGGGCCAGATGGCAGCAGGACGAAGTACAGCGCAAAATATTATTTAGCAAGGGCGATTTAGTAAATTACCCCAGTGCGACCCTACCTAGAAGTTGGAGCCCTTAGGAAAGCAGCATAAGTTGCTATGCTATGCCATGCTATGCTGCGCTATGCTATGCTATGCTATGTTGCGCTATGTTATGCTATGCTATGCTAAGCTATGATATGTCATGCTGCGCTGTGCTATGCTATGCTATGATATGCTGTGCTAAGCTTCGCTATGCTATGCTATGCCATGCTATGCTATGCTGTGATATGCCATGCTATGCTGCGCTATGATATGATATGCTATGCTATGCTATGCTATGCTTGGCTATGTTATGCTATGCTATGCTATGCTAATGCAGCGCTGCGCGATGCTAAGCTAAGCTAAGCTAGGCTAAGCTAAGCTAAGCTAAGCTAAGGGGACGTAACTGGGGGAACCGCGGGGCGGATACTGGGGGAACCGCCCGGGCCGGTTCCCACGGCCCGGACCTTTAAGCCAAGAGAGTAAGAACCCTTCTAGGCAGAGCCTAGGTAGGGAATCAAACAGTGTGTTCTAGCAGACCATGTGGTCCAATCTATGTGGCGCGGTCCACCAAAGCTCAACTTGAAGTTATCCACTCCACTGCTCGCGCAAACATCCCACCCACCCAACCGCAACTTGGTTTGCAAACCCCATGCGGAAGCCATTGCGATGAGTGTTTGGTGTTAGCTGGTGCATCTCTGCGGCCGCGCATGCTCGCGCGCAGCGGCCAGCTAGTTTGGCGCGACCGACGCGAACGCGGTGGCGCTGACCGCTCGGCACGTCCCAGCGGGCACTTCAGCGCGAGTCGGTGACTTGGGCGGGCGCGGTATCATGGCAACGTCGACAACGGTAGGCACGATGATGATAGTAGCGCTGCTGGTGGCGATGCTGACAGCGACGACGGGGCAGCTACTGAGGGTGCTGACGCTGATCACGCCGACGACGATGACGGCGTCTTCGCGTCGGTGATGAAGGTTTTCGAAGGAAGTCGAATGGTATAATTTGGCACGGATCGTGCAACCCCAGCACGCGCGCAAGGGCGTTCGAACGATTTCGACATGCGCGCGCGCGCGAAGCCCGTTTGGTAGCATGTGATGAACATGTTGAAAAACTCGTGGTTTTCATAAGAACTCGCACGAGCGCGCGCGCACGCTTTTGTTGAACATCCGCGTTGCGAAACCTTGTGTGTTTTTTTTATTACGTTTTTGGGACACTCGATTTTGAAATCCTTCCGAAACCGAAGGTTTTTGAAGGGTTTCCGCATGCGCGCGCGACGACGCGCGCGTGTGCTTTCGCCCCGTTTCTTGCAAGGGATATATTCAAAACTTTCGACCTGTGTTAAACGAGTCCGCGCGCATAGTATTTTTACAATGGAGCGGGGGGGGGCGGGCGATACCGGTTTGGCTGGGATAGTAGGAATTCACAAGTAGGATGGACATTGGGTCCGCATCCGATGTGTTTTGCATCGGCTCCCTGGGAATCGATAAGTCCGGGGGAGAGGGTAGTATAACCTACACATATATATATATATATGTATATGTATGTATGTATGTATGTATGTATGTATGTATGTATGTATGTATGTATGTATGTATGTATGTATGTATGTATCTATGTATCTATGTATCTATGTATCTATGTATCTATGTATCTATGTATCTATGTATCTATGTATCTATGTATCCAGGTTTAGGGGGCCAGGCCGCCTGGAGCGTGCCTGCGCCATCCATGAGGGGTCCGGGGCCCACTTTCCCTGTGTTTTTATAAGGTTTCGGCGTTCCAGGGCCTCCGAGGGAGGCCGCCCGGAGTGGACCTGCGCCCCCTGGGGGCTCCGGGGCTCACTTTCCCTATGTTTTTACAAGGTTTCCGCGTCCTGGGCCTCGGAGGCCGCCGCCTCCGACCCCCCGTGGGAGGACGGGGCGGCCGGGGAAGTCCAAAATAGTCCAGGAGGGCCTCCAGAGGCTCCCAAGACGGCCCAAGCGGGCCCCGAGTCGCCGAAAGACCGCTCCAGGACGCCCAAGATAGGCCCAAGACGGCCCGAGAGGCCCCCCAAGGCACTCCACGACGCTTCAAGACGCCTCTCCAGAGCGCTTCAAGAGGCCGAAATCGTCAATTTTACAAGGTTTTCGAACGATTTTGGCCTTCCAGCCTTTTCGGCTGTCCGACGTTCCAAGACGGCTCAATAGGCCCCCAAGAGCGCCCCAAGACGGCCCAAGAGGGCCCCAAGACGGCCCCAGAGTCGCCCAAGACAGCCCAACAGAGCCCCAAGACGGCCCCAAGATGCGCCCAAGAGGGGGACCACGACTCCAAAATTCGACCCTCCCGCTTGAAGAGTGCCCCAGGAGGCCCCAAGGAGCCCCCAAGAGGCCCCAGGAGGCCCCCAAGAGGCACCCAGGAGGCCCAAACGAGGCCTAAAGAGGCCACAAAACAGCCCCGAGGAGGCCCCACAACGGTCCCAAAACGGCTACCGAGAAGCTGCGAAACTGCCTTCACGACGTCCCCGACAGGCCAACCACGAGAGAGAGGGCAGTGGCGGGAGCAGTGTGCACAGTGGGCGGGAGCCTTCCGGAACACGCTGCAGGAGGAGGAGGAGGGAGGAGCTGGAGTGAGGAGGAGGAGGAGGCCCTCCCAGACAGCTCCAAGATAGCCGAAGAGGCTTCCAAGAGGGCCCTGGGCGGCCCACGAGGGCCCCAAGGCGGTGCCTGAGGCGCCCAAGACGGCCCGAGAGGGCCCCAAGACGGCCCCAAGAGAGGCCCATGAAGGGAAACACGAACTGAGAATCCGAGCTTCCTACCCCGAGAGGTTCTCGGGAAGTCCCAAGAGGCCCCCAATCGGATCCAAGAGGCCCCCAAGAAGCTCCCAAGAGGGCCGACGAGGTTCCAAGAGATCTCCCAAGGTGGCCCCAAGAGGCACAACTCATTGTTTTACGATTGGGCTTTGACGGGTTTTAATTTTTTCGGCCTTTTGGCATCCCGATGCTCCAAGACGGCCCAAGAGGCTTCCAATACCGCTCCAATATAGAGGAAGAGGCCTCCAAGAGGGCCCCAAGACGGCCCGCGAGGGCCCCAAGACGGTGCTTGAGGCGCCCAAGACGGCCCGAGAGGGCCCCAAGAGAGGCCCAAGAAGGGGAACGCGACCCAGCAGCAGAGCGTTCCCCCCAAAAGGCCCACAGGAGGCCGCAAGAGGCCCCCAGGTGGTCCGACGAGGACCCCAAAAGCTCCCCGAGGGCCCAAAAGGCCCCTAGGAGACGCCCAAGAGGTTTTAAAATAGCCCAAGAGTGCCCTCGATGCGTCAAAACTGCTTCCAGGAGGCACCCGGGAGGCTTCCGGATTGCCTCAATCTGGCCGCAGGTGGCCTCAAGTCGGGCCTCCACGCAGCCAAGACGGCCAATGACGGCTTCAGATTGCAGAGCCGATGCCCCCAAGGGACCCTCAGACGCCCCCCCAAGAGGCACCCAAGAGGTGCCTCCAACAGCCAGTTGACGAAGCATGCGGAACACCCCAGAAGCTCCTCAGATGCCGTCGTGCGCCTGTGCTTGATAGCGTTGTCCAAGATCGTCCAGCGCCCCCCCAGCCTGGGCTAGAACCTGAGCGCGCGCGAAGCGCGCGCGATGGTGGATATATATATATATATATATATACAAAGGATCACGTATGTGGCGTAAGCTGTGGTGCAACCTGGGTGGTGCTAAATAGGTGGTGCAAGCAACGTGGTGCAATATATGTGGTGCGCAGTTTAAGTGGTGCAAACTATGCAACGCAGGACACGTGGTGCAAGCTATGTGGTGCAATTCACTTTGACTGTCTTGGAACTGTCCTCTGCACCGCTCGTGCAAACATCCCACCCTCCCACCCGCAACTTGGTCGCATGACTTCTTAAGACCGTGACGGTGGGTACCAAATTGCACTTGGCAGCGACAGGTTGACGCCGACGACGACAACGACGACGACGACGCCGACGACGACAACGACGACACCGACAACGTCTCCGACGACTTCGACGACGACGACAACGACGACGATGACGACGACGACGACGGCGACACCGACGACACGACGACAACGACGACGACGACGACGACAACGACGACGATGCCGACGACGACGACGACGACGACGACGACGACGACGACGACGACGACGTCGCCAACGAAGACGACGACGACGACGACGAGGGAGGAGGGCGGACGACGACGGCGACAACGACGACAACGACGAGGGAGGAGGGAGGACGGCGACGACGCGAACGACGAAGGAGGGAGGACGCCGACGACGACGACAACGACGAGGGAGGAGGGAAGACGACGACGACGGCGACGAAATAGGACGGACGACGACAAGACGCCGACGACGGATGACGACGACGACGAGGGAGGAGGAAGGACGACCACGGCGACAATGACGACGGAAACGACGACGACGCCAAAGAGGACGACGACGACGACGACGACGACGAGGGAAGACAGAGGACGACGACGGCGACGACCACAACAACAACGAGGGAGGCGGCAGGACGGCGACGACGACGACGACGCAAGAGCGCGCGCGCGCACGCTTTTGTTGAAAATCCGTGTTCGGAACCATGTGTTTTTGTTTGTTTTTGGGACACTCTCGATTTTAACATTCTTCCGAAACCGAAGGTTTTTTAAGGATTCCGGCATGCGCGCGCGACGACGCGCGCGCGTGCACTTCGTCCCGTTTCTGTTGCAGAGGATTCTCGCGACGGCACGCGCGCAAGGGCGTTCGAACGATTTCGACATGCGCGCGCGAAGCCCGTTTGGTAGTATGTTTTGAAAATGTTGAAAAACGCGTGGTTTCTCTAAGATTTCGCAAGGGCGCGCGTGTAAGCTTTTTTAGAAAATCAGTGCTGCGAAACCCTGTGTTTGTATGTTTTTGGGACACTCGATTTGAAATCCTTCCGGGTCCGAAGGTTTGTGCAGGATTCCGGCATGCGCGCGCGACGACGCGCGCGTGCATACTTCGTCCCGTTTTCTTTTTGAAGGGATTCTCGCGACGGCACGCGCGCAAGAGCGTTCGAACGATTTCGACATATGCGCGCGCGCGAAGCCCGCTTGGTAGTATGTTTTGAAAATGTTGAAACACACATGGTTTTCTTAAGGGTTCGCAAGAGCGCGCGTGCAAGTTTTTGTTAGAAAATCAGTGTTGCGAAACCCTGTGTTTTTGTATGTTGTTGGGTAACTCGAATTTGAAATCTTTCCGAAACCGAAGGTTTTTGAAGGATTTCGGCATGCGCGCGCGACTACGCGCGCGTGCGCACTTCGTCATATCTGTTGTAAGAGATGTTTGCAAGCTTGTGGTTTTTGATAAACGAGTGCGCGAGCATAGTACGTTTTGCAGTGGGGTTATACGCATGCACAAATAGGATGGACATTGGGTCAGAATCCGATGTATGTTGCATCGGTTCCCGAGTGGTCTTTAACCGCGGGGGTGGGAGGGTGGTAGACTTTCTCCGTAAGGGCTTCGCCTCCTGCCGCCGGCCCCCTCCGTATCAGAATGGGATACATCAGAGCTGTATTGGGATGTCTGGGCACCGTCTTGATGACATTCGGGAACGTCATGCTAGGGCGGCTGGCGATGAGCAAAACATACCGAGATTCTGAAATCATTGTTGAACGTTTTGTTGTCTTCTTACAGCATTTTCTTCCAGCTGTTCATTGGAAGCGCTCTAACGGCTGGGGATTGATTGTTTCAGGCAGTATTGGGGGACATTGCGGTTTTTCTGTTCAGGAGAAGGAGTGTCGCCTTTGGGCAGCCTCCGCGAGGTGGATTCGTAGCCTGGGGGTGCGCATCCAGCGTAATTTACAAGGGATCGTGGCATCGAAGGCGCGAATGTGGCGTAATTTACATGGGATCGTGGCCTGGGGGGCGCGAATTTAATATAATTCACTAGGGATCGCGTGGCCTCGGGGGCGCGACTGCGGCGTAATTTACAAGGGATCGTGGCCTCGGGGGCGCTCGTGCGGCGTAATTTACGAAGGGGTCTTGAATTTGGCGTAGTTAATGTATGAGGGATCGTGGCCTCGGGGGCGCGAACGTGGTGTAATTTACGAGGGATCGTGGTCTGGGGGGCTCGAATGTGGAGCCCACCGCCGGATTTTCAAGAAACGGCGGGGGGGCAAAACAATACCAGCGGAGCACATATCCCAATACAGAAAATTATCGTTTTCCTGCTCTGGAGAGGGGGGCGCGTTTTCGGCAGCCTCCACAGGGCGGATTCGTGGCCTCGGGGGCGCGCCCGCTGCTCAATTTACAAAGGTTCGTCGCTTCGGGAAGGCGAATTTTGAATAATTTACCAAGGATTCTGGCGTCGGGGGCGCGAATGTGGCGTAATTTACAAAGGATCGTGGCATCGGGGGCGCGAACGAGGTGTAATTTACTAGGGATTCTGGCCCGCGAACTTTGCACAATTTACGCGGGATTATAGCTTCGGGGGCACAAATCTCACGTATTTTTTACATGTCCCACGCCGCCCCAGGAATTCTGAGAGCCCTCCCGGGGGACGCTAACCAGGGCCCTTTTCGGCTCCCCCCCCTCGCGCGGACAGTAACAATTTACAGTAGGAAGCAGAAAGCAGTACTGTAACAATTGAAACTGGAAGCTGGAACTGGCGCAGGGAGCAGCAACCTTAATCCTCGCAGCCTGATGGCCCCGCAAGGGGGCCGGCGGATTTTGTTTGAAAGGAGATTCTGTGTCAAGCTAACGTATTTTCCCATGTGGTGCAAATTATGTGGTGCAAAATGTGTGGTCCGATCGATGGGGCATGAGCTATGTAGTGCAAGGTATGTGGTGCAACAGGTATGGTGCAAGCCACGCGGTGAAATCTATCTGGTGCGGTATCTGTGGTGCCGTACATGCGTTCTCTTCGTGGTACAAGCTACGTTAAGCAATACATGTGGTGTAAGGTATGCGGTGTTGTGTGCGCATTGTGGTGCAATATATCCGATGCAACGTATGTGGTGCAAGCTATGCAGTGCTATATGTGTGGTGTCTACTACATGGTGTAATGTGTGCAGTGCTATGTGGTCTAAGCTACGTAGTGCAATCTATGTGGTGCAATTAATTTCTGTTCGCAGTGAGTTGTCCACTCCACTGCTCGCGCAAACACCCGACCCACCCACCCGGAAGTTGGTTTGCAAAATCTCTTAAGACCGTGACGGTGGGTACCAGATGGCACTTCGCAACGACAGCGACGCCGACGACGACAGCGACAACGACGACGACGACGCCGCCGACAACGACTACAACGACACCGACGACGTCTCCAACGACTTCGACAACGCCGACGACGACGACGACGACGACGACGACACCGACGACGACGACGACGCCGACGCCGACGACGACGACGACGACAACGACAACGACGACGACGATGACGACGCCGACGACGACGACAACGACGACACCGACGACGACGACGACGACGTCAACGACGACGACGACGACGACGACTACGACGACGACGACGACGACGACGGCGGCGACGACGACGACGACGCCGACGTCGACGACGTTGAAGACGACGACGACGACGCCGACGCCGACGACGACGACGAAGACGACGACGACGTCGCTAACGAAGACGACGACGAGGGAGGAGGGAGGACGACGACGGTGACAACGACGACAACGACGAGGGAAGAGGGAGGACGGCGACGACGCGAACGACGAAGAAGGAGGAAGGACGGCGACGCCGACGACGACAACGACGAGGGAGGAGGGAAGACGACGACGACGACAACGACGACGACGACGACGGCGACGAAATAGGAAGGGACGACGACGAGACGCCGACGACGGACGACGACGACGACGAGGGAGGAGGAGGAAGGACGACCACGGCGACAACGACGACGGAAACGACCACGACGCCAAAGAGGACGACGACGACGAACACGAGGAAAGACAGAGGACGACGTAGGCGACGACGACGACGACGACGCGGGAGGAGGGAGGACGGCGACGACGACGACGACGACGACGACGACGCAAGAGCGCGCGCGCACGCTTTTGATGAAAATCCGCGTTGCGAAACCTTGAGTTGTTGGACACACGATGTTGAAATCCTTCCGAAGCCGATGGGTTTTGAAGGATTTCGGCATACGCGCGCGACGACGCCCGCGTCTGCACTTCGTCCCATTTCTTGCAGAGGATTCTCGCGACGGCACACGCGCAAGGGCGTTCGACAGATTTCGACATGCGCGCGCGAAGCCCGTTCGTTAGCACGTTGTGAAAATATTGAAAGACCCGTAGTTTTCTTAAGATTTCGAAGAGCTCGCGCGTAAGCTTTTTTAGCAAATCAGAGTTGCGAAACCCTGTGGTTTTGTATGTTTGGGGGGGAACTCGATTGCGAAATCCTTCCGACACCGAAGGTTGTTGGAGGATTTCGGCATGCGCGCGCGACGGCGCGCGCGAGTGCACTTCGTCCAAATTTTTGCTAAGGGATTCGTGGAAAAGTGTTATGTTTGAACAAAAGATGTCCCCGCGTATCGTTTATTTTATAAGGGAACCTCAGGGGGGTCGATACCGGCCCCCCGGGGATAGTGCAAATTCATATTTAGGATGGACATGTGGTCAGAATCATAAATGATTTACATACCCGAAAGGGGGACGGATAACGCCGGTGGGGGGGTAGAGTCTATTCTCTTTTTAGAAAGGAGAATCTACGTGGGGTAACATGTGTGGTGCAATTCACCAATGGTCGCAGTGAGTTGTCGACTCCACTGTTCGCGCAATCACACTACCCACCCACCCGCGACCAAACCCATGCGACGGCGATCGCGATGAGTGCTTGGCGTGTGGCCGCGCTAGCCCGCACATGCTCGCGCGCGAGGCGGCCAGCTAGTGCGCCGCGACCGACGCGGCCGCGGTGGCGCGGGCGCGGTATCATGGCGACGCCGACAACGGTAGACGCGATGATGACAGTAGCGGTGATGATGACGATGGTGGCGATGACGACGGCAAGGCCAATGACGGCGCCGATGTTGATCACACCCACCCGTGACGATGACGATGCCTTCGCGTCGGTGATAATTTGTTTGGAAGAAGTTCAACGTGCGCGCGCGGCCGACGCGCATGAGGGACACGCGTGGTATCATTTGACACGGATCGTGCCCCCCAGCACGCGCGCAAGGGCGTCCGGATGAGTTCGACATGCAGCGAGAGAGGCCCGATTGGCAGAATTTGATGACAAGGTTGCAAACTGATGTCTTTTGAATAAAAATCCGCAAGAGCGCGCGCGCAGGCTTCTTTGAAACTTGATGTTGCAAAACCATGTGCGTTTTCAAGTTTTTGAGACACTCGATTTTGAAATTGCGCGCGCGACCACGCGCGCGCTCATACTTCGCCCCATATGTTGCAAAGGGTTATTGCGACAGCACGCGCGCAAGGGCGTTCGAACGATTTCGACACTTGCGCGCGAAAGGCCCGTTTGGTAGCATGTTATGAAGCTGTATAAAACCGATGGCTCTCCTTAAGAATGCGCAAGAGCGCGGGCGCTGGTTTGTGTTGAAAGTCCTTGTTGCGAAACCATGTGTTGCTCTAAAACAAAAAGTGTTTCGACAGCGACAACAGGTGCGCGGCGACCGACACCCAGGGTCAGAAGCAGTGGCGGCGGACGGCGGCGACAGGCGGAGACGGCGACAACAAGCCCGCTGGGCCGTCACCCAGGCCCAGTTCCTTTTAAAACCAAGCAAGAACCCCTAGATATAAGCACTGTTTGGGGAATGCGGATGGAACGTTGCATCCGTTACCATATAGTCCGTATAAAAATCGGTGCAATTCTGGGGCCCCTAAGAATGTGTGCGCTGTGGGGCCTCACTGGTTTTTTGGAGGAGCTTCTTGAGGGTTTGTTGCGGGGCGTCGTTGGGAGCCTCTTGGAGACGTTAGGCCGCCTGCTGGCGTTGGGGGGCCACTGGGCGCATTCGGATGCCGTCTTGGCGGCCGTTCGCCCGCCGTCCGACCATATGAGTTCTCATAGAATGCCAAAGTCAAATCAATGTTTCTCAAAGTCCCCTCCTCCTTCAGCAGCGCTGAACCATGCTTCCAGCAAGCCGCAGTCTGCGTGCGCATATGAGTACAAGCTTCCCATATCTACAACATGAGCAGTATTAAGACGCGGTCCACAATTAGCATTACTAAGGAGACAATACGAAACTAGCTTCCCCATGTAAGTTGCACGAAAAACATGATCAGTCGACTGCCCCAAAGCAATCCGCAACACACAACCGTGAGAATGGATGTTCCCTGATGACCCTGTCATTAAGTATCCCAGTGCGACCCTACCTAGGAGTTGGAGCCCCTAGGAAAGCAGCATCAGTAGTAACAGTAACGCTAAGCTCAAGCTAAGCTGAAGCTAAGCTAAAGCTAAGCTGAAGCTAAGCTCAAGCTAAGCTGAAGCTAAGCTGAAGCTAAGCTAAAGCTAAGCTAAAGCTGAGCAACAGCTAAGCTAAAGCTAAGCTAAAGCTAAGCTAAAGCTAAGCTAAAGCTAAAGCTAAGCTAAAGCTAAGCTACAGCTAAGCTCAAGCTAAGCTAAAGCTAAGCTAAACGCTAAGCGAAAAGCTAAGCGAAACGCTAAGCTAAAGCTAAGTTACAGCTAAGCTAAAGCTAAGCTAAAGCTAAGCTAAAGCTAAAGCTCCCAGGGGACTGTGGGGAACCGCTCCCAGGGGACTGTGGGGAACCGCCCGGGGCGCTTTGCACTGCCCGGCCCCTTTAAGCTAAGAGAGGAAGAACCCTTCTAGGCAGAGCCTAGGTAGGGAAAAATTCAGTACTGGTAAGGTGCCCCAGGTAATCTGTGCTAACTACTACGGTGGCCAGCGTGGACCCCAAAGCAGTGTGCAATCTACGTGGGGAAACCTATGTTGTGCAGTATACATTGTGCAATCAATGTTGTGCAATATACGCGGTGCAATATATGTGGTGCAATGAGTTTGTGTTCGCATCGGGTTGTCAAGTCCAGTATTCGCGCAATCACCCCGCCCACCCGCAACTTGGTTTGCATGAGCCCATGCGGCGGCGATTGCGGTGAGCGGCGTTGGTTGGTGCACTTCTGCGGCCGCGCTAGCCCGCGCATGCTCGCGCGCGCAGCGGCTAGCTAGTCTGGCGCGGCCGACGCAGCCGCAGTGGCGCTGATCGCTTGGCACGTCCCAGCGCGCACTTTTGTTCGAGTAAGCGATTTGGACGGGCGCGGTATCGTAGCGACGCCGACAACGGTAGACACGATGATGGTAGTAGCGATGATGGCGACGATGATGACGACGACGGCAAGGCCGATGACGGACCAGATGTTGAGCACGCCAACGACGATGACGGTCTCATCGCTTCGTTGATGAAAATTGTGTAAGGAGTTCGACATGCGCGCGCGGCCGACGCGCGCGAATGACCCCCGTGAAATGTTTTGCGTGGGATCGTACCCCACCCCCGCACACACCCAGAACACGCGCAAGGGCGTTCGAATGATTTCGACATGCGGCGCAGGAGGCCCATTCGGTCGACGTGGATGAACATGTTGGAAAAACGATGGGATATTTTGGGGCGCGACTTACGTCGTGCAATCTAAGCGGCGACGGGGTGGCGACAAGGAGGCGACGGCGAACACGGAGCCGCCTGACCGCCAGCCAAACGCAGCTCCTTTATTGTATTCCCAACCAGATTGTGGTGTTGGGCTCTCGTTTTGAAGAGACATCGCCCCGCGTCTCTTTCTTCCCGCTGCCAACTCCCTCCTCTCATCATCAGCATCATCATCGTCATCATCATCACCCTCGTCATCGTCATCATCACCGTCACCATCGTAATCGTCATCCTCGCTGTCAGCATCACCGCACTCATCACCACCATCGTCATCAGCATCATCATCATCATCATCATCATCATCATCATCATCATCATCATCGTCATCATCATCATCATCGTCATCATCATCATCATCATCATCATCATCATCATCATCATCATCATCATCGCCGTCGCCACACCAACTTCGGCACACCACTCCCACGTTTCGTGGCCCCACGGCGAGTTCCACCGAAGGTGCCAGTGGCGCAGCCCGCATGCGTCACGCACACCCATTTCGGCACACCCCTCACCCGTTTCGTTGCGTCACGCACACCAATCTCGGCACACCCCTCACACGCTTCGTGGCCCCATAGGGAGCTCCACCGAAGGCCCCAGCGGCGCAGCCCGCAGGGGTCACGCACACACATTTTGGCACACTCTTCACACGTTTCGTGGCCCCCTAGGGAGCTCCACCGAAGGTCCCAGTGGCGCAGCCCGCATGCGTCACGCACACCCGCTTCGGCACACCCCTCACACGTTTTCGTGGCCCCATAGGGAACTCCACCGTAGGTCCCAGTGGCGCAGCCCGCATGCGTCACGCACACACACTTTGGCACACCCCTCATACGCTTCGTGGCCCCATAGGGAGCTCCACCGAAGGTCCCAGCGGCGCAGCCCGCATGCGTCACGCACACCCATTTGGGCACACCCCTCACACGTTTCGTGGCCCCATATGGAGCTCCACTTGACGTCCCAGTGGCGCAGCCAGCATGCGTCACGCACACCTATGTCGGCACAACCCTCACACGTTTCGTGGCCCCATAGGGAGCTGCACCGAAGGTCCCCGCATGCGTCACGCACACCAATTTCGGCACACCCCTCACACGTTTTTGGGCGCCATAGGGAGCCCCACCGAAGGTCCCAGTGGCGCAGCCCGCATGCGTCACGCACAGCCATCTCGGCACACCACTCACACGTGTCGTGGCCCCATAGGGAGCTCCACCGAAGGCCCCATTGGCGCAGCCCGCTCTTGGGAATAACACATGAGGTTTTTTGCCCGAGCAATCCGTATTCACTGAGCCGTCAATAACGCAGAAAAGCAAAATCAGTCTTTATGTAACAAAAAAAGACTGAGCAGATCGATTGCTGGATACAGCGGTAATCGGCGTCATTGCGTAATCACCGCTCCTTACAGAATAACCATGTCAACAAACATTAGATAGTCGTTGGTAAACGATATGTCGATTGTGCGCTTATGTTCTTCGCGGCGCAGCTTACAGCACAGTCGCGTGCCGACACACCCGCCCGCAGCAGCGAGCATCGAGGAGGCGGGGGGGGATTCCAAATGTCTCAGCCACCAGCACTCCGTGTGGGCTCTTGTGCCACGGGCCGGCTCTTTCGTGCTCCCTGGGTTGGGAGCCAGGTGGACGGCGACGGCGGCGGCGACGACAGTGGTAGCGGCGGCGACCCACGGCGACGACGACGTTGGCGGCGGTTGCGATGGCGGCGTCCTACCGCCTCGCCCTACGCGGCGGGCCGCCGCTCGCGCGAGCGCGCGCGCACCGTGCGAGGGCGGCGCCACGCGGAGTTCGGGCGAGCTGGCGGGGCAGCACCCGGAGGGCACCTACCTCACCTCCTCGCCGACGGCCCCTGCCGCCCTCGCCACCGCCCGCGCGCCAGCGCGAGCGCCAGCACGCACCCGCGCGCTCTCCGATAAGATCGCTCCGCGTCGGCCCGGCGGCGGCGCCTCGAGATTAAATTTCTGGGCCGTTTGGCGGGGCCTCGGGGGGGGCCTTCGTATCTCGACTGGTCTCGGCAACGCGTAACGGTGGACTTTCGCCAAAGTGATTTTTGATAACGGCCCGCGGGAGTCCCCCCCAGCGGTGGCCTGCGCGCTCGGATGCGGTCCCCCCACCCGCGGCCCACGAATTCCGCGCACCGACGGTCGCCCTCGCCCCCAAGGTCACTCTTGCGCCTAGCCGTTGGACGCGGCCTGACAAACTGGTCAGGATGGCGCTCTGGACGAGGCCAGGGATCGCTTGTGAGCAAAGGTGGCGGCAGGTTCCCGCCGCGCTCGAGGGCAAGGGCGGCAATGGCGCAAGCGCTCGACGCTGAAGGCCTTCGGCGGCCTGAACGAGGCCAATATTGAACACAAGATCCACGAGATCCCCGTGGTGCCCACTCCCTGAAAGCGTTTTCTCGCGATTTGTAGGGCCATCCAGGACCCTCTATGGAAGACTTCACAGCCTCGTGAAGCACACAAGAGCTCTTCAAAGTTTTTCCCAACCATCCTGTGGTGTTGGGTCCTCGTTTTGAAGAGACGGTGGCCCGCGTCTCCTCTCCTCCTCCTCCTCTCTTCCTCCTCCTCCTCCTCCTCCTCCCCCCTCCCTCCTCTATTTCGGCACACCCCTCACACGTTTCGTGGCCCCATAGGGAGCTCCACCGAAGGCCCCAGTGCTGCCGCCCGCATGCGTCACCCACACCCAATTCGGCACACCCCTCACACGTTTCGTGGCCCCATTCCGGAAGGCCCCAGTGCTGCCGCCGATGCGTCAGGCCACCAGTTTCGCCCCATGCCGCCCGCATGCGTCACCCACACCCAATTCGGCACACCCCTCACACGTTTCGTGGCCCCATAGGAGCTCCGCCGAAGGCCCCAGTGCTGCCGCCCGCATGCGTCACCCACACCCAATTCGGCACACCCCTCACACGTTTCGTGGCCCCATAGGAGCCCCGCCGAAGGCCCCAGTGCTGCCGCCCGCATGCGTCACCCCCACACCAATTCGGCACACCCCTCACACGTTTCGTGGCCCCATATGAGCTCCGCCGAAGGCCCCAGTGCCGCACCCGCTTCGCGTGTGGCCCCATATTTGCGTTGGAGCTCCGCCGAAGGCCCCAGTGCTGCAGCCCGCATGCGTCACCCACACCCAATTCGGCACACCCCTCACACGTTTCATGGCCCCATAGGAGCTCCGCCGAAGGCCCCAGTGCTGCCGCACGCATGCGTCACCCACACCCAATTCGGCACACCCCTCACACGCTTCGTGGCCCCATAGGAGCTCCGCCGGAGGCCCCAGTGCTGCCGCCCGCATGCGTCACCCACACCCAATTCGGCACACCCCTCACACGTTTCGTGGCCCCATAGGAGCTCCGCCGAAGGCCCCAGTGCTGCCGCCCGCATGCGTCACCCACACCCAATTCGGCACACCCCTCACACGTTTCGTGGCCCCATAGGGAGCTCCGCCGAAGGCCCAGTGCTGCCGCCCGCATGCGTCACCCACACCCAATTCGGCACACCCCTCACACGTTCGTGGCCCCATAGGGAGCTCCGCCGAAGGCCCCAGTGCTGCCGCCCGCATGCGTCACCCACACACAATTCGGCACACCCCTCACACGTTTCGTGGCCCCATAGGGAGCTCCGCCGAAGGCCCCAGTGCTGCCGCCCGCATGCGTCACCCACACCCAATTCGGCACACCCCTCACACGTTTCGTGGCCCCATAGGAGCTCCGCCGAAGGCCCAGTGCTGCCGCCCGCATGCGCCAGCCCGGCACACCCACACGTTCGTGGCCCCACTCTACCGAAGCCCCCATTGCTGCCGCCCGCATGCGTCACGCACACCCAATTCGGCACACCCCTCACACGTTTCGTGGCCCCATAGGGAGCAGCGAAGGCCCCAGTGCTGCCGCCCGCATGCGTCACGCACCCCAATTCGGCACACCCCTCACACGCTTCGTGGCCCCACAGGGAACTCCACCGAAGTTCCCGGTGGATGTGCCCGCATGCGTCCCGCACACACATGTCGGCACACCCCTCACACGTTTCGTGGCCCCATAGGGAGCTCCACCGAAGGCCCCAGTGCTGCCGCCCGCATGCGTCCCGCACACCCATTTCGGCACACCCCTCACGCGTTTCGCGGCCCCATAGGGAGCTCCACCGAAGGCCCCAGTGGGTGTGCCCGCATGCGTCCCGCACACCCATTTCGGCATACCCTTCACACGTTTCGTGGCCCCATAGGGAGCTCCACCGAAGGCCCCAGTGGGTGTGCCAGCATGCGTCCCGCACACCCATTTCGGCACACCCCTCACGCGTTTCGTGACCCCATCACACGTTTCGTGGTCCCATAGGGAGCTCCACCGAAGGCCCCAGTGGGTGTGCCCGCATGCGTCCCGCACACCCATTTCGGCACACCCCTCGCACGTTTCGTGGCCCCGTAGGGGGCTCCACCGAAGGTCCCAGTGCTGCCGCCCACATGCGTCCCGCACACCCATTTCGGCATACCCTTCACACGTTTCGTGGCCCCATGGGGAGCTCCACCGAAGGCCCCAGTGGGTGTGCCCGCATGCGTCCCGCACACCCATTTTGGCACACTCCTCACGCGTTTCGTGACCCCATCACACGTTTTGTGGTCCCATAGGGAGCTCCACCGAAGGCCCCAGTGGGTGTGCCCGCATGCGTCCCGCACACCCATTTCGGCACACCCCTCGTACGTTTCGTGGCCCCGTAGGGGGCTCCACCGAAGAAGATATTCACAATTGCGGTATTCACAATTGCATATGGTTGGGTCCTTCGCCAGGATAATTTAGAACCACCTAGAGCCCTCGAGGGCACTGGGGTGCCCTCTAAATCCGTCCAGGGCCTGCTAGAGCATCTTGCAATCCTTTAGGGCCTTCTGGATCATTCTGGAAGCCCTCTAAAGCTGCTTTGATCCCCCTAGACTGTCGAAACTACTGCGATGCTTATGAAAAGCCTCAAGAGTATCCGAGCCTTCCTGATCTTTCTAAAGCTTCTAGAGCCCCCCCTACAGAGCACTCTGGAACCCACTAGAGCAGTTTAGAAACACTCGTTCTAGAGCCTTCTAGAACACTTTGGGGAATCCACTTTGAGGAATGATTTGTCAACTATCTAACTCTCTAAAGCCATCGAACGAGCCCATGCGCATACAAGCGCTTCGAGATCCGTTTATTAGGACCCGCTTAGAGGATGCTAGAGCCATCTGGAGCATACAACCTTCCAGCTAGAGCTCGCTAGAGCCTTCGAGGGCGCACAGATGCTGTCTCGACCAGTCTAGAGCTTTCCAGCACATTCCAGAATCCTCTGGAATCGCCCAGAGCATTGCCTAGAGCTGTCCAACCCAGCCCCAGGGGATGCAATCGAGACGCGCCGCCCTGCTCCGGAAGGTGTAGCCGCCCTGGTCCGGAGGGTGTGGCCGAGGTGGGAGGAGTGGGAAGAAGAGGAGCAGGAGGAGGAGGAAGGACGCTAGGCGTTAGACACGAAATTAGCTGTGAACGCCGCACTCACATCTAGTTTTGTGATTGACGGAGGAGGAAGAGGAGGAGGAGGAGGAGGAGGAGGAGGAGGAAGAGGAGAAGGAGGAGGAGGAGGAAAAAGACGCGTGAGTCACAAAACTAAGTATGAACGCCGCGTTGACAATTTTTTCCTGACCAACGGAGAAGGAGAAGGTGAAGGAGAATGAGGAGGAGGAGGAGGAGGAGGAGGAGGAGGGGCGAGAAGCGTTCGTCACAAAACACAGTGTGAACGCCGCGTTGACAACTGGATTTCTGACTGAGGAGGGGGCTGGTGATGGTGATGGTGGGGTGGGGGGGGGGGAAACAAAAAACAAACAAACACAAAACAGCCCTTCATTTTTTCTCAACACACACGCGCACAAACACACACACACACACACACACACACACACACACACCACTGCCACCACCACCACTTCCTGACCGCCACCACCGCCACCACTTAAATGGGACTTGGCTGCGATGGACTGCTCAGGCATGCACCTTGCCCACTGGGGTCCCAAGGAAATCGAAGGTCTTCCTTCAGGAGGTGCGAGGCTCCCTTGAGGAAGCCTGAGGGTCTCGGCCGTGATCCGATGGTTCCCGTAAAAGTCCTTCACCATTTCCGAAGGACGCTGCAGGAAGGGCGTAATGAAATTTGATTTTCGCAGGGGGGGGGATTCGACCTCTGAACCAGTCGACCCACCTCCTTGCCGCTTGGGTGGGATATGAACGGTTTCTTGATCTTCACCGCGCGCTTTCTTTATCCCGATGGCTACTGCCATCCCGCTTGACTCCATCAGCTCTTGGCCCAGTGGAAAAAACCTGCAGCTGTTGATGAATGGTGTTTGTTTCTCCGATGGTCGGCGTGGGAGAGTGCGCGGCGATCGGCCAGAGCCAGGCGCTGGCATTGGCCAGGTGCCAGGCCGCCAAGCGATCCCTCTCCGACACTGCAGTCTTTTCGCGACGCGGGCCCCCGAGGATCTCGACCACTTCCCCATGGCCAGCTGTTCATCATGCGCAGTCTTCTCACGGGGGGGAGCGGCCGCCGGAGGCCGAAACACGGCGAAAAACCAGCCGTCGCGATTATTGTGCGACGCCTGGATTTGAGGGTTGTCGCCGGCCAGACCAGGTGCGGGCGGGCGAGCTTTGGACCAGGATTATTCGTTCCAGAGCGTTTCGAGACGCTCTCAAAACGTTCCAGATCGCTCTGGAATTGCCGCGGCGCCCGATACATACTCCAGAACCGCCAGATATAGAGTTCCCCGATGTGTCACGGTCCGATGTTGTTCCTGGCCTGGCCTCGACTTCCAGGTCATCAGCCGGGAGGCAACGGGGTTCAGCGCAAACGGGGCTCAGCCAGAGCGCGTGTGCAAAGCCAGATCTTGGCTGAGCCGGTTTGGGGAGCCGTTCGCGGCTTTGGAGGCGCACTTGCATATTGGTTGGGGCGGGTTACGAGGCCCCTAAAAGATTGCAGCGCAGTGCTTTCCAAATTGGATGAGCGGGGTTTGCGTTTGCGCTGAGGCAGCCCCCGCCCGATTCGAGCGTGCCGCCGCACGCTGGGGGGCGCCCGCCAGATCGCCAAGTACCAGAACTTCGCCCAGACGAGGCACCTCGTCGGCAAGTACAGGCCGCCAGCCGCGCGCCGCCGCCGTCACCGTCGCCATCGCCGTCGAAGGAGGAGGGAGAAGAGGAAGAGGAGGTGAAGGAGGAGAAGGAGGAGGACGGAGGAGGAGGAGGAGGAGGACCAGAGCACACGCAAGATGCAACAACGATGTTGAAGTACACCCTCCTGTTCTGAGTCCCCTCCGCGTAAGTCCCTCCACGCCTTCCTTTTCACTATAAAGAAGCGCCCCTTTGAAAGACCAGCTTACTTTGGGCCATCCAGGCGAGAGCCCTGGATTGACAAGGAACCGCCTTGCAATTTTCCAGCGAATATCGAAGAACGCGAAAAGGTATGATCATACACCTCACCAGGGTGTCCAGCGATATCCCCGACCGCCCCAATTTGTGTAACGGTTGCGCAAGTTCAAGTTTTTGTCCATGATTTTCGGAGATGTTTAAAGCGAGAGCCCCATATTGAAAAGAATTGTCCATCCATCCGTGCGACTGCTGTATAAAGCTTATGTTTTTAGATGCCAGGAAGTCTCAAGCGGGAGCCACCTTGTGAAGAGGAACCGCTGTCCATCTTTGTCACTGCTGCAAGTTTGAACGACGAATGCGCGCGGCGCTAAGGCGTGAAGAGAACGGCCCGCCCTCCATGCTTCTAGCCGCTGCAAACTGGTAAGGCGAATGCGCGCGGCGCTAGGGTCAGAGCTCCATTTTGAAAGGTAACCGCCTTCCGTCCGTGTAACTGATGTTAAATGCTACGCGCATGTGCGGCGAAGGCGAGAGCCCCTCCATGCCCCAAATTATGTTTGCCTGGTGGGTGCTAGGCCTGCGCGGTCTGCCTCGGGTTGCTTGGTATTGTTGTTGGTTGCGATCCTCGGGTTGCTCGGTATTGTTTCTTGAACGCCTTCCTAGGATTCCTTGGTCTTGCTTGTTGACCGCCTTTCTCGCGTTTCTTGGTATGAGCTCACTGCTGCCTAGCAATTTCAAACAGCGCCAGGCAACGCCAAGCAACGCCAAGCAATGACAAGCAACGCCAAGCAACGCCAAACCATGGCGGTTAATTCCAAGCAATACCTAGCAATGCCAAGCAATGCCAAGCAACGCCTTGCAACGCCGAGCAAATCCAAGCAACGCAAAGCAACGCCAAGAAATGCCAAGGAACGCAAAGCAATGTCAAGCAACGCAAAACAACGCCAAGAAACGCAAAGCAAAGCAATGCAAACCAATGCCTCCGTGGTTACTTGCTTAGGAGGCTTTCTGGTCGGGGTCACGCCGGGTCATGTGAAATGGAACCTCTTCGTCCTTGTCTTGTAAGTGTTGCAAACATGTAAGACGAATGTGCGCGGCGCTACGGCAGGAGCCCGATTTTGAAAACCACCCCCAGTCCACCCGCGTAGCTGCTGTTAGCTGTCAAGCTTCAGGGTCCTAATTAGTGAGGGCGTCTCAGCCAAACGCTTGGCCCGCCCGACCGAAGAGAAAGTGCAAGAAGTCTGAAGCAAAGCGCCAGACACGTCTGGTGGTGCAACGACGCAGGTTCGCATGGACGAGTGGTGGAGCAAGAAGGTGTCGTGCAGGAGAGGGCATCATCTCCATCCTCCCCATAATCCGTCCCTTCCCTACTCTTCCTCCTCCTCATTCGCCTTCATCGTCATCATCATCATCATCATCATCATCATCATCATCATCATCATCATCATCATCATCATCATCTTCAGCATCCGAATCATTATCAGCATCGTCATCACCGTCATCCTCATCAACATATATAGCCACTTTGCCCCAAGGTCGAAACACTCTTCCCTGGTGCTTCGAGCTTGCTCTCAACTCAGGGAACAGCTCGAGACCTAGGCACAGTTGCCCTTGAATTGCTTGCTCCACCCTCTCCGACCCGTTCGGCTCCCGATCTACTCGCGGGCGCGATGGCTCGCAAAGGCGTTGACGCGTTGATCTCCGAGCTCACTGCTCAGGTGGCCTAGATGAACGATTCCCTCACTTCTGTAACGGCTCTTGTGTATGAACTTTTCTCTCACGCAAACGCTGTGCAAATTGGGTTGCACGAACAGGAGGCGAACACCGTTAAGATTGAGAAGAAGTTGGCATTTCTCCGCTCGCATGCGAACACCAGCGATTTCGGCGACGGCGGTGACGGCAAGTGTCTTAAGAAACGCCGAACCATGCCCCGTCCTCATTTGGGCTCCGCCGATGCGCTGTCGAAGGCCAACTTTGTCGGTTTCAAAGATAAGTACAATCGTAAGGTTATGTTCGAGGCAGGCGTTGCAGTTCTTTCCTCGTGCGCAATTGAGCAGCGATGTCGGTGATGAAGGCCACCCCGAAGAACTGCTCGAAGAAAATGACGGTTGCGTTTCCTTCTCCCGGGGCAGTTCCCGACACGATCGACACGCATACATAGCAAGAACTACCCCGACGGCTTCGAGCACGCCACCCCCAAGGGCCCCCGCGCCGCACGCTGCGTCTTCAGCCCCTCCGCGATGGCGAGATTAAGAAGCTGTTGACGGCGATGGTGCAAGTCCCGGCGAGCTCGACGCGACAGTCAAAGCTGACCCGCCCCGCCCCTCTCGAAGCGGCCCATCGATGCGCCAGTCGGCAACGGGATCATCTTCGCATCAGATTCTGAGACACGCGGCGCAGTCAAGCTCTCTCACTTTGCCAAGCCTAGCCCGGTTCAGTAAATGCCGCGGGTTTGGGACCAAGCGGCAGGGGGCAGCGGGCAAAGCCATCGGCCAATTGAGCCTTTGACGACCAGGCTAATTCGCAGTCTGCGCCTACAGGGGATGGGTGGCTCACAGGGGACATTGTCTCCTTACGGCGCGCAGGCCGCTTGGGAGAGGGGCAACTAATTCTCGGCGGGCGCGGGGCGCAGTTGCTCTTCCGCTTTGATCCCGAAGAAACAATTAGATGTCGTTACTTGGATTGTTCGCGGTTTTTTTTGGCGACGTTAGAAGCACGCGGCGTCGCGCATGCACGCGTTTGAAACGGTTCAGTGTTCTTATCAGGCGCAACCAGATTGCCTGTTCCCAGGAGCGAAATGGACATCTCGGGGACTTGACCGCCATCCGCACGGACCGGCATGCATTCGAGAAGTTGGCCAGGCGTGTCACGTGAGGCCTCATGCGTTCTGGGGCGGGGGCGACTCTGGCATCCTGGGGATTGCTACTGGTCACGCGCCGAATGTCGACGCAGGGGTTGGATACGACCGCCATGGTTTATATGTCATCCGCTCTGCTCTGCTTCCCGCCCCCTCTGCCATGCACCTACTCTCGGGGGGGACTTGAGCTGCGTCTTCGGCGATACGGGGCGGCTCAATCGTGAGATGGCGCAATCAAGTGGAGGCGGTACCGCCTTCACTTGCGAGTGGAATGCTGTCGTTGGGGATTGGTCGGGCCTCTATCAGCCTCTGGGTATTCGTCGACCTTGTCATGGCCCCAAGGCACTCTCGACTGCCCGTCTTGATCGCGCGCGGGCGACCGTTCCTCTGGCGGCACTGATGGATCCCATCGCCTCTAGAGCGCTCGTCGGGATGCCCGCGAACATTTTGAGATCCCGTCCGAACATGTTCCTGCGATGATGAAGATTGCCCCGCATCCCCGGATGGCCATCCTCCGACCCCTGGCTGGATCACCAAAACTGATGAGTTCCGTGGC
>CAUYUJ010008284.1:7500-15000 GCA_963575745.1 Prorocentrum cordatum
CAGCATCATCATCATTAGCAGCATCATCATCGTCATGATCATCATTAAAAGCATCATCGTCCTCATCGTCCTCGTCATCGTCCTCGTCAGCATCACCAACAACAACAACACCAGCAACATCACCATCACCATCGGTATCGTCCCCCACCCCCATGAACATAACCATCATCGCTGTCATCATCACCAGTCTTACCATCAGCATCATCCCCGATGCCCTCATTGCCATCATGATCATCATTAGAAGCACCACCCCCACTACTATCATCATCATCATCATCATCATCATCATCATCATCATCATCATCATCATCATCATCATAATCATCATCATCATCAGCATCAGCATCAGCATCAGCATCAGCATCAGCATCATCATCACCATCAACGTCATCATCATCATCATCGGAATCATCATCATCATCATCATCTTCATCATCGTCGTCATCGGCATCATCAGCGTAGTCATCATCATCATCAGCATCATCATCGTCATCGTCATCGTCATCATGGTCATCCTCCCCTCCTCCTCCTCTCCGGTGCCTTCCTATCATCAGCAGCATCATGATCATCATCGGCGGAATCATCGTCGTCTTCAGCCTGATGTTCACCCTCCCATGCGTCATCACCAATCTGGTCAAAGTCCTGCATCGTACTCCTCAACACCCATCTTACCATCATCACAGCATGTGGTGCCTCCCTCATGCCCGTCTTGCGCATCATCATCACGCCCCGTTCTCATGAACATGGTCCGCAGTGTCTTCCTCATGTTCATCCCGTTCACCATTGTCTCACACGTCGTGATGAGCATCCTCGCCTTCACACTTCTTCTTGACGCACTCCCATCATCAGCGCTATCGCCCTCAGTACCCGGGTCATGTTCAGCATGTCCCATCCCAGAATCATCATCAGCAACAGCACATCCAACACCATCATCTCGCTCCACTCTTCCGCGTCTATCACCGTCCACCTCCTCTTCTTCCTCCTCCTCCTCCTCCTCCTCCTCCTCCTGCGCCTCCCAAGTACCCCGCATCGTCCTGCTCTCCCTCCCCCCGTCCTCCAGTCTTCCCTCGCGCTTGGCGGGGAAAGGGAGGGTCGCATTGGCGGGTGCAACGAGGGGCCATCCGCCTTGGTCGCGACGACGCACAAGAAGAGGACAAGGAGCACGCCAACGAAGGCCGCGGCGACTCCGATCGCCTCCGCTCCACTTCGTTATCGCCCTCCACACTTCAAACCTTGCCTTCGTCCTCCCCATCGTCATGCACCTGCGTCTCCACCTCCTCTGCTTCCTCCTCCTCCTCCTCCTCCTCATCCTCCTCCTCTGCCTCCTCCTCATCCTCATCACATTCCTCATTGTAATCATCCTGATAAGATTTCGAATCATCATCTGCAGCAGCATCATCACTGCCACCATCATCATCGTCATCGACATCAACATTAACATCATAGTTTTCATCACAACCATCATCTTTATCAGCATCATCGTCTTCATCAGTAGCATCACGATCATCATCATCCTATCGTTCTCATCCTCCTCCCATCCCTCCTGCTTCACATCCTTCCCACCCTCCTCAGTATCCTCATCCTGATCCTCCACCTCATCATCATCAGAATCATCATCATCCTCATCATCCTCCCCTTCCCAGCATGACGATCATCACCATCATCAGCAGCATATCATCAACATCAGCAGCGGCAGCATCAAAAAGCATAATCACCATCATCATCATCATCAGCATCATCATCAGCAGCATCATCATCATAATCATCAGCAGCAGCAGCGCCATCACCATCACCATCACCATCGCCATCACCATGACCATCACAAACAGAAGCGGAAGCAGAAGCATCATCATCGTCATCGTCATCATGCCGCACCCCATCCTTCTACTCCGCCTCATCATCCGTCTCATCGTCTTCCTTCCTCGTCCTTGATGTTCTTTGTATAATTGTATTCCTCCTCCTCCTCCCTCAACACATCGTCCTCGTCGTCCCTTCCCTCTATTCGCCATCCTCCTAGTCCTCCTCCCCCTCCTCCGTCTCATCGTCATCGTCATCATCATCAATGTCGTCATCATAAGTAGCATCATCACCATTTCATCATAACCTTCATCATCATCATCATCATCATCATCATCATCATCATCATCATCACCGACAACAACAACATCATCATCAACAACAGCATCATCAGTATCAGTATCATCATCAGCAGCATCACCATCACCATCATCACCACCATCAGCATCAGCATTAGCATCATCAGCATCATCATCAGCAGCATCAGCATCGGCATCATCGTTAACATAATTATCATCGTCATTATCTTCATCTTCGTCCTCGTCATCCTTTCCAGTACTCCTCGTCCTTCTGGTCCTCCTCCTGCTCCTCCTCTCCTCCTCCTCAGCCATATCAGCTGGGGCTCAAGTTGGCGGGCGCGGATGGCGGCCGCCTCCCTAGTTTGCACCAGAGTTTTTCGAAATGGCTCACTGGTGCGAACCATAGATGGCGTGGGAGCTGCGTTCTGGGGGCGTTTGGTGCGCCTGCTGTGGCTACGCATGCTGGCTGGCAGGCGAGTGCCGCTAATCGGCGTGGTCCTCCACGAGTGGGCACGCGGTCAAGTGCTGGCATGGGCTTTGCTGCCTGCTGAGCGGCTCGGTGCGACGGAAGGGCTGAAGCGGGATCGTGAGGTCCTCGCCGTGCTACTCCGGCCATTGGCAGCTGAGAGGGACATGGCGAAGGCCGAGGTGGAAGGCGCTGGCACTGGGGCTCCATGGGGAGGCGCTGCCGGAGCTGCTCGTCGGCAGAACGAGGAGTCACCTCCTGGCGTCGCGATCGTGAAGGAGAAGGGAGGCGGCGCTCAAGCGCTCTGCGGAGCGCAGGACGTGGGCGGCTGGCATTAGGTCGGGCATGTCCTCCTACAGGCGGATATTGGAAGAGAAATGTTTAAAAATCAAAAGAGCACGAAAAATCGTCACCGGACTAGGTTTTATCATTCTTGAATATTCCTCCCTGTAGAGGGACATGCCCGACATCATGCTGGCGCGCAGCATCGGGGCAGCGCAGCAAGTCTGCCAGCCACCGAGTTATGGCTCAGCACGCGGCGGCCGAGGAGACGGTCCGCTAGGACAGAGCGAGGGCCGCGACAGTCGTACTTACAGCCAAAAACCTGCTCCAGAAAAGGATCGTGCAAGTAATCTGGGCCGACTTATCAGAAATTTCTCTTTGAATCCAGGCCTGGGCCGTGTTTTGCCGCCAAGGCTGGAGTGGGCGAACGTGCCCAAGAAACTGGGCCAGCTCCCGGGCAAGCTGGCTCAGAACCGCTGGCCCAGCTTTTCGGGAGGAGGCTTCCGAATCAGATGCCCGACCTGCAGCACTTCAGGGGCCACCTGGCGCGCAGCAGGCGGAGGAGCAGAGCTGCCGTGGCCAGCAGCTCTCCATGTCAGGCCCCCGTGCGCCCGTGCGCCGCTCGTCGATGTGGGTGGCGGCGGGGACGAGGGCGCCATGCTCGGACAAGGCCGTCGCGCTCGCGGGGGCGGGAGCTGGAGGCACCGGGGGGCAGCTGGCACGTCCGTCGTGCAGGCCGTCGGCAGCAAAAAAGGAGGAAAGGGAGAAAAAGGAAAAGCAAACAAAACAGAAGAGGAGAAGAAGGCCGCTCCAACGGGAGTCGTGGCGGCGCTGGCGGCGGCTCTGGCAGCCGCAGAGGCAAGCAAGGAGCGCGTGGACGCTTCGCGGGCCGCGCTGGCTGCCGAGGAGGCCGCTCTGGCCGAAGAGGCCCTGGAGGCGGCCCAGCTTGCAGCCGAGCTAAAGGCCCTGGACGCCGAGGCAGCCGAGCTGGAGGCGGAGGCCGCTAAGCAGGGCAGCCCTGGTCAACCTGATCCTGGGTGAGGCCACCGAGGGCTGGGATGCGCTGGGGCGGCTGCGGGGGATGGCGACTGTGCCTCGCCAGCTTGCTGGTCGAGCCGTCCTCCCCCTCACGGGGTTCGTGTTCGCATGGTCGTGTACGCCACGCAGCTCCAGTACTTCTGAAGGAAGTGGCATGCTTGCCCATACCGCGCAGCGGCTCGGCGGACTCGCCGACACAGCATTACCATTACCATCACCTCCTCATTATCCTCCTCCTCCGCATCCTCCTCCTCCTGATCCTCATCATCATCATCCGCCTCCTCCTGCTCTTTCTCCTCCTCCTCCTGATCCTCATCATCATCCTCATCCTCCTCCTCATCGTCCTGATCGTACGCCTCCTCCCCCTTCTTCTCCTTTTTCCTCTGCGTAGCCATTGTCACCATATTCACCATCGGGATTCGTCATCATCCTCGCCGTCGTCCTTCTCCTCCTCCTCCTCCGATTCCAAGTCCTGTTGTTATTATTCATCGACATCGTCATCAAATCGTCATCATCAGCAGCATCATCATCGTCATCGTCATCATCAGCAGCATTATCATCGTCAACATCAGCAGCATCAGAATCAGCATCATCATAGTGATGAGTACCAGCATCATCACCATTATCATAATTACCATCATCAGTATCATCGTTAACATCATCATCAGCAACATCATCAGCATAAACATCGTCACAATCATCAGCATCATCACCATGATGATCAGATCATCCGCAGCATCATCAGCATCATCATTAGCAACAGCAGCATCATCAGCAGCAAGAGCAACAGCAGAAGCATCATCATCAGCGTCAGCATCAAAATCATCACCATTATCAGCAGCGCCAGCACCATCACCATCATCATCATCATCATCATCATCAGCAGCAGCAGCAGCAGCGACTTCATTATCATGTTCATCAGAGTCATCATCAGCATCACCATCAGCATCAGGATGGTCAGCATAATCATCATCCTCATCAGCAGCATCACCATCAGCAGCAGCATAATCATCAGTATCATCAGCATCATCATCGTCACCAGCATCATCGCACTCGTCGTCATCAGCATGAGCATCATCGTCAGCATCAACATCACCACCATCATCCTCATCCTCATCCTCAGCACTAGTATCATCATCAGCCTCAGCATCATCATCACCATCGTCCCCCTCATCAGAATCATCATCATCATCATCATCATCATCATCATCAGCAGCATCATCATCATCATCATCATCATCATCATCATCATCATCATCATCACCATCAGCATCATCATCATCACCATCAGCATCATAATCCTCATTAGTATCGTCGTCGTCACCATCATCCTTATCATCATCAGCATCATCATCTTCATCATTATCAGCATCATCATTATCCTTCTCCTCCTGCTCCTCCTTCTCCTCGGTATCATCATCATCATCATCATCATCATCATCATCATCATCATCATCATCATCGACGTCATCATAATCAGCAGCAGTATCATCATCTTCATCATCATCAGCATCATCATCACTCCCCCGTCGCCTGCAGAGGAGGAGAGGAAGAGAGAGAGAGAGAGAGAAAGAGGACCGACCAGGTGATTGGTCGCGTCGTCGTGGTCGCTGGTGTCGGTCGTCGGTCGTCAGTCGTCGCTCGTCGTGTTTTGGATGTCGCTCTCGTCCTCCTCCTCATCATCATCATCAGCAGCAGCAGCAGGAGCAGCAGCAGCATCACCATCCTCATCCTCAGCATCAGCATCACCTTCGCCGTCTCCAGAGAGCCATCCCTGCCACGTTCGGGCTACGACAATCAGTCAACCCATGCTTCTGCTGCCAACCTCCTCCTCCTCCTCGCCCTCCTCCGTCTCCGCTGCCTGAGACCGGGGCCTGCCGGCAGCGGTGCTGGCGTCGGACGGCCCCCACCCAGCATCAGGTTAGAGGGGCCGCTTGCCGTGGTTCACCGAGACGCTCGAGCGTAATCTCTCCTGGTGTTGCCACCGTGCCGCGAGGCACGGTGGCGGAGTTCCCTCCGATCCATTCGAGCTCGCTGCATCGAGTATTGAAAAGGCTGTTCGTATGCCATGGGCCATGGTAGAAGCTATAGTGGGGGAAATACGAGTCCGTACTGAGGGGTGTGTTACTAGCTTCAGTGGGAGCTGCAATAGAAGCTGTAGTAGGAGCTGCAGTAAGCCTTGGGGTGGGAGGGGTACTACTGACCATAGTAGGATCTATCGAAGGACATGCAGTAGGATCTGTAGAAGGAGCTGGAGTAGGAGCCGCATGTAGTAGGAGATGTACAGGAAGTGCAGCAGGAGCCGCACTCGGATGTGGTAGGAGATGTAGCAGGTGCTGCAGTAAGAGCTGCAATAAAGAAGTGCAGTGGGAGCTGTGCTACTGGCTGTCGTAAGAACTGTGGTACAATGACTGTACGACTGGCCGCACTAGAAACTGCCGTAGGACATGCACAAGGCACTGTAGACACTGCCGCACTCGGAAGATCGGTCGGAATTGTATCAACACCTGTACTGTGAATTGCTGTTCAGGCTGTAGAGGGAGATGTCGTTGGAGCTTTAATAAAAAAAATGTCGTGAGGGCTGTGCCAGCGCCTGTGCTACGAACTGCAGTGTGAGCTGTAGTACTGGCTGCAGTAGGAGTATAATCGAGGTAGCCAGGTCGAACGAGTCAGGCGCGACGAGGCGGCGACGGCGACCCACCGAGCGAAAATCCAGAAGTGCAAGCCACTGCACGAGGCGGCGCAGAGGCGGCGACGGGCGCCGCACCATGCGAAAACCCAGAAACACCACCTGGCGACTCGGCAAGCAATGCAAGAACGCAAGAACCCCTTGGCGCAAGCACTGGTTGGGGAAATACGTCCCCAAACCTCGAACTTCAAGCATCGAGCCTCGCCGCCGTCGCCGCCGCCGCCGTCACCGCCGCTGTCGTCGCCATGGCTGTCGCCGCCGTCGCCATGACCGCCGCCGACACCGACGACCGACGACAGCGCCGCCGCCGAAGCCGCCGTCGCCGCCGCCGTCGGCGCCACCGCCGTCGACAGTCGACGCCGTGACCGCCTCAGTCGCCGAAGGCCGACGCCGCCGCCGCCGCCGCCGCCGAGGATCGCCGCCGTAGCCGCCGCCGTCGCCGTGGGCGCCGCCGCCGACGCCGCCGTCGCCGTCGCCGCCGCCGCGGGCGCCCCGCCGATCCCCCCAGGGCGCGCCGTGCTGCCCGTGGCCACTCGCGCCATGGCCACGGCGAAGAGCCGCTGCGGGGGCTCCAGGGCCCCCGCGGGCGGCGGCCTGCGCGCCGCGAGCGTCGTCGTCGGCGCCGTCGTCGTCGTCGCCGTCGTCGTCGCCGTCGTCGTCGTCGTCGTCGCCGCCGCCGCCGCCGTTGTCGCCGCTGCCGCCGCCGCCATCGGCAAGCCCAGGCGGGCCCAGGCAGTTCCACGCAGGTAGGCCTGAGCTGAATCGACTCGCGACGTCGGATCGGGTCGGGAGCGCATCGCGTCGCCAACGGATCGCCCCGAGTCGCTCGCTCGCTCGCGCCGTAGGCTGTTACGGCCCATGGGCTGGTTGGTACCGCGCGAGGGGGGAAATGAGAAGGAGAAGGCCTTCTCAGATGGCGGCGGGACTTC
>CAUYUJ010008284.1:17500-41229 GCA_963575745.1 Prorocentrum cordatum
CATCACCATCATCATCACCATCATTATCAGCATCACCATCATCATAATCATCAGCATCGTCATCAGCATCATCATCGTCATCAGCATCATTATTATCATCATCACCATCAGCGTCCGCATCATCATCATCATCGTCATCATCATCATCATCATCGTCATCATCATCATCAGCAGCATCATCATCTTAACCATCATCATCATAATCGCCGTCGTCGTTACCAGCATCACAATCATCATAAGCAGCAGAAACATCATCATAATCATCATCAGTATCATCATTATCAGAATCAGCATCATCAACATCATCATCATTATCATCACCATCATCAGCAGCAGCATCATCAGTATCAACAGCGTTATCCGTACCATCGTCATCATCATCATCAGCATCATCATCGAGAGTATCATAATCATCCGCATCATCATCAGCATCATCAGCAGCATCAGCATAGACAAAATCAGAATCAGAATCAGTATCCTCCTGCTCCTCCTCCTCCGCACTGTCTGAGGATCGGGTAGCTATATGAGCAGGACGGGTTGGGGAGGACGAAGAGGCGGGAAAGTACCGGGCACGCTGTGGGGCTGCTGAGACGTAGCCCTCATCGGATTCAGCATCGGTGCCGTTTTGCCCGCGTGCCGGACGCTACTGAGGCCTCAGGCCTCAAAAATCCCTGACCTCCGATCTGGAATATCGCTCTCCCTGCCCCTCGTGAATGCCCGGCACCTGGGGATCGTACCCCGCGAACCTTTCGCACCGCTCGCTTCTGACCGCATGCCGGTGCCAGAGGTTCTGCCCCGCGCCCCCCAAGACGACCCCGCGCTGGCCTCCCGGGATCGCCCGGGGCTGCCCCAGGGCGCACGCCCGTGCGTGCACGTCTGTCCCAACGTTCAGAAGCAACTCCTGGGATGGCTTCGCCAGATTATGATTAAGCCGTATTAACCTTTTCAGGGTCAAGCCAGATTACGATTAAGCCAGATTCAGGATGACTCCTGGGAACGACTCAGGACTAAGCCAGATTATCATCAAGCCGTTTTAACCGTTTCGTAAGAACTCTCCAAGCCCGATTAGGCCGGACTGGGCCAGATTGGGCAAGTGTTCGACCACAGGTACGCCAGCGACGATGCTGAACTGAACCTCACAGGACTGGAGGCTTGGAAATGGCTACCAAAAACAGTACAGGGCGTGCCTCGACCTGGGAAGATGATCCTAGATATCGATGTCGGTGACAATCTTTCTGCCACCGAAGAAGCCGAATCTTATCATCGCCACCAGCGAGATAGGGATCACCTCCCCTCGGTGGAGGCACCACCGCCGATATGGCGGTGGTGCCAATCTCTGGGCCTTCGACAGGAGCGGCATCCTTAGAGGCTTCCTAGGTGGGATCCGAGTAGAGGGTGTCGGAGGATCGCGCCACATCGCCAACGCATCGGCGATGCATCGCCCATGCATCGCCAACGCATCGGCCACGTTGGCGATGCAACGGCGACGTCGGCGTGGAGAACATCGGGCTCCATATCGAGCCGCATCGCCGATGCCTCGGCGATGCGGCACGATCCTCCGACCCCACCTGCTCGGACCCCGCCTCGGAGGCCCAGAACCATGCAGTCGGACCTGGGCCAGAAGAGCATCCCTCAAGAACAGGAGACCCTGCGTCGGCCAAAACAAAGAGAACATCCAAGGGTACCCTCCCCCCGGGTGCACGAGAACCTCCAACAAACACGAAGAACACTCCAGCAGGAGCTTGACCACAAGAACCCTTCCACGAGAAACCCAACCCTGAGAGTTGGGGGCGTCCATTGGCTCCTGGCGTGGGAACGCCACGCACTCCATCGCAGAGCCACCGAGAGGCAAGCCAGCCAGGGCACCCTGGAGGCAAGCGGGGCGCTTCTGGGCATGGGCCTCCGCTGCAGGGCACCCTCCCCGAACCCACCTCGATCTTGACACCCCGGCCCGACTCCGCCCCCCGACGGGCTCCTCCTCGACACCGGGCCCTGCCTCTGCCCCCAAGGCGCGCCGGCGGGGCGAGAGCGAGGGCGGAGCGGGCGCCGCGCTGCGGGGCCCCCCGGGGGGGGGGGGGGGGCCTGGGCGGCTCGCGGAGCGCGGACCCCACCACCGCGTCCGCGGCCCGCGCGTCGTCCGGGCTCCACCGAGGAGGGGTGGAGGGCGGGGAGCGTCTCAGAGGAGGAGCGGGCACCCATACCTCTACCCCTCGCCCGTCTTCCTCTTTTTGCGGCCTCATGGGGGGCCCTTGTCGCCACCGCTGGGGTCGCTTCGAAATCCTGGTCAGAACGCGCCCCAGGAGAGGTCTGGGGAGCAGCGACATCGGTACCTTTTGGTTTCCCCAGCGTCGAGGCGCGCGGCAAGCGCATCGGGGTGGTGCCCCCCAGTCGAGATCAAGTCGGACGGGCCGTGCCAGCAGCAGCGGCAGCGCCATGCAGGCATCGGGCCGCATCAAATCGTCAGAACGTCGGGATCGAATCGGATCGGGCCAGCCAGAATCGGCACCGAATCGGATCGACCGGGTAGACGTGGACACTGCCTTGCGCGAGGTCACCAGCAGTCCCCTTCCCCAGACGTACTGATGCCACACACACACACACACCGGCTTCTTCCCCTCTCCCCGTGCCTGTTCCTTCTCGGTAGTGGCCCCCTCGTCTGAAATCTGACTCCGTTCGCCGCCCGTCGCCGCAGCGTCGCCGCCTCGTTCGCTGACTGCGCCTGCAGCGTCTTCGCCCAGTGGCCCTCCATCGCCGCCTCGTCGCGCGCCCCCGTGCGCCAGCTGCGCTTCTGGGGCTTCAGTCCCGGCAGCCCGTCGCCGCCGCGTGGCCGCCCCGCGCGCCGGCGGGGCTCCTCCAGGCTTCACCCGAGGGCCGCCCTGCGCCGCCTCGCGGCCGCCCCAGCTCGCACAGCTGGGCCCGCTGCGCTCTCGCCTGGGCGGCCGCGCGCCGCAGCCTCCGCGGCCGCCCCGTGCGCTGGCGGGGCCTGCTGTTCGCCCGTGGCCGCCTCGTCGCCGCCCGGCTCTTTGGGGGGCGGCGCGCCGGCGCCGCCCCTTGGGCCAGCTCCGCGCGCCAGGCGCCAGTCTCCGCGCGTTCCACCCTCCTCCTCCTCCTCCTCCTCCTCCTCCTCCTCCTCCTCCTCCTCCTCCTCCTCCTCCTCCTCCTCCTCCTCCTCCTCCGCGTCCTCCTCTCAAGCCATTCAGGCCCAAACGGGCGCACCGGGGAGGTGCGCCGACTTCGGGCCGACTCTGGTGCCTGCGCGAGGCGCTTGAGGCACTTCACCCCGCTCCTGCCAGCAGCAGCGAGCAGCGTGTTGACCAAAGCCAGAGTTCATTCGCAGCATGGGGCCTCGACAATGGACTCGCTGCCGCGGCTGCGGCGCGTGCGAGTACAATGACAAGTTCGACCAGCTGAGGCCATCATGCCCAAAGTGCCACAGGCGTATCAAGTTACACAAGGGCGGTGCTCGGTCACGATCCCCCTCTGGGTCCCCAGGACGAGTTCAGATCGGCGACACCGAGTTCATCCCCCTCCAAGACCCTGGAGCCGCCACGAACTCCAGGCACATCGGAGGCAAAAGAAAGGACAAGGGCTCGACCAACGTCGTCGACCATCTCCAGTCCGCCCTAGACGAGGCGACCGACCCGCAGCTGCGCGCCATGCTCCAGGCCCAGATCCTCAGGATCGAGGCCGCCGAGGAGAGCCGCGCAGGCCAGGGCTCCGTCACCACCGTGGAGGCCATGAAGAAGGCAGATGGAGCTTGGCGTGCCGCCTCCAACAGGCACACGCAGCTTGTCGCCAATGTGCTGAAGCTCAGGGAGAACCTGCGGACCGCCGAAGCCAAGGAGGCGGAGACGTCGCTGGAGCTCGCACGGGCCGAAGCCACTAAGAAGAAGGCAGCTACCGCTCTCGCCCAAGCCGAAGGCGTCGGCCAGAACGATCGCAGTGACGGCAAGGGAGGCGACAGCGGCACCGTGTTCTCTGTCACCTGGGACGCCGAGCTCTTCGCTGAGACCGAGGAGCTGGACCTGGAGGAGTCAGAGCGCACCGAGCTCACCAGCGTCAGGCAGGCGCTGGAAGGTCTCAAGAAGCAGTTCGACGAGAAAAAGCCGCAAATGAAGGAGCTGATCAGCCGTGCCCACGCGGTACGCAAGCAGCAGCAGGAGCGGCTCGCCAAGAAGCGCAAGGGCACCGACGGCACGACCGCGTCGGCGCAGCAGGGGGCCACCGCGGGGGACACGGCGGGAGGCGCCAGCGCGGCCGACGGCCCGCAGGCCCCAGCCCCTGCCCCTGACCCCGCAGCCGCGGCCGCCCAGGAGGAGGCCATCAAGCAGGAGGCCAAGAAGCTGTCCGAGGCGAAGTTCGCAGCCCAGATGGCGGCCGCGGAGGCCAAGTCCAAGGGCAAGGGCGGCACCACAGGCGCTGCAGGCGGCCCAGCGGCAGGGGCGAAGCCCACCACGAAGCCCGCCGCAGCGGCACAGCCTGCGGGAGCGTCAGGTGGCACCGCGAGCTCTTGACTAGGGGCTGCGGCAGAGCAGCCCGAGGAGGCGCCCAGCGGCCAAGCTACGGGCGCCTCGACGCAGGAGGTCGACACCGTCAAGACCTCCACCTTCCTGTACAGCAACATCACGTGCATGGGGGACAAGGCGTGGGATTTCATCCTCACCCAGACCTCATACGATTTCTTCGGCCTTGCAGAGACACATATTGGACCAGCTGATGTGGGCAGGTGGTCGGGGAAAGCTCGAGGCCATAATATTCGCTTGTTTCACAATGCTGCTCGCCCATCTTCCAAGGCGGCCAGTCCCGAGGTTCGACATGATTCCCCAGGAGAATCGCAGTCAGGAGGACACGCCAACGAAGGAGGTGAGTGGATTTTAGCTAGGGGGCATCTTCAAGCCCACATCTGCCATGAAGCAATTCAATCTTCTGCGCTCAAGGCCAAACCCAGCGGCAGCCTTGACGGTTTTGTGCCATGCGTTCTACATGTCAAGGGATATGCGCTCGTCGCTGTTGTCTTCTATGGGACCTGCAGCGTGGGCCTCTCGGGTACCAACCTCGTGAGGTACAGGAGACTTGGGAGTTTCCTCAGGGCCCTTCAGCTTCCATGGGTAGTCATAGGCGACTGGAACATCCCACCGCATACCCTTCAGGCCTCAGGCTTCCTCAGAGAAGTCGGAGGCGCAATTAAGTGCGCAGACGTCGAATATACTTGTGACCCAGGCGGGGGCAGGAAAGCCTCCCACCTGGACTATCTCGTTCACAGCCTCTCCGCACGGTCATACGTACAGCAGGTGACCCCAGTTCATGACGTACCGTGGCGGCCACACATTGCACTTGCCATTCATTTTGTCTCTTCAGGGGAGCAGCTCCTCACCCGCATCATGGAGTTGTCCCGTCGTTTACCAAACACGGTTCGGCCCTCGAAAGCTCCCACCCCTGGGTCCAAGTCCAGTTTGGCCAAGGCCCAACGGGCTGAGAAGGCCGCCAAGGGACAAGAGCTTCGGGACCGCGCATATCACGCAGCACTCGGAGATTTAATCGGCGAGGCCGACGATGCCGAGTCCACGCATGCAGGGGACTCGTCAGGTGAGGACGAGGACCCAACTTTCCCTGGTTACGCTTCAGAGGCCGAAGAAGAGGACCCCTGGGCAAGCGAGACCGTGTTCAGGCCAGCTGCCAACGTTGCAGCCGTCCTCCCGTCGCCCGCTGTGGTGCCAGCAGCAGCTCCCGCGTGCGAGGGGAAAACAGAGCCCCACGGACCTCCTAGCAGCCCCTCCAGCGCCTCTAATTCGGCCCAGCGTGAGAACCCCCCCGAACCTGCTAGGACCCAGGGGATGGAGTCCACACGTGCCAGCCAGGTTTCTGACCTGCAGCAGTCAGCGGAGGGGACCTCCGACCCAGCCAGACAGCAGCCATCATACGATATCCCGAGTGCCCTCTGGACCGAGCATCGTGTGCAAACGGGGATGCTCAACCCCTCTTGCTGCTGCCCTGCTGCTGCGGTTGCGCAATCCTTAGCCTTTTCGCTCAAACCTGATACCGCACTTACCCTCGGTCAGCTTTACGGCTCGTGGGTCACCACGGTCGAGGCTACCATTCACAGCCACCATCAGCAGGACCACCTCGGCCGCTCCAGATCACAGGGGCCCGAGTTTCATGTCGTAACGGTGCGGGAGGCCCAGACGAGACGGGCTACCGCACTCAGTGATTCGAGCAGCTCATGGTGGACCCGACTGCACACCACGTTGCAGCACATCTACCGTCATCGAGCACGTGGCAACGGCCTGCGTCAGCTACAGCAGCTTCACGAGGCAGTGGACCGTCTGCTACAAGAAGCCCCTGCAGGGGCAGCAGGCATCATCAAACTGAAGGATGATTTCCCATGGACGAAGTGGCTGGACATGCTCAGCCGCATTCGCACCCCCCCCCGTCGAGGAGGTCGTCGACTACGCAGCAGCAGCTGGTTTCCTTGCCCGACGCGCTCAGCGGCGAGCAGTTGGCAAGTCTCTTTTCGCATTCCGCGAGTGGGCAATCACTGCCCCAGCCTTGAGCACACTACATAGATCGCTCAAGCCCCAGCCACAACCAGCCGAGTCGACAAAGGTGGGCAACCACACCCTCGTGCACCCCATGGACCTGCTCGACCACAAGGTCACCAGCTGGCACCAGTTATGGGCACCAGCAGGACAGGCACTAGGAGGGCTCCCCGACCTTTTCCAACACATCGTTGACAAGATTCAAGTTCAGTGTCTCCCACCACTCTCGGGAGAAGGCGTACGCCATGCCCTACGACGACAGCGAGCACGCACAGGCTTAGGCGCAGACCGCCCCAGCCCCCTGGACCTCCTACGCCTCCCGCAGGAGGCACTGGAGGAACTCGCCAGTCTCTTCAACATCATGGAGCAGTTGCAGATGTGGCCGCACCAACTCCTCATGACCATAGGAGTCATGAGGGCCAAGAAGGACAACGGAGACCGCATCATCGGACTGCTGCCCGAAATCGCTCGCTGCTGGTCCATGTGCCGCGAGGACGCAGTTCGATCATGGAACCGCGAATGCCACGCACACTGGGATGCAGCGATCAGGGGGAACTCCGCCTTGCGAGAGGCCTATGAACGGGCCTTGCAGGAGGAGCTCAGTGCCTACGCAGGTGCACCCCAGGGCCATGGCCTTCTGGACATTTCACAGTTTTATGATTCTATCAGCTGGTGCGACCTTGGGGAGCAGGCCCTCGAGCTGGACTTCCCAGCGGAGGTTCTGGGCCTCGAACTCCTCCAGTGCATCGCGCCCAGAGTTCTCACCCAGAGCGGCAATTACACGTTACCTTTTCAACCAAATCGATCAGTGGTTCAAGGACTTAGATCTGGTACCCGATTCGCTAAGGTCATCACCTACAAAGCGATTCGGAGAGTCACCCAGGTTCATGCCAGATGCTCCCACCGCATCTGGGTTGACGACCTATCCCAGCGTATGCAAGGCTCTCGGGAGGCCATTAGACGCGACCTCTTCAAATGCCTGCTGGACACCTGCCGCGCACTCCAAGATCGCGGACTCAGCATCGCCAAGAAGAGTGTAATCCTATGCTCCAGCATGGACGACTCGAGGCACATCGCGCGCCGGCTGGCTCGCCATGGCTTCAAGGTGGTGCCCAAGGCCCAAGCGGCCTACCTCGGCACCGACCTAGGGGCAGGTGTACGGGCAGCCCGCAGTACCAGGACGCAGCGCCGCGTCAAGCACGGCCTGCAGCACAAGAAGATCTTACGCCTCGCCCGTGCCTCCCGACGCTACCACGTCACAGGGAGGCTGGCCCTCCAAGGGGCCCAGGCTGGAGGCAGCTATGGACATCAACTCCACGGAGTGTTTAGCACGCAGCTGACTCTCTTCAGGAGAAGGCTCGGAGATTCGCTGGGCCCTCGCCTCCAGGGGCGATGCCTCACAACGTTGCTGGACCTCAAGGCAGGCCCCTCCGACCCAGCTCGCAAGTTTCCTCGCGAGACCATCCAGCAGTGGCTCACGACATGGATCCAGGCGGGGCCTATGGAGAGGGCCATCTGCCACACCTGGGACGCAGTACTCAAGCATTTTCAGCCTTTACCCGTCGGACAGCGAGTTCGCCACATCAAGGGGCCGCAGTCCACCGTCATCATGTACCTCCTGGACCTCGGCTGGACACCGAAGGGGCCGCAGGAGTGGATCCTCCCGCCGACCATAGTCGACAGCCGAGGACAAGACACCTGGGAGTTTGATCGCCAGCAGCTCACAGGTAACCCTCACGTGGACATCCCTGACACGCTGCTTCAGGACATCGACCGCAGCGCCCAGGCCAAGCTCTGGGCTAGCGCGAGCCAGCACTATGGAGGGTCTGGCATGGAGAGAGGGATTGACAACCGCTCATATCGCAAGCTACTCCAGTACCTAAGCAAGATGAAGCATGGACGACGACTCTCAACCATGATGCTCACCATCGCAGCGGGCGCTACGTGGCCGAAGGCCAGAGTGCTGGAGCAGACCAGCGCCATCACCGACGGCAAGTGCCCGCGCTGTCAGGCCGCCAAGGAGACGCCGTTCCATCGCACCTGGGAATGTGCTGCCAATCAGAAGTGCCCCGTGTACGACGCCACGGATCACATGATTGGGCAAGCCTCAGCCCAGCAGGATATGTTCGAGTGCTACTGGACAAGGGGCATACTGCCTCAAGCGTGGACGCAGGTCCCACCACCAGCCAGCACATATGACTGGACCGCCCATGGCATCGAGATGTTCTCACCGCAGTGTTTCGAGGCCAATCGCACCAGCTCGGTCATGTACATTTTCGGGGACGCCAGCGGAGGAGGCGACACAACCTCCCCTGTCCTCAGGCGCGTGGGCGTAGGCATTGCAGCCTTCCCCAGCCTCAGGATCAACGACATGCAGCTGCAGACGGCGATGTGGGGGCCCCTCCCAGGAGACAGGCAGACAGTAGTTCGAGGGGAGCTGCTCGCCCTTCTCCTCGCCATGCAGGTTTCGGAGTTAGACGTCGTTTTCATCACAGATTGCGAGGGTGTCTACCTCAACTATTATAGTGGGCATCCGAGCTCACCAGTTGGACCAGACGCAGACCTGTGGCACCAGGTGGGCGTTGAGCGAGCAAGGAGATCAGGCCATTTCGTTGTGCTGTTTACCAACTCTCACGCCACGGGCGAGGACGTCGCCCTAGGCCGTGCCAATGCGTCATTTGCATATGGCAACACTGTCGCCGACGAGTTCGCAGCAGTTGCGGCCGACAGCCACCGAGTGGAAAAGCACCTCCGCCAGCAGATCCAGGGAATCGAGAATGACGCCTACCTCGTCCGCATGAGGCTCCTGAGGTCCACCTTAGAGGCCCTTGAGTTCGAGAAGGCCCAGATTCGTGAGTTGCCAGCAGGAAGCCGACAGCCTAGGAGAGTGAAAGCTCAGCCTGTCCGCCCTCCCGCCCCCTCCCTGTGTGCTGTCTTCAGGTCTCCTCACCAGTTAGATGACACAGGTATGCAATGTAATATATGTAAGGGGTCTGCCACCGCTAGCACCCGTGTTGAATGGTATGATTCAGAGTGTTTCAACCTGGAAAATGTTGATGGCACTTATATGAGACCCCCCCTGGGCAAGCAGGTTCATGTAGCAGGGGGGTGGGTTCATTTAACCCATCATCCGAGGTTCCACGCTGGGCTGGGGATTTGGTTCTGTTCCACGTGCGGGAGCTACGTCTCCCAGCAGATTGGGAAGCTAGCAACGATGTGTCAACCCCCCTCGGCCACAGGGCGCGAGTATCTTAGACGTATCAATTCAGGTCTCTGGCCCAAGGTTCTCAGCAAAGCTGAGCAAGCCCAGAGGAGCAAGCACCTACAGTAGGTGCAGCGGAAATTTTCTTTCCATACCATCGCTACGCGATCAGGCAGATACTCCAGATACTCCTCCTCCACCTCCTCCTCCTCCTCCTCCTCCTCCTCCTCGTCCTCCTCCTCCTCCTCCTCCTCCTCCTCGTCGCCGCCCGTTTGCCGCCCTGGTCGCTGGCTGGGCTCTCCAAGTGTTCGCTCCGCGGCCGCCCGCCGCCGCCCCGCCGCCCCGTGGCCGTGGCCAGGCCTCCGGGCTTTCGCTGGGCGCCCGCCCGCCCGCCGTCGCGTCGCCGTCCGCTGTCACAGAGGCCTCTTCTCCTACAGAGGATGTAGGAGGAGGAGGAGGAGGAGGAGGAGGAGGGAGGAGGGAGGAGGGAGGAGGGAGGAGGAGGAGGAGGAGGGAGGAGGGAGGAGGGAGGAGGGAGGAGGGAGGAGGGAGGAGGGAGGAGGGAGGAGGAGACTTGACGGCCTCCGCGGGGCAACGGTTGTTCACATCTGCAAGATCACTCCTCCGAGGCATGGTGTCACATACCTTTTGCAGCCAGACCAGCATCGGCTTCCCCCGTCACCCCTGTCAAATACTGCGATGCGGAACGCACGCGCTGATCCAACACGCCCGTGCTGCACAGCAACCCCCGCTTTTACAATGTGGGCCACACAGGCGCCCGCCTCCCGAGCGCACATGCCGAGACCACTCCCGTGAACCATGAAATAAGTCAACGAAACTGTGCTCACACTATATGACAATATCTGCAGGCAGATGCTGAAAGAGAACATTGGAAAACACTAGGGCTCCTGTCACCCAAATCATGGAAGAACATGAGGGCCACACGCGAGCGCCATCGGGCGCGCACGACGAAACCATCCGCATGGAAGCATACCAAAACCGACGGATCAAACAAGCAGCTGTTGTCCAGCAATAGCACTTAGTTAGGCATTTCCGAATTCCGACCGAAAATATCATCGTTTTCCTGCCGGGGCCACGGATCTACATGACAAGGGTCCACGTGTCATTGCACGTGGTGAGATTCGCCAGCATTCCACCATACGTGACTGAGTATTGCCACCAAGTTAGGAGTGGGTGAGTAAATGTTTGCTCAAGCATTGGGGCTGCTGATTTCAACTTCTTCACGTCAACTGCACCACCTGAAGCACTTATCAGAGAATTAAGCGCTATCCCTTCAAACAATCGGACTTATGGGATCCCCATCCGCATGCAACATGTTCACATCTATTCTGCACGTTCGCGTACCTCAAATATCAAATAGCAGCATACCAGGCAGGCCTGCCAGGTACTGACACCCCCCTTCATCCCCGTCAAAAAACGGCATGCTGTCCACGTGACTTGATGTAGGAAATGCTGCATTCCCCAAAAAGTGCTTGCACTCACGGGTTCTTACTTATCTCGCTGAAGAGACTGGATCGGTCTGCCGAGGCTGTCACTGGTGCCCGCCCGCGGCCGCCCGTGGGCGCCTCGTGGGAGCCTCCACGGCTTGCACAACAGAATGTCTACCTGATTGCTTGCAGCACATGGCTTGCACCACACAGCTTACAACACATAGGCTACACCATACAGCTGCGTCGCATAGCGCAAACCACATAGATGGCACCGCGCAGCTGACACCGGATTGTGCACACCACCACCACCGGACTGCATTGTAAACACCAGATAGCGTGCTCCTCGTGGTTTGAACCAAATATCTCACCTGGCTTACTCCACGTGGCTTGACCCCCATTGCGCAAACAGCCATCGTGCAAGAACTCGCTGGTTGGAGTCCACGATGGCAGACAGTCATCAAATTCAGGCAACAAGTACGATGGATGGGGGCACATGCACGCACCGCCGCGCGCGCATGTCATACTGTGTTTAGCACGTGGTGCTCTAACCAGGTCAAAACATAGCTATGACAACAACCTGTTCGTGGTGAGAATGTGTCAGATTTCTGCGCGCGCACTCTGGAATCATAAGAATCTAGAAGTGCTTAGACCGCCTGTCAAACGAGAGCATGCGGACCACACGCACGCGAATGTCGAAAACGTTCAGCAGACATCGCGCGCATGGCAACTCTGTCAAAGATTACCTTGCGGGCGACACACGCACGCCTCCGCGTGCACACGCCGAAACCCTTACACTACCATTAGTGTTCGAAGCGCTTCAGCACAGGACTAAGTGCCCAAACACATACGAAAACTCAATGGCCTCCAGCAAAAACTTGCTCGGAACTGTGAATGTCTGCGAGCGCGCATCATCTGCAGAATCGGGACCTATACGATCACCCTTCGGATGATAAGGAGGTTGGGGGGGAGGAACCAACACCTCACTCAATCGATCTCACGATCGACCTTTCTATCGATCTCATGGTCGATCTCACGATCGATCTCACTATCGATCTCACGATCGATCTCACGATAGATCTCACTATCGATCTCACCACGGGACACATAGCACGGGACACCACGGGACACCACGGGACACCGACGGGACACCGACGGGACACCGCGGCGGGACACCACGGCGGGACACCACGGCGGGACACCACAGGACACCCAGGCGAAAAAGGACGGGACACCGCGGGACATCCAGGCTTGGAAGGCGAAAAACAAAAGGACACTCAGGCCTGGAAGGCGAGAAGAAGCCGGGACAACGCGGGACACCGCGAGCCACCACCGGACGGGCGGGCGGGCGGGGGGGAATCATTTGTCTTGATTTCGCCCTAGCAACGGCGAGTGCATTCCTTTCGCGCGCCCACGCAGCCTCGCCTCGCCCGCACGCACGACACGAACGAAACGAAACGATTTCCCGGTTGGGGGTCTCCGTTCCACTGCACTGCGACATCACCCCCCAACCTCCGATCATCATCTTCAGCGTCAGAATTGTCATCGGCAGCATCATCGACGGCATCACCAACACCACCACCACAACCACCATTGCCGTCCCAATCAACACCAACGCTGTGATCATCAGCATCGTCGACGTCGTCGTCCTCGACAAAGTTGTGCACACGCACTTCCGCTGCATCAAATCAGCACCACAGTCATCATCTTCGACAGCGCCATCATTGCCACGGTCATTATCATAGCCATCGCCTTCATCACATCACCATCGTGGCCGTCGAGTCACCATCGTCCACACCGTAGTTATAAACAGCGTCGTCGTCATCGGCAGCATCGTCGCCGCTCAGTTGAGATGTGCCCGCAAGTTGGGGGCAGCGAATGGAATGTGTGCACGAGCATGGGAGATGGTCACGCGCGGATGCGAGCATCCTTCATTGCACCATATAGGTTGCACCACAAAGACTGCGCATCGTAGACTGCACCACTCAATCTGCACTGCATCCTAGAAAATGCACTGCATCGAGTGCGTCGTAAAGATTGCAAAAACATAGGCTGCGGCATACGCAGACTGTATGTACCACAACGGTTGCACCTCGAGAGTGCAAGAGCCCTCTGGTTGGGGTCCACGCTGGCATGGCAACCATGATCAATAACCGTGGCAGTCGACTATTCTCGCTATTTCCTTTCCTCCGCCCTCTCCTGGTCCTCCCCGCCACCTGCCTACCCCTCCCGACCCCCACCCTCTCCTGGTCCTATCCCCATCCTGTCCCCCATGTCATGCTCCCCTGCCTCTCCGCCGTCCTTCCACACCCCCTGGTCACCCTCCCACGCTCCTTCGCACCTAGGGGGGGGCAAAAGTGAGACTGAGGCAACGGGGAATTGGGGAAAAAGAGAGGAGGAGAAGGGGAAGGGAGAAGGATGGGTAGGAGTGGGAGGAGAGGGAGCACAAGGGGAGAAGGGGTGATGAGGAGAGGGGGTGGGGGGAATGGGGAATGGGGGGGAGGGGAGGGGAGGGGAGGGAAGGGGAGGGGGAGGGGAGGGGGAGGGGAGGGGGAGGGGCCCAAGAGACCCCCAAGAGGAACGAGGTGTTCCTCCCTCCTCGCTCCGCGTCGGAGGGAGAGCTGGGCCCCTCCTCGCTCCTCTCCCCTCCTGCCTCCCTGCCTCCCTGCCTCTCCGCTGCGACGCTGCCGTGGCTCCGCGGGGCGAGCATGCTCGCTGCCCTTCCCCGATCGAACGCCGCGCTCCCAGTCGCGGGGTTGCCTTCCTTCGGCGTGCCCACTTCCGCCTGCGCAGCAGGATCCGCGGCCACCCAACTTCGCGCGTCGCGCGGCGCGCGGCGCGACCCGCGGCTACCTTCGCGCTCCAGCGCCGCGCCGCCACCCTGCAGATGAGCAGGTCTCCGGCCCAGGCAGCTCAGCGCGAGGCGCGGTTGTCTCTGCATCCCTGCGGGTGACCTCGACGGTCCTGCCAGCACCTGGACATCGGGCCCTGGGAAGCCCGAACAGAGCTGCCGACGGGGCGCGACTTAGGTTCAGCCCGGGCGGAGGTAGACTCTTAAACGGCATGGAACCTGGACCAGCAGACAGCAGCGCAGTGGGGATAGGAGACAATGTGGCCTGCTGCCAGAGAGAGTTTGACTCCAAATCCTGAGCCAAGATCAAAAGCGAAGAGTTGCAGGCAGGGATAGAAGCACCTGCACTAAAGAAGACAGGTGGAAGAGAGCGGGGGGAGAGGGAGGGAGAGAAAGAGAGAGCGAGAGGAGAGAGATGGCACGGCAAAGGATGAATTAGAGATATGGCCCGAGAGAGAGAGAGAGAGAGAGCTGGCAACTGCGCCCCCACTGGCTGAGCTGTGGCCCAGCATGCGCGAAGATCTGGAACAGCGACGTGTCGGCATCGCAGACGTGCTCGGGGCGTGGACGCCTCTCGGCGTCAGGAGCGCCACCGCCTGAAGGCCGAGGTGCGTGGCCGACCCCGCAGACCCTGGGGACCCCATGCGTTGAACTCTCTGGCGGGGTGCCAAGACCCTCCTCGAAATCAAACGCAACGCAAGTGATTACTGTTGGTGGGCGCGCGAAACCCGGCCAGCGGGGTCCGAAGTTTGTGCTTGCAGTCGCCAGAGTTCGGCGCCGACTTTGGAAAATTGTGGGGTTCTGGGGCGCCGCCACGTCGCGGGAAAAACCTGCATTCGATTTCGAGGGGGGGTGCAGCTGAAACTTCAGCTGGCGGCACCGCCCTCGTTTCACACCCGCTGGCTTCCGCAGGCCTTCGGCCAGCTGCATCGGGTCGGGCGACACGGGCGTGTCAGCAAAGCAGCTCAAGTGGCTCATGTCTCTGACGCCTCCCCGCGGTGGAGGCGCAAATCAAGGAAACTTCCCAGCGGTCTGGCCGAAACCAGCTGCACGCAGCAGATGTTGTAATCCCCCTGTCCCCACTCCCCCCCTTCCTGTGGGGGAACAAAAGCAGTATCGATGACACACCGCCGTGAGGAACTCGTCAGCACGTTACCAAGGGCTCCCAACTTCGCGCTTCGCGCTCCGCGAAGCGCGAAGCGCGAATAACTTCGCGCTCTCGCGCCGCCCCCCCAAAGGGAGAAAAGGAGGACGAGGAGGAGGGGGAGAAGGATCGAGGACCGCGAAGCGCGAAGCGCGAATAACTTCGCGCCCTCGTGGGAGCCCCTGCTTTCTGGCAGAATCGACGGAGCACCACGCGGACGGGCCCCCACGGCGGCGTGCCATGGATGCCGTTGCCCCTCCCAACTTTCGGCGGACCCGCCTACCGCAGCGGGCCCGAGGGAGGCAGCACGACTCGGTCCGAGGCGCCCCAAATCTGGGGGGAAAACAAACCTCCCTCGCTTCTGACCACCCTCGCTTCCAAGAGATACCAAACGATGCCAAATTGCAGCCTGTACTGATCAGGCTGCTTGACGAGGAGGCGCGTGGTATGGCTTGGTTTTGCCTGGAAGCGAAAGCGGGGTAGGTAATTCACGCTCTGAAAATCGGCAGAGTCCGAGCTGATGGCGCGCGCGCAGCCAGGGGCCTGCCCAGCGCCGCCTCTGGGGAAAAGTCGGATGGGCCGTTGCCAAAGCCCGACGTGGGGACTGGGACCAGGGCCCTGCAGCACGGGCAAGACCGATCGTCATCATGAGACAGCTTGGCCTCGAGCGCCGCACCGGCACGAGGGAAGAGGCCGCATCATGGCAGGGAAGCAGGGGAGGCAGGAGGGGCCGTGCGGGCATGCTCCGTGCCCTCCTGGCTTCCGGCCGTGGAGGCCTTGGGGCGTGCCGGGGCCTGGAGGGCCGGGCGGGCCACGGAGGCGGAGCTCGGCAGCGTATACCGAAGGGGGGGAGAGGCGCAGAGAGGGGGCAGAGGCGCCGAGGCGGCGTCGGAGAGCGACCCAGGTCCCAAAACCGTGCGGCCGCTTGGGGAAACCAGAAGACACCGGTGCCGCTACGCCCCGGAGCTCTCCCAGGGTGCGTTCTGACCAGAAGCTCGAGGCGAGTCCGGCCGTGGCGGCGAGGGCCTCCCAGGAGGCCCCCAGAGACATCGAAAGTGACAACAACGATAATCTTAAGACTGTTCGCTCTAGACTGCTCGAGTGTCATCCAACGCGTATTTCCCAAACCCTCGATACCCGCCCTCTTCGTCTTCGATCGTACCCCTATTGCGGGGTATATGTTCTTCCCGACAGGCCGGGCCCCGGCAAGCGGCGGGGCGGCCACGGACCGTCGGCCTGGCCAGCGGCAGCACTGACCGGTGGCAACCTGACCCGAAGAGGGACGGACAGGGGACCGACCACGACGACGACGACGACGACGACGACGACGACGACTACGACGACGACGACCAGCGAAAGCGAGAGCGAGAGCGAGAGCGACAGCAGGGCCACGAAGGGCAGGAAGGAGGCCACGAAGGGCGACAGTGGGGCCACGAAGGGCATGCGTATGGGGCCACGAAAGGCGCGAACGAGCGGGGGCCACGAAGGGCAGATAATGCGGGCCACGAAGGGCATACGTATCTGGGGCCGCAGAGAGCAAGGACGGGGCCACTGAGGGCAGCAACGGCGCCACGAAGGGCGACAGCGGGGCCACGAAGGGCATGCGTATGGGGCCACGACGGGCGCGAACGAGCGGGGGCCACGAAGGGCACACATATGTGGGGGGCCAAGAAGGGTAGCGAAGGGGCCACGAAGGGCTGTAACGGGGCCACGAAGGACAGCGAGAGGCCACGGAGGGGTGCAACGAGGCCACGAAGGGCAGCGAGGGGGCCACGAAGGGCTGCAACGGAGCCACGAAGGGGGGGGGCCATGTACGGCTGCAGCGGGGCCACGAAGGGCAGCAACGGGGTCACGAAGGGCTTCAACGGGGCGACGGAGGGCTGCAACGGGGCCACGAAGGGCAGCGAGGGGGCCACGAAGGGCTGGAACGGGGCCACGAAGGGCAGCGAGGAGGCCACGAAGGGCTGCAACGGGGCCACGAAGGGCAGCGAGATCCCGATTCCTAAGTAAGCTGCGAGGGAGACCTAAGCGCGAAAGCGACTCCTGGGTGCCTGAATGTCGGGAGCGCGGCGCTTGAGTAAATTGCGGGGAATTCCAACGCAAGAGCAGGATTCTGGAGCAAATTGCAAGCGAGTCTCCAGCGGAGCGCGAGTCCTAAGCGCCGAGAAAGCAATTCCTGATTAATTTTCAAAAAATACACATCGAGAGCGCGATTCCTGAGCAGTGCGAGGACGTCTCAGGCGGGAGCGTGGGTCCTGGCTAAATTGTGAGGACGTCTTAGGCGGCAGCCGTTGTTGTTGTAATCCGGGGGCCAACAACCCATTTTGAGCCGAGTGACTTTCCCTGAAAAGAAACCAGGTGCGAGCCCTGGGGGAAGCACTTCAATTGAAAAAGCACAATGGTCACTGGAGGGAGCCCAACAATAATTATTCACCACCAACAACAACAGCAACGACGACGACGACGACAACGACGACAACAACAACAGCTACAACAAGAACAAAGGAAATGCGTACACTCCGGCCCCAGGCAGGGTCGGAGCCTCCGGTGTCACTCCCCCGGTGAAAGGGCGCACACTCCGGCCCCGTCCTGAGACGCTGTGCGACGACAACTTCTCCGGCCCTGCGGGAGGCCATCAGCGGCGGTGTCGCGCCGCGGTGGGCAAACGTACACTCCGGCCCCGTGTGCACCGTCATCTGTGCTGTTCCCTCCACAGAAAACGCTCGCGCTACCACCTTCTCGGGCCACGTGTGCAGCTAAGACACCCTCAAGGGACCCTCACGACTCCTGACGAAAACTACAAACTCCTTCAGAAGCCCCTGAGGGACCCTCGGGAGCCCCTTCAGGAAAGCTCAAGGGAACCCCATTCGGGGAATCCTCCAGAAACCCTAAGGACCCCTCAGGAATTCCAGTGAAATCCTCAGGAGACCCGCAAGGAGCCCTCCAGAACCCCAACAGAAATCCCCAAGAATCCCGAAGATGTCGTCAGGAGCCCCTTAGGGAATCCCCAGGACCCCCTCGGGAATGCTCGGGGATCCGTAGGGGGTCCTCAGGAACCCAAAAGGAATCCTCAGGAACCCAGAAGGAATCCTCAGGACCCCCTAAGGAATCCCCAGGACCCCCATAGGGGATCCGCAGGAATCCCTACTGAACCCTCAGGGATGCCTAGGGAATCTCCAGAAAGGAACCCCATCGGGAATACTCCAGAACCCGTTGATGGACTCCGTAGGACCCCCCAAGGCATCCTCAGGAATCCCGAGGGAATCCTATGGAATCCCTAAGAAATCCTCACGAAACCCTCGGGAATCCCCAGGAACCCCTAAGGAATCCTCCGGGATCCTTAGAGCATCCCCAGGAGCCCCGAGGGCATCCTCAGGACCCCCTGGGGGGAGGAGGGGGGGGAGGTCCTCAGGACCCCTGAGGGGATCATCAAGAACCCATGGGCGGCTCTCAGGAGCCCCTAAAGATTCCGCAAAGGGAAAAGCTCGGGAATCCTCCAGACACCCCCCCCCCGAACTCTTCGGTGATGCTTTGGAATCCCAAGGGGACCCTCGAGGAATCATGAGGAATCCTGGGAATCCTGAAGATTGCTCAGGAATCCTGAGGAATCCTGAGGGGAAACCTGAAGGGATCCTGAGGAATCATGAGGGATCCTAAGGAGTCCGTAAGCGTCGTCAGGAGAAATGGTGGATCCTGAGGAATCCTGAAGTGTCCTGAGGAAGCCTTAGGGATCCTGAAGAAGTCGAAAATAGCCTGGAGAATCCTAAAGAGCCCACCGGAATTCTGAGAACCCCATGGAGAGATCTTGAATAATCATTTGGGATCCCAAGGATTCTTGGGGGATCCTGCGGAATCCTGCGGCCTCCGGAAGGAGCCTGAGGAATCCTGGAAGATCCTGAGGAATCCTCGGGAGTCCCGCGGAATGGCTCCTGAGGAATCCAGAGGAATCCTGGGGGTCCTAAGGAATCCTTGAGGATCCTAGAGAGTCCAGAGGTGTCCTCAGAAATCCAAAAAGGAATCCTGAGGGATTCGCGGAAATCCTGGGGAAACCTCTGGAAACGCGCCAGAAATGCCGATCCCTTCTCCGGCCCCGTGGGGCACCTTGCGCTGCCGCCCCAGTGCCAGCCACTTCTCCGGCCCCGTAAGGCAAGCCCTCGGTTGCGGGAGAGCTCTGCTTACCCTTAAAGATATGCACTTGAGCTTTGGAAGAAGAAGAAGAAAAAGAAGAAGAAGAAGAAGAAGAAGAAGAAGAAGATCTCAACAACAAGCCGGGGCCAGTGTCAACGCCTTACCGAAGAAGAACAACAACAAGAATTACTCACTGCGTGGAGCTCCCCATATGTGCATCTCATGTTTTATGTCATGCCGTGGCGAGCGTCTGTTCATGAGCGGTCGACTACAATAGCGCGTCCACGTGGGCGACAGGGCCGACGAAGACGAGTGACCCCTAATGCGAGTGATTGCGTATGAGTCAGAGTGAGCTTTGAGTATGGTTGAATGCGAGCCTCTTCCTCTTCATCCCCCCTCCTCAGCTGCCAAGCCTTCCCCTTTTCAGCCCGTCGTAGCTTTGGAGCTTCCCACACGTGCATATGTTGTAGGAAAGTTGGCAGTGGGATATGTAAGACGAGCGTTTAGCCACACAAGGCCATAAGTGCATGTCATGTTGGAGGATAGTGCCACGGTGAGCATGTCCAACGATCCCCGCACACAACCACCGCCCCCCCTCGAAGTCACCCCCTTATGAATACATGTATATATATATATATATATACATATATATATATATATATGTCCTGGACTTCGGAACAAACGTTCTGCTCGCGTCAAGGACCTTCGAGCAAAGCGCCCTCCTCCTCCTCCTCCTCCTCCTCCTCCTGTTCCTCCGCCCCCTCCCTTCTCCTGCTCCTGCTCCTCCTCCTCATCCTCCTGCTCCCCCTCCCCCTCCGCACCCCCATGCCCTTCCTCACGATCCCCCGCCTCCTCCTCCTCCTCCTCCTCCTCCTCCTGTTCCTCCTCCTCATCCTCGTTCCTGTCATTTCCCTCCCTGTTGAGCCCAGAAACAAGCGAACCGCCTGAGACATCCCCACAATATGGCCGCGAACGAGCCGCCTGAGACGTCCTCACAATCTGCTCTCCAAGCGAAGGATGTTGAGCCCAGAAACAAGCAAACCGCCTGAGACATCCCCACAAAATGGCCGCGAACGAGCCCGTGCAACCACCCCTGGCGGCTCCCCTTAGGGGTGCTGAAACCAGCGCCCCGCCTGAGACATCCTCACAATCTGCTTTCCAAGCGAAGGATGTTGGGCCCAGAAACAAGCAAACCGCCTGAGACATCCCCACAAAATGGCCGCGAACGAGCCCGTGCAAACACCCCTGGCGGCTCCCCTTAGGGGTGCTGAAACCAGCGCCCCGCCTGAGACATCCTCACAATCTGCTCTCCAAGCGAAGGATGTTGAGCCCAGAAACAAGCAGACCGCCTGAGACATCCCCACAAAATGGCCGCGAACGAGCCCGTGCAAACACCCCTGGCGGCTCCCCTTAGGGGTGCTGAAACCAGCGCCCCGCCTGAGACATCCTCACAATCTGCTCTCCAAGCGAAGGATGTTGAGCCCAGAAACAAGCAAACCGCCTGAGACATCCCCACAAAATGGCCGCGAACGAGCCCGTGCAACCACCCCTGGCGGCTCCCCTTAGGGGTGCTGAAACCAGCGCCCCGCCTGAGACATCCTCCAAATCTGATGTGTGTTGAGTAAGTCTGAGTATGAGTAGGTCTGAGTATGAGTATGCCTGAGTATGAATAAGTCTGTGTATGAGTAAGTCTGTGTATGAGTAAGTCTGGGTATGAGTAGGTCTGTGTATGAGAAAGTCTGTGTATGTGTACGTCTGGGTATGAGTAAGTCTGAGTATGAGTAATACTGTGTATGAGTAATTCTGGTATGAGTAAGTCTGTGTATGAGTACGTCTGGGTGTGAGTAAGTTTGTGTATGAGTAAGTCTGTGTATGAGTATGTCTGAGTGTGAGTAAGTTGAGTAAGTCTGAGTATGAGTAAGTCTGAGTATGAGTAGGTCTGAGTATGAGGAAAGAGGAGGAGGGGAGGAGGAAACAGGAGGAGGGAGAGGCAGTAGGAGGCGCCCAAGTAATAATTACTCACTGCGTGGAGCTCCCCATATGTGCATCTCATGTTTTATGTCATGCCGTGGTGAGCGTCTGTTCATGAGCGGTCGACTACAATAGCGCGTCCACGTGGGCGACAGGGCCGACGAAGACGAGTGACCCCTAATGCGAGTCGCTGGACGCCCGTTGCAGACCGCCTGAGGCATCCCCACAAAATGGCCGCGAACGAGCCCGTGCAAACACCCCTGGCGGCTCCCCTTAGGGGTGCTGAAACCAGCGCCCCGCCTGAGACATCCTCACAATCTGCTCTCCAAGCGAAGGATGTTGGGCCCAGAAACAAGGCAAACCGCCTGAGACATCCCCACAAAATGGCCGCGAACGAGCCCGTGCAACCACCCCTGGCGGCTCCCCTTAGGGGTGCTGAAACCAGCGCCCCGCCTGAGACATCCTCACAATCTGCTCTCCAAGCGAAGATGTTGAGCCCAGAAACAAGCAAACCGCCTGAGACATCCCCACAAAATGGCCGCGAACGAGCCCGTGCAACCACCCCTGGCGGCTCCCCTTAGGGGTGCTGAAACCAGCGCCCCGCCTGAGACATCCTCACAATCTGCTCTCCAAGCGAAGGATGTTGAGCCCAGAAACAGGCAAACCGCCTGAGACATCCCCACAAAATGGCCGCGAACGAGCCCGTGCAACCACCCCTGGCGGCTCCCCTTAGGGGTGCTGAAATGAGCGCCTCGCTCGAGACATCCTCCAAATCTGCTCCGAAAGCGAAGGATGTTGGGCACAGAAATAGGCAAACCGCCTGAGACATACCCACAAAATGGCCGCGAACGAGCCCGTGCAACCACCCCTGGCGGCTCCCCTTAGGGGTGCTGAAATGAGCGCCTCGCTCGAGACATCCTCCAAATCTGCTCCGAAAGCGAGGGATGTTGGGCACAGAAACAGCAAACCGCCTGAGACATCCCCACAAATTGGCCGCGAACGAGCCGTGCAACCACCCCTGGCGGCTCCCTTAGGGGTGCTGAAACCAGCGCCCCGCTTGAGACATCCTCCAAATCTGATGTGTGTTGAAGAAGTCTGAGTATGAGTAGGTCTGAGTATGAGTATGCCTGAGTATGGGTAAGTCTGTGTATGAGTAAGTCTGTGTATGAGTAAGTCTGGGTATGAGTAGGCCTGTGTATGAGAAAGTCTGTGTATGTGTACGTCTGGGTATGAGTAAGTCTGAGTATGAGTAATACTGTGTGTGAGTAAGTCTGGTATGAGTAAGTCTGTGCATGAGTACGTATGGGTGTGAGTAAGTCTGTGTATGAGTAAGTCTGTGTATGAATATTTCTGAGTGTGAGTAAGTCTGAGTATGAGTAGGTCTGAGTATGAATAAGTCTGAGTATGAGTAAGTCTGAGTATGAGTAGGTCTGAGTATGAGGAAAGAGGAGGAGGGGATGAGGAAAGAGGAGGAGGGAGAGGCAGTAGGAGGCGCCCAAGTAATAACTACTCACTGCGTGGAGCCCCCCATATGTGCATCTACTCGCATGGACCTGTCCGCCGTGAATGTCTAGGCGCAAGAACGTTCGAATATTAACGGGCTTCAGTCGTGACGGTCTGGACATCAATCTAACTGCGAATGAATTGGAGTGTGAATGAGCCTTAGTAGTAAGAGCGCGTCTCTGTGCATGAGCCTGGGGCCTCCTGGGGCCTCCTGAAACCTACTGGGGCTTCCTGGGGTCTCCAGGAGCCTCTTGGGACCTCCTGGGGCCTCCTAGGAAGGTTTCGTGCCCCAGGAGAGGCGCAATCTATAGCATCAGACGTACATAAAACATTGCGGATTAGAGCCACAGGGGAAGGGCAATATATAGGAACACGCGTAAAACACCAAGGACTCGTGCCCCAGGAGAGGCTCAATATATATATATATATATATATATATATATATATATATATGAACATGAGTAAAACATTTAGGCTTGTGTACACAGGAGAAGGACCATCTGTAGAAACATACGTATCACATCAAAGAATCGTGCCCCAAGTGAGGCCCAATCGATAGGAGCATACGTAAAACACATGGGATTGGAGCCACTCCTGTTGCCTTCTGAGGCCTCCTGCTCCTGGGGCCTCTCGGGGCCTCCTGTTGCCTTCCGAGGCCTCCTGGCGCTTCCTGTTGCCTCCTGGGGCCTCCTGTGGTTTCCTGAGGCCTTCTGGAGCTTCCTGGGGCCTCCTGGAGCCTCCTGGGACATCCTGTGGCCTCTTGAGTCTTTCTGTGGCCTCCTGATGCCTCCTGGGACCTCATGTGGTCTCCTGGGGCCTCCTGGAGCCTGTTGGAGCCTCCTGTGGCATCCTGAGAAGAATCTGCGCCCACGAGCCTGGCCACCAAAACAGGCAAACCGATCGAGACATCCTAAAAATCTGGCCCACCTGGGGGGTGAAAATGAGC
>CAUYUJ010008285.1:0-41228 GCA_963575745.1 Prorocentrum cordatum
CAATTACTAGCACGTGGGACACTCCGTTCTCACCAGTGCCAGGGTTTTCATAGGAGGCGGGCAATACCCCCACTTTGTGGGGGGCCGGTTCAAGCTCTACCAAGTTTCCAAACGACTCTTCGCCACCACCCACACCCAGCTTCCCGCCCTATGACGTTCGGACACTTCACTTCGTGGCCTGCGGACGACCGTGGCTACTATTCAGGGCCCCGCGGCCGACGACGACGGCGTGCGCGCGCGAAGAAAAAACGAATGTGTCCCGAGGTATTATTTGACAGGGATGATGGCCCTGGCAGGTGCGCAACCGTTGTCGCAGAAGTTCGAAAAAGTTGCTCGCAAAAGCCCGTTTGTCAGAAATGTTTCAAAAGTGTTGGGTTTCCTACGAATCCGCAAGAGCGCGCGGGATGAGATTTTGACATTTTTTTGTTGAAAAACCATTGGTTTTTTTGATGTTTTTATGTTAAAAATCGCTCCGAACACTAAGCTTTTGGAAGGATTTCGTCTTGCGCGCGCGAATGTCCACTTTACCTTATTTTTTGCAAGGGATTCTTGAAATTTGATTATATTAGAACAAGAAATGTAATTTTCTATTGTTTTTTTGCAAGGGAAAGCGGATTACAACAAAACAACCGGATCCTGTACACACCCTCTTTTCTGAGTCTTCCTCACGAAAATGATGAAAATGTAGCTGCGGCCTAGGCGGCGCAGGGGGGGCGCGCACCAGGGGGCCCAACAATAATTATTCTTTAGAATAAATAATGTTCAACAACAACAACGGCTCCCGCATGAGCTTTCCTCACAATGCATCCAGAGATCAAACTTCCGCGCGAGACGTCTTCCCACTTTATTCAAGGATCTCTCTCTCGCGTGGGACTACCCCGCCATTTATTCAGACGCCGCGCCATCGACACTCAGGAATCTCTCTCTCACTCTGGATTTCAGGGCGATGTATTTGGGAATCGCGCTATCGCTCAAAACTGCCTCGCGGTTCATGCAAGACGCATGCTGCAGCAGTCCGCCTGCTTGATCTGGCCGCCTGGATTCGCCTTCCCCACCAACCCGTTAGGGTATACCCGCCCAATCTGCCCGTCTGTTTCTGCCACGTGTTTTCCTGTTCCGAACGCCCCTCCTGCTACTTTTTCTCGTGCTCCATCCTCCCTCGCCCTTGTCCCTTCCTTCCATCCGTCCTCTTTTACGCTGCCTCAGTGGCTGCACGAGATACACGTTGCAGGTAAGAGAGATATGCCCCAAATTGGGTACGATCGAAGAGGAAGAGGGCGGGTATCAAGGGTTCGGGATATACGTGTTGAAATGGCACGCGGGCAGTTGAGAACAAACAATATGAACATGATGTGTGTTATTGTTGTTGTCGTTGTTGAACTCTCACGACTAAATAATACATATTGTTGACCTCCCCTCCGGGAATATTTGGGTGGTTTAGTTGACATGCCCTTCCCGGGTTCTTACCCTGTTCTCTACGAAATAAAAGATTTCTCCTCAAACTGCGCTGTTGGCCCCCGAAAAGGAACAGCAACCGCTCCCGCTCCTCACAATGTATTCCCAGGTCGCGCTCTCCCGCGTGACTTCCTCACAATGTGTTCAGGATTCGCGCTCTCGCGTGGGACTTCCGCCCAATTTATTATGATGCCGTGCCCTCGAAATTCAGGGGTCACGCTCTCGCTGTGGATTTCCTTACGATTGATTGTGTAATCGATTTTTCGCTCGGGATTTCCTCGCCATTCGTGCACGGCGCACGCTTCGGCAACCCGCCTGCTCGACCTGGCCGTTTCGGCCCGCCTTCCCGACCCGCCTGGTAGGGTCCACCCGCCTTATCCGCCTGTCTGACTATGCCACGTGTTTTCTGTTCCTAGCCCCCCTCCTCGTAGTCTCGCTCGTGTTCCATGCTCCTCCCTCCCCCGTGCCCCTCCATTTCATCCGTCCTCTCTTCCCCTGCCTCAGTGGCTGCACGCAATACACGCTGCAGGTAAGAAAGGGCCCCCCCCGAGGGGCACGGTCGAGGACGAAGAGGGCGGGTCTCGAGGGTTCGGGATATACGTGTCGAGTAGCACGCGATCAGGGAAGAGCGAACAGTCTTAAACTGATGGTTGTTGTTGGATACTCATTTCTAGCAAATAAATATTGCTGGTATCCGGAAACGGTGTTGCGCGTTCTCACCTCGAGGCTGGCTACATTTTCTCAGAAAACGAGGCTCCCGCTCGAGCGTTGGCTTCAGCCTAAATGTGGGCCCTTGGAGGCCCAGCTGCGACAACAACGGTTCCCGATCGATACTTCCTCACAATTTACCCTGGGACACCCTGGCCTGAGAGGCCCCCGAACTCAGGAACGGCGCTTTCGCTCGAATTTTTCTCGCAATTCAATCCTCCCTCCAATGACCATTGTGCTTTTTACATGTAAATGCTTCTCGTAAGGCTCGTACCTTGTGGTTATCCGGGAAAGTCACGGGGATCAAACTTGGCCCCTGGCCCCCGGCTTACAACAACCAGCGGATCCCGCCTGATGCTTCCTCACAACTCATTTCCAAATCGCGCCCTGGCAAGGGACCTCCTCACAATTCACGACCGACCGCATCGCGCTCTACTTCGTCGCAAATTATTCAGACGATGCGCCCTTGGCGCTCAGGAATCACGCTCTGGTTTTGGCCTTTCCCACGATTTATCAAAGAATTGCGCTATTGTTCGAGACTTCCGCGCGATTCATGCCGGACCCACGCTTCAACAACCCGCCTGCTCGACCTGGTTGCCTGGGCCCGCCTTCCCGACCTGCCTGCTATGGGTCTGCCCACCCGATTTGCCCGTCTGGTTCCACCACGTGTTTTCTGCTCCTTGTCTCCCTCCTGCTAATTGCTCTCGTGCTCCATTATTCTCCCTCCCCCTGCCACCCGTCCTCTCTTTCCTTGGTTAACAAGCTGCACCAAATCCACGTGTCAGCTGAGGAAAGTCTACCCCCAAGGGGGTGCGATCGAAAATGACAAGGGCGGGTACCGAGATATTGGGATACACGTATTGATTGGCACGTGAGCGGATATGAGAGAAGAGTCTTGACATGATTGTTGTTGTTGAGTATTCGTTTAGACAAGAATTGTTGGTCCCCCCTCGGGTAAACATTGTATTTGTTCAGTTGAAGTGCCCCCCTCGTGGCTCGCGCCTTGTTTGCTATCAAAACAAACCTAGGCGTCGTCAGGCTGGGCCGTGGGGCCCCGCACTACAACAACTAGGTACAGGCCGGCATGGTCCCCCCGGGGTCCGGGACTTCACTTCCCGCGTCCGCCACAGTGGAGGAGGCCGGTCCCGCCCCCCCGGTGAGTCGGAGGGGGGGGGGGAACAACACAACACAACACAACGAATTCTGTATGAATTCTGTATGAATTCTGCATGAATTCTGTATGAATTCTGTATGATCTCTCTGTATGAATTCTGTATGAATTCTGTATGAATTCTGAATGAATTCCGTATGATCTTTGTATGAATTCTGTATGAATTCTGTATGAATCCTACACGCTCCCTACGGATTCCCATCGGAATCCGTTCGGGACCCTCTAGGAGTCTTTGGATCCCTCCAGGGACTCTATAAAATCCCTGTGGATCCCTCCAGGGACTCTATAGAATCCCTGTGGTCCCTCTAGGTACCTCTATAGAATCCCTTGTGGTTCCCTCCATGGAACTCTAATATATCCCTGTGGAAATCCCTCAGGACTCTATATATCCCTGGGATCCCTGTAGGGACTCTATAGAAATCCCATGCCTGTGGATCCCTCCAGAAACTCTATAGAATCCCTGTGGATCCCTCCAGGGACTCTATAGAATCCCTGTGGATCCCTCCAGGGACTCTATAGAATCCCTGTGGACCCCTCAAGGGACTCTATAGAATCCCTGTTGATCCCTCCAGGGACTCTATAAAATCCCTGTGGATCCCTCCAGGGACTCTATAGAATCCCTGTGGATCCCTCCAGGGACTCTATAGAATCCCTGTGGGTCCCTCCAGGGACTCTATAGACTCCCTCTGGATCCCTCCAGGGACTCTATAGAATCCCTGTGGATCCCTCCAGGGACTTTATAGAATCCTTGTGGATCCCTCCAAGGACTCTATAGAATCCCTGTGGATCCCTCCAGGGACTCTATAGAATCCCTGAGGATCCCTCCAGGGACTCTATAGAATCCCTGTGGATCCCTCCAGGGACTCTATAGAATCCCCGTGGATCCCTCCAGGGACTCTATAGACTCCCTCCAGGGACTCTATAGAATCCCTGTGGATCCCTCCGGGGACTCTATAGACTCCCTCCAAGGACTCTATAGAAACCCTGTGGATCCCTCCAGGGACTCTATAGAATCCCTGTGGATCCCCCCAGGGACTCTATAGAATCCCTGTGGATCCCTCCAGGGACTCCATAGACTCCCTCTGGATCCCTCCAGGGACTCTATAGACTCCATCCAGGGACTCTATAGAATCCCTGTGGATCCCTCCAGGGACTCTATAGAATCCCTGTGGCTCCCTCCATGGACTCTATAGACTCCCTCTGGATCCCTCCAGGGACTCTATAGAATCCCTGTGGATCCCTCCAGGGACTCTATAGAATCCCTGTGGATCCCTCCAGGGACTCTATAGAATCCCTGTGGGTCCCTCCAGGGACTCTATAGAATCCCTGTGGATCCCTCCAGGGACTCTATAGAATCCCTGTGGATCCCTCCAGGGACTCTATAGAATCCCTGTGGATCCCTCCAGGGACTCTATAGACTCCCTCCAGGGACTCTATAGAATCCCTGTGGATCCCTCCACGGACTCTATAGAATCCCTGTGGGTCCCTCCAGGGACTCTATAGAATCCCTGTGGATCCCTCCAGGGACTCTATAGACTCCCTCCAGGGACTTCCTATATAATCCCTGTGGATCCCTCTAGGGACTCTATAAACTCCCTGTGGATCCCTCCAGGGGACTCTATAACATCCCTGTGGATCCCTCCAGGACTCTATAAAATCACCTGTGGATCCCTCCGGGACTCTATAGACCTCCCTGTGGATCCCTCCAGGGACTCTATAGACTCCCTGTGGATCCCTCCAGGGACTCTATAGACTCCCTGTGGATCCCTCCAGGGACTCTATAGAATCCTTGCCAGGGACTTTATAGAATCCCTGTGGATCCCTCCAGGGAATCTATAGACTCCCTGTGGATCCCTACAGGGACCGTCTAGACTCCTTGTGGATCCCTACATGGGACCCTCTAGAATCCCTGTGGATCCCTACAGGGACCCTATAGAATCCCTCTGGATCCCTACAAGGACCCTACAGGGATCTGAGAGGATCCCTGTGGATCCCTACAAGCATCCTAGAGGATCCCTGTGGATCCCTACAAGCATCCTAGAGGATCCCTGTGGATCCCTACAAGCATCCTAGAGGATCCCTGTGGATCCCTACAAGCATCCTAGAGGATCCCTGTGGATCCCTACAAGCATCCTAGAGGATCCCTGTGGATCCCTACAAGCATCCTAGAGGATCCCTGTGGATCCCTACAAGCATCCTAGAGGATCCCTGTGGATCCCTACAAGCATCCTAGAGGATCCTTGTGGCTCCCTACAAGCATCCTAGAGGATCCCTGTGGATCCCTACAAGCATCCTAGAGGATCCCTGTGGATCCCTACAAGCATCCTAGAGGATCTGTATGGATGCCTACAAGAATCCTAGAGGATCCGTGTATGGATCCCTTTCAAGAATCCTGGAGGATCCCAGTGGATCCCTACAGGGATCCTGGAGGATCCCAATGGATCCCTACTGGGATCCTGGAGGATCCCTGTGGACCCTTACAGGGATCCTGGAGGATCCCAATTGATCCCTACAGGGATCCAAGGGGATCCCTATGGATCCCTACAGGGATCCTAGAGGATCCCTGCGGATCCCTACAGGGATCCTGGAGGATCCCTGTGGACCCCTACAGGGATCCTACGGAGGATCCTCCTCATCCCACGTTCCTCCTCTTCCACGTACATCCTCGTCCTCCTCCTCCTCCCCCTCCTCCCCCTCCTCCCCCTCCTCCTCCTCCTCCTCCTCCTCCTCCTCCTCCTCCTCCTCCTCCTTCTGCTGAAGACCAAAACGAATGTCGACGACACGTGTCGGAAACTCCCAACAAGGACAGCGGATTCCAAGGGTGTCCTCCGCACGGCCCATCAGGCCCCATGGACGGCCCAGGACGGCCGCAACAGAGCCCCAACCTGGCCCAAGACGGCCCCAAAAGAGCCCCAAACGGGTCCAACAAGGCCTCTGGAAGGACCCAAGATGACCTCCAATACCCTTCGAAAACAGCCCCAGAAAACCGCCAGGGCGTCCTTCCTCATCCCCATCGGCCACCATCCTCATCATCATTTTCATCATCGTCGTGGTTTTATGGGCGTCCTATGGAACCCTGTAAGGGTCGTGTGGGAATCCTATGGAACCCTGTACGGATCCCACAGGATCCTCCTGTAGGGGTGCGTTGTGTTGTGTTGTGTTGTTCCCTATTACCCCCCCCCCTAACCCTCCCCCCCCCCTCCCCGCCCTCCCCCCTCCGGGGCTTGCCCGCCTTATCACAACAACAACAACAACACATTTTACCCGAACGCGTGGTGTGTTCTCCCAGTGCCAGGGTTTTTCATACGACACCAGGCAATATAACGTCAACCCCCACTGAAATCGACATCAATTTAAATATCGGGGGGGGCATTACAAGCTCTACCAAATCCCCACACGACTCTTCGCGACCACCCAAACCCAGCTTCCCGCCCTATGACGTTGGGACACTTCACTTCGTGGCGTGCGGACGACCGTGGCTACTAAACTGGCGTGGGGTACACACCCACAGAACCCAATGGTTTTTGGAGATTTCGGCGTGCGCGCGCGAAGAAAAAACGAATGTGTCCCGCATGGTATTATTTGACAGGGATGATGGCCCTGGCAGGTGCGCAACCGTTGTCGCAGAAGTTCGAAAAAGTTGCTCGCAAAAGCCCGTTTGACAGAAATGTTTAAAAAGTGTTGGGTTTCCTACGAATCCGCAAGAGCGCGCGGGATGAGATTTTGACGTTTTTTTGTTGAAAAACCATTGGTTTTTTGATGTTTTTATGTTAAAATCGCTCCGAACACTAAGCTTTTGGAAGGATTTCGTCTTGCGCGCGCGAATGTCCACTTTACCTTATTTTTTGCAAGGGATTCTTGAAATTTGATTATATTAGAACAAGAAATGTCATTTTATAGTGTTTTTTGCAAGGGAAAACGGATTACAACAAAACAACCGGATCTGGACCCCATCCACTTACCTGAGCTTCCTCACGAAAATGATGAAAATGTAGCTGCGGCCTAGGAGCGGCGGGGGGGCCGTGCACCAGGGGTCCCAACAATAATTATTCTTTAGAATTAATAATGTTCAACAACAACAACAACAACAACAACAACAACAACACAGCAACAGCACACAACAACAACAGCAACAGCACCAACAACAAACAACAACAACAACAACAACAACAACAATCATTTTACCCGAACGCTCAGTGTTCTCACCAGTGCCAGGGTTTTCATACGACACCAGGCAATACCCCCACTTCGTGGGGGGGCATTCAAGCTCTACCAAATATCCAAACGACTCTTCGCGACCACCCAAACCCAGCTTCCCGCCCTATGACGTTGGGACACTTCACTTCGTGGCGTGCGGACGACCGTGGCTACTACACTGGCGTGGGGTACACACCCACAGAACTTGGTCACTTATTCGGGGCGCGCGTGTGCCCAGCATCCAGCAATTGTGACATACAATACATGACACAGACAGACAGAGAGAGAGACAGAGAGCAGACAGAGAGAGAGACAGAGAGAGCGGAGTTGGTCACATTTTTGGGGCAAGTTCCTGAGATCGTCGTGTTTTTTGTTGGTCTTGCGCGCGCGAATGTCCACTTTACTTTTTTTTGCAAGGGAGTATTGAAATTTGATTATGTTAGAACAAGAAAAAGTAGCTCGCGCGAGCTCATGTAACATAAATGTTGAAAAACCATTGGTTTTGTGGGAGTCGGACAGCGCGCGCGGGATGAAATTTGGACATGTTTTTTTGAAAAACCATTGGGTTTTTGATGTTTTTATGTTGAAATCGTTACGAAACCTAAGGTTCTGGAAGGATTTCGTCTTGCGCGCGCGAATGTCCACTTTACCTTATTTTTTGCAAGGGATTATTGAAATTTGATTATGTTAGAACAAGAAAAAGTAGCTCGCGCGAGCTCATGTAACATAAATGTTGAAAAACCATTGGTTTTGTGGGATTCGGACAGCGCGCGCGGAAGGACATTTTGACAATTTTTTCTTAAAAAACCATTGGGTTTTTGATGTTTTTATGTTAAAATCGCTACGAAACCTAAGGTTTTGGAAGGATTTCGTCTTGCGCGCACGAATGTCCACTTTACCTTATTTTTTGCAAGGGATTCTTGCAATTTGATCAAGTAAGAACAAGAATTTTCATTTTATAGTGTTTTTTGCAAGGGAAAACGGATTACAACAAAACAACCGGATCCGGACACAATCCACTTTTCTGAAGCTTTCGCTAGAAAATGAAGGAAATGAGGCTGCGGCCTAGGTTTTGGAGGGGGGTCGCGCACCAGGGGTCTCAACAATAATATTTCTTTAGAAGTAATAATATTCAACAACAAAATGATGTTCCTACGTTTTTTAAAGGATGTTGACAGTTGCTTATGTTCTGCCTTCCGACGGCCCGAGGCGGCCCAAAAGCCCCCAAAGATCGCCCAAAAGGCCTGACGCCCAAGATGGCCTCCAAGACGGCCCTGGAGCACTCCAAGAGGGCCCCAAGTCGGCCCAGAGAGGCCCCCCAAACGGCTTCCAACGGCGTCAGACGGGCCAGGAGTCCACCAAGACGGCCGAAGATGGTCCTAAAATGGCCTAAGAGGCCTCCAAGAGGGCTTCCAGGAAGGCCCGTAAAGGCCAAAATCATTGATGTCCCATGAATTTGTTGAAGGGTTGTGGCATTTTTTTTTGTTCGGCCTTCCGACGGCCCGAGACGGCCCAAGTGCCCCCAAAGATCGCCCAAGAGGCCCAAGACACGGCCCCAAGAGGCCCCCAAGACGGCCCAAGAGGTCTCCAAGACGCTCAAGATGGCCTCCAAGACGGCCCAAGAGCCCTCCAAGACGTCCTCCAAGAAGGCCCGACAGGGTTAAAATGGCATCCAGACGGCCAAGATGACCTTCAAGATGCCCACGTGTTCCTCGGAGGCTTTCCAAACCGATTCGGGGAACACATGGTCCGATAGCTTGGCAGGTCTGGCCTCAACGTTCGGCCACATAGGCGCTTTCAAAAAGGCACGGGGCGGCGGTGATTCGCCGTAGGCGTCTTCGATCCGCCGCCCCCTTTTGATTTATCAAATGGGTGCCTGGCCTGCCGGATGATATGGATTTTGGTTTTGTCTCTTTTTCCAAAAGAACTCCCCCTGGGGCTTCGGCCCGTCCCGCCAGCCATCCGGAAAGGATCTCAAAACGCGTCCGTCGTGCCTCTGTTTCCTCCAGTTGGCCCAAGATGGCGTCCAAGACGGCCAAGATGGCCCAGGATGGTCTCCAAGACGTCTCCAAGACGGCCCAAGATGGCCTCCAAGACGGCTGAGATGGCCCCAAGATGCCTCCCAGACGGCCCAAGATGTACCCAAAACGGCATCAGATAGCCTCCGGATGGCCTCAACATAGCCCAATACGGCCCAAGAGGCTTTCAATACGGCCCAAAAGGCCTCGAAGAGGTCCTCCAGGAAGGCCCGAAGAGGCCAAAATCATTGATTTTCCTTCGGTTCTGGAAGCATTTTGGGATTTGCTTCTTCTCGGCATTCCGACGGCTCAAGACGGCCCAAGAGGCCCCCAAGATCGCCCCAAGGTCGCCCACGAGGTCTCCAAGATGGCCCCATGATGGCCCAAGAGGCCCCCAAGACGGCCCCAAGAGGCCTCCAAGACGGCCAAGATGGCCTCCAAGACAGCCAAGATGGCCCAAGATGGCCTCCAAGATGGCCTCCAAGTCCGCCCAAGAGAGGAGGAGATGCCTCCAAGTCCGCCCAAGAAACCTCCAAGACGGCCCAAGACGGCCCAAGAGGTGCCCAAGAAGCCTCCAAGACGGCCCAGGAGGCCTCCGAGAGGTCCTCTAGGAGGGCCCGAAGAGGCCAAAATCATTGATGTTCCTTAGGTTTTTGAAGGATTTTCGTATTTGCTCCTCTTCGGCTCTCCGACGACCCAAGACGGCCCAAGAGGCCCCCAAGATCGCCCCCACAGCGCCCAAGAGGCCTCCAAGATGGCCTCAGAACTGCCCAAGAGGCCCCCAAGGCGGCCCCAAGAGGGCACAAAGACGACCCAAGAGGCTTCCAAGACGCCCAAGATGGCCTCTAAGACGGCCCTGGAGCACCCCAAGAAGGCCCAAAGTCAGCCCAGAGAGGCCCCCCAAACGGCTTCCGACGGCGTCAGACGGGCCAGGAGCCCGCCAAGATGGCCGAAGTTGGCTCGAAGCTGGCCTAAGACGGCCCAAGAGGCCTCCAAGAGGGCCTCCAGGAAGGCCAAAAACATTGTTTTATGTGTTTGGAAGGTTTTTGGCATTCGTGTCTGTTCGGCCAATAAGGCCCAAGAGCTCCCAAAGATTCTCAAAGGTCGCCCAAGAGGCCTCCAAGATGGCCCCAGAACGGCCCAAGAGGCCCCCAAGACGGCCCAGGAGGATTTTAAGACGCTAAAGATAGCCTCCAAGACGGCCCTGGAGCATTCCAAGAGGACCCCAAGTCGGCCCAGTGGGGCCCCCCAATCAACGGTCTGGCTCAACAAGGCAGGGGGCGGCGGTAATTCGCCGAAGGCGTCTTCGATCGGCCGCCCACTGTGGTCTTGCCACAGGGATGCAGGCGTGCTAAATGTCAGGCATTTTTCTCTTTCTCTGAAGAACTCCCCTGTGGGGTCTCGGCCGAACCCGCCGGCCACCCGGAAAGCTCTGGGCGACGCTCCGCCCGTCGGCTTCTGTCTTAAGATGGCATTAAGACGGCCTCCAAGACGGCCAATGTGGCCTCCAGGACGGCCAAGATGGCCCCAAGAGAGCCCAAGATGGAGCCAAGATATCTTCAAGACGGCCCTAGATACACCCAAGACGCCCTAAGATGGCCTCAGGATGGCCCAAGACAGCCCAAGAGTCTCCCAAGCGGCCTCCAAGACGGCCCAAGAGGCCTCCAAGAGGTCCTGAAGGCCAAAAGTTTCATGTTTTTTTTTGTGCGAGTTGGTCATTTGCTCCAACATGGCCTTGCGACGGCCCAAGACGTCCCAAGAGGCCCCCAAGATTGCCCCAGGATCGCCCAAGAGGCCCAAGGAGGTCCCCAAGAGGCCACCACGAAACTCCCAAGAGGCCCTAAGAATGACCCAAGAAGCTCCCAAAGGTCCGCTCCTCCTCCTCCTCCTCCTCCTCCTCCTTCCCCTCCTCCTCCTCCTCCTCCTCCTCCTCCTCCTCCTCCTCCTCCTCCTCCTCCTCCTCCTCCTCCTCCCCCTCCTCCCCCTCATCCTCCTCATCCTCCTTGTCCTCCCTCTCCTCATCCTCACCTTTCGCTCCCACGTGTGCCCCGAATGGCTCACACAACGGCTGGGGGGAACGCATGGCCCAACTCAGCCCAAACGTTTGGCCACGCAGGCGCATCCTAAAGAGGCAGGGGGGCGGCGGTGATTCGCCGTAGGCGTCTTCGGTCCGCCGCCCCCCTCTGTGGCTTGCCACAAGGGCGCAGGGCGTGCCAGTGTTTAATAACCAGCTGTTGGTCCTCTTCAAAAGTTCCCAGTGGGCCTCCAGCCGATCTCGCTGGCCACCTGGAAAGACCCATAACCTTCCCAGTCCATCAAGCTTCCCGCTCCAGTCGGCCCCAAGGTGGCCTCCAAAGCGCCCCATAAAAAAACCGTGCACGTCCCAGGTCATCGGTCTTTCCGCTCCAAGACGGCCGCTGTGGCTGAAGATGGCCTCCAAGATGCCTCCTAGACGTTTGAAATGGCTCCAACAGAGCCCAATCTGGCCCCAACATGTCTCCAATCTGCACCCGCAAGATGTCTCCAATCTGCACCCACGATGGCCCAAGAAAACCCCAAGATATCCCAAGACGGCCCTAGAGGCCCCCAACAGGCTTCCGAGAGAGCCTCCAGGAAAGCCCGAAGAGATCTATCCTCCTCTTCGCTTTTCTCCCCCACGTGTCTCCTAATGCGTTTCCACAGCGGCTGGGGGGACGCATGATCCGATAGCTCGGCCGAGCTCTGACCACAGCGCTTGGCCACACGGACGCTTCCAAAATGACGAGGGGCGGCGGCGATTCGCCGTGGGCGCCTTCGATCCGCCGCCACCTGTGGTCTTGCCCCAGGGACGCACGGCGTGCCAAATGTCAGGCCGGATTGTTTTGGTTCTTGTTCAAAAAACTCCCCGTGGGGTCTCGTTGCAGGCCTGGAAATGGGCACCAACACCAACACAAGGGGTTGCCTCCACAGGGGAAAGATGATTCTAGATTCCGGTCTTGGTGGTAGTATTTCGGTCGCGAAGGAAGCCAGAATATTACCACCATCGCCGAGATCGGGATCTGCTTGCTTCGGTGGAGGCACACCGCCGATATTGGTGCTGGTGTCAACCTCTAGGCCTGCGATCTCGGCCCTTCGACACAGTAGGCGTTGAAGGCGAGCAAGCTGTACGACGCCTAGCCGCCCTCGCGCGAAGCGCGAGAAAGTAATGAAAGGTGTGGAAGAATCCGGCCACGCAAAGCCTAGCCGGAGTCAAAAAGCAAAGCCAGGCAGGGCGACCAGCAGCCGAGGAGGAGACTACGTGAGACTACTGGCCGCCGAACTGGTCCTGGCCCCCGTCTGTGTGCAAAGGGGGAAGAATGTCCCCTCCCGAGTCGAAGGCGGTGGCCAGTAGTCTCCTCCTCGGCTGGCTGCTCCCTGGCCCTTCGACACACAAAAGCTACTTGGCGGGCGCGCCGCGGGTATGGCAAGCACTTGCCGGGGCACGCCTGCCCAGCAAGCCACCCCGAACGAGCTCGAGCGCGCCGCGGGCCGAGGCCCCACCGCCCGCTGGCCGCCGGTGGCCTCGCACAGAACGCCCTCGTGGCCGTCGTCCCGCAGCTCGCCAGCGCTGGCATGCAGGCCTTTCGCCAGCATGAAGCCCCGTAGTACGCCGGGCGCGTACACAGGCCTTTCCGGCAGACCGTCATCTGCCATCTTATCCTCCTCGCCGGTCTCTCATAAAACGCCCTCGTGGCCGTCGTCCCGCAGCTTGCCAGCGCTGGCATGCACGCCGTTCGCCAGCATGAAGTCCCGTAATACGTCGGGCGCGTACACGGGCCTTTTGGGCAGACCGTCATCTCCCATATCATCCTCCGCGCCCTCCTCCTCGCCCAACAGTGCGACCCTCATGAGCTTCCAGAGGCCGCTCCAGTCGAAACTGCTAGTGATGCCAAGTTCCTCATCCTCTTGCTCCAAATAATGTTCATCGACGACATAGCAATAGAACATTGTGTCGGTAACGATGTCGAACACAACCATGAATGACATTCCGACGGCGAGACTTATTATAACTGTAGCGTACACAACGCAGGATTTGTCGTTGATGTACGTAGGGGACTGGGTGTCGCCGTACATGGGCACATACTCCACAAGTGCATCTGATACGACAGCACCGAGCGCTGTGCAAACTCCACACCCTCCAAGTTGGAATACAAATTGTACGCTGTTCAAGACAAACACATGACTGAAATACCCTGTAGTCATGGCGTGAGCGTTCTTCGCAGCCTCACAGAAAGGAGTTGAATGCATCGCCACATCAATGTATGTATTCTTGGACAGAAACATGAAGTAACTCTCACAAGCCAGAACGCAGCACTTGCATGCAGCTGCCAAGCATGCACTAACAGGATTGGACGCAGTTAGATCCAGAAATAAATTCGCAACCGTTCGGATTGGCCGTAAAGACGAAATCACTAAAGAACCAAGGGCAATTGTGCCCATATGGTATCTCATGAGATTGAACATCCCCTGGAAGATTGCACATCGCGGGGCTCTTCGCTTGACACCATTCTCGTAGGGCGTGAAATACCAACTCTTGGCCACCCAAGCAAGAACATACTGTGAGGATGAGTTGATGTATTCCACTGCCCAGAGCATCACCAAAACGTAGAAGACAAGGTGTGCCCATTGCTGCGGGTCGAGCGTGACCTTCCAGGAATTGTCTGGATTTCTCTCGAGGCGGCCGCTGAAATAAAGGAAGAACATGGGGTAGCCCATCAACGCGAGCACGACGACCCTGGCGATGGACGAGATGAGCGGCTCCAGCATTACACTCCGCTCGTCGAAGACACACTCACACCCTGCCTGCACCACAGCCGCAGCTGTCTTCAGTCTCGTCCAGGCTTTGCACACAATCGCCAGTAATACAATGGCCAAGCCGACCAAACAGATCCCGCGGCCGAGATCTCCGGCCGAGCCGAGCACGCCTGTCGAGAAGCCAGAGTCCTGTCCAGTTGTAGCGCACCGAATGAAGTAGAGGCCAGTACAAAGAGGAGCCGCAACTGCAAGCTGCGCAGAGCCCTTCACTAATGTAGCTGCGCAGCAGTCCAGAAAATGCAGATATGCACATGAGACCATTACAGATAAGCCGACGCCTACTCCTCCGACTACCGGCCAGGCATTAACAATGTTTTTAAAAGAAGACTGTTTGACCAGCTCGTTGATTACTTTAGGGCCATTGCCCGTGGGGTCCACAACGAACCTGTCGACATGGTTCAACATATACTTAGCATACTCACCTATCCTGGGCAAACAGAACCCGTCAGTATCATCCGTGGGATAATCCGGAAGCCTCACGTAAGGAGCGGACTCGTTAGCCCAAACGTCTGGGCACTCGTGCGTCGTTGAATACTTGGTTGGGCAGTCCTCCACGCATACCGGATGCGTGAACACCTTGCCAATTAATATACTGTAGTAACTGTGCAAATCTTCCGAATAGTTTGCCGCACCTTTGTCACGCGGCTTCATATTCTTAAGTTTTTCGTAATCGCAACACCAAAATAAGACAGGCTTGCCCTTATTGACACCAATGTCGCACGGCTGGCCCTTCCAGTCCATTATTGCGTTCCCCTTCCGCCTTGGGAACGAGTATTCAAAATATGCGATCGCGGAATAAGCGACGTAAGCTTGCAACCCGAGAAACAACATAATGACGAAGCACCACGGCCAGTCTGTGCACTGGTGGCGCCTCTGTCCAGGGCCTTCGTCTTCATCCAGCCCACCTCGTCGCTTCAACAAAATAGACTCCTCGTCTTCGCTGAATTCGTTTGATTCCAAAGAAAACTCCCTGATTTGCATGCCCACCCGCGCGGGGAAGCGCACGGTCTTTCCTGTACAGTTCCCGCTCCTTGAAAAAACTCGTTGGAGCCAAAATGGGTACGGCGCAGCGCGCAACATCAAGGGGCTCTGATTGCTCATCCAAATGAACTCGGATCGACAGACAACCTCTCATTACCCTCTCCACTAAGAACCGACTAGCGTGGATGCCAGGAAGAAGAACCCCTAGATACAATTAACAAATGGCACGCTGTCGAGCCATCTCTTCAGGTGCTCCAGGTACAAGTTGAATATGATATGACGGGGCACCTGCTGGGAGGGAAATTCATGATTTGTCACAGTGCATAGCCGCCGGACCGACCTTCAGGTCCAAACAACGGGAGGCGACGAAGCAGCAACGGGGCGGCGACGACGACTACATAGCCGCCAGACCGACCTTCAGGGCCAGCTCCTTAAAGCACAAGTGAGAACCCGTGAATGTAAGCACTGTTTGGGGACTCTGTATATATATATATATGTATATATAAGACTGCATTGGTGCTTCGCGCCATGCGCCATGGTCCTTGAAGTTGGGCATGCAGGCGGAAGGGCAGGAAAGTAAAACAGACAATTCAACGATAGCTCGTTGTTGCCTTTTTTCCGACATCACTGGTATGACAATGTTCTTCATTATCCTTCCTTCACTTTTCCTTTTCGTCATTCTCACCCTACCCTTCGAATTCTTCCCCATCCTCATCCGCTGACTTGTTGCGGAGGCTCCTCCTTGGAGAGCCTCTCGGGGCCTCACGGAAGATGTGAAAGCTTTCTGAGGGCCTTCTGGAGGCCTCCTGGGCGCCTTCTGGGGGCTTCCTCGGGCCACCTTGCTTCCAACCGCGGTCTCCCTGAACGACCAGGTCACGATTTGGAATGCTTCGGGAGGCGTCATGGGGCCATCTTGGGATGTCATGGGACCCTCTTCGGACCATCTTGGCCCCCCCGGATCCGTGGCCCTCAAGGCCACGGATCCGCGGGGTCCCGTTTGGGGGCAGGTTTCCCGCAGGGTCTGCATTAATAGAACATATCTGGAAGGATTCTATACATACATATATCCCGACTGTTGCCTCGGGGGGCAAACCCGAATCCGAAACATCGTCATTCCCTAATCGTGTTTCGCTAGAGGGTTCTTCTAGTGATAAGAAAAGGGCAACAGAAGAGTCCCACGGAGATGACCAATAATCCTAGATCGCCCGATCCAGCAGCCGTTTCGCCTGAGATTTACTCACAATGTAAGAAGGAATCGTGCTCTCGCCTCAATGCTTGCTACATGTTTGGACCAGACGGCCACGATCCTTCACAACAAGAAACGCTTAGTTGCACATGACCGTGCGTTTTCTATTACCCTCGTCAAAATTAACCTCAAACATGGCGAAAACGCCCCTGCGATGTCGGCGCGCCCTTCAATATCGATAGACGCCCCTCCAATGTCGGGGCCAAGGCAAAAATGGTCTGACCGGGAACGACTCGGAAGTTCGATGATGACCGACATTGGAGGGGCGGCGCATACAAGCACCTCGCAGTCACCGCAACTCTGTCCAGTATCTCTCCACAAACAGTTCAGCCACGTAAGACATGTTTGAGGTTCATTTTGACGAGGGTTGTAGGGATCCCTAGGGATACCGACGATTGCACGTTTCAGTAGCCGACCTCCTATTCTTCGACCCGCCTCTTCACCTTTGCTGCTATTACGTGCTTTGCTGGGGTATAGTGTTGTTGTTTGGGCGGTACCTCGCAGCAGCCGCCATAGGCCCCCCCCCCTCCCCCCGTGTAAAACCACCTTCGAACTTGTTCCCCATATCTCAAATACCGCGCATGTGCTGTATGGGACCCTTGTTCCTCACGCCTCCTCCTCCTGCCTCCTACTTTATACTCACTCATGGTCGGGCTCACCCTCACTCAGACCATTCCCGCTCAAACGCGCTCACACTCAGATTCAGATTCAGCGTCACTCGCATTCAGACGCACTCAAACTCAGACTCCCTTACGTTCATATTCGCCCACGCAGTGACACCTTCCCAGCACCCACTCAGACTCACTAGTCTCAGACTAGTCATACTCAGACTCGCTCACACTCAGATCCACTTAGACTCAGGCTTCGCGCCTAGATCGCGGGGACCTTTCAGGCGAAATGCGTGTTTCACGTCAGGGCCCCATGGCAATCGCAATAGAAGCAGGCATGACACTTCGGTTTCCGACGGGCCTTAGACCGAGAATGTTCCACGGGCCTGTACATGCCCAGATAGCGGGGACCTCTCAGGCAAAACGCCTGTTTCGCCCAGTAGACGAATCTCTTCTCACAGCCTCATGGTCACCGCGATGCAGCAGGCATCACATTGGGGCTCCCCAAATGGGGCCGATCGGGCGAAGGAGGAGGCGGCGGAGGATGGGGGCATGATTTGATGGCGGCGAACAGAAGCAACGAGCTGCATATTACCGCGCAGTGGCTGAATCAGACGTAGCTTTGTCACCTGGGCAGCTCGTGGACTTAAGGGAGTCCGACTTACCCAGGGAGCTCGATAGATGGGCACGTGGATCTGCCAGGTGACCGAGCGGAGCAGATGACATGCAGCTTGGCCCTCGCTTGCCTCGCCACTCTGATGATTAGTCCGTCCATTGAACTCGGCCCACTGGAGGTTCAGCACTGGTTCGCTCTAAAATCTAAGGATGATTCGGCCCATTGAATTCCAAATGCCGCGGATGTCGCCGCCTTCGGGGATGAAATCCTGTTTCTATGTTGGGGACATCATCGATGCCTCCGCAGTCCAGTGGCTCCCACCCCTCTTGGAACATAATTTCCATTGCGATTGCCTTCGCTCGAGGATCCCCCGCGCATTCCACTGGCTGCCTCTTGTCGTCCATGATTGACTTGTAATACAAATTATGCCACGCTTTCACCCACTGCGTGGATGGATCGCCGAGGCGGTCTCTCAAATAATTGACCATATCGAAGTAAGGGCCCCTCCACCCTGGGCCATCACTCAAGGTGGGCGGTTGTATCTGCGGACTGCCGAATCTCGAGAACGTGACAGATAGGTCCACAAAGCATTTGCCTTTCCCAACGATCAGCTGCCTATACTGGTCAAGGAAAGGTCGCAGACAGGTTGCAGGAATCGCCAAGATAATGAAGTTCGCCGCCTCCAACGCCATGGCGTGGCTGCCACCTCGCACAGCAGGACCCGCACTATGGGGCGCCTTCTGGCGGCGCGCGTCGACCTCGGCCGCCAACTGATGAGCCTTCGAAGGCTCCCTGGACCCAATGACAACGGGGAGGCCCTGCTGTGAGTGTCGGAACGCATGCGCCGTCGCCATCATTCCAGTGCCGATCACACCGACGATCACCCCGTCGAGCACCTTCGGCGCTCCGCCCCGCAGCGTTCGCAGCGCAGCCGCGAAGCGCCGCCCCAGCTCTTCGCAGGACGCCGTGTCAAAGTGGACGCGGGGAGCGGGAGAGGGACGCCCGCCCCGCCCTGCTCCGCCCCTCGCCCGGCCCCCGCCTCTTCACTCCTCCCCTCTCCCCTTCTCCCCCTCTCTTTCGCTCCACGGTACCGGAAGGGCGAAGACATCCAGAGGCTGGAAGGTCTCCCCACGGCCAGCAAAACTGAGGGAACGACTCCTCCAGAACGAAAGAGAATGCATGCGGAATGGAGGCCGTGCTTGTATTCGGGATGCACTTGTTTGGGGAGTGGGGCGGAGCTGGGGAGTTCCGGGAGGCTCACCAGAGGCTCCTGAGCTCCAGGGGCCCAGGACAAGGAAGAGGACCACAGTAAAGCCAAGTTGCGTGGTGAGAGCCCCATTTCGAAAACGACCCCCTCTCTCCATCGTTGCAACTGCTGCGAACTCCAAGCTTCATGAAAAAACTGGGGCTCCGCCGAGGCGGCGTAGGCGTACATCTTCCCTCACCAGGATTTGGTCTCCCCTGTCCGTCAGGCCCTCAGCGCTGGCATAAGCGGACATCCGGCCAGGTTCACCTGCTGAGGTGTCCTCATCCTCCTGCTCTTCTTTCCCCTCTTCTCCCTCCTTAGTCTCATCCTCCTCCTCCTCCTCATCATCAGCAACAACATCAACAACAACAACATCATCATCATCATCATCAACAACAATAACAACAACAACAACAATCATTTAAGACTGGGGACACTCCGTTCTCACCAGTGCCAGGGTTTTCATAGGAGGCGGGCAATACCCCCACTTTGTGGGGGGGCCGGTTCAAGCTCTACCAAGTTTCCAAACGACTCTTCGCCACCACCCACACCCAGCTTCCCGCCCTATGACGTTCGGACACTTCACTTCGTGGCCTGCGGACGACCTTGGCTACTACACTGGCGCATGGGTACAATGACTTGTTGTGGTAACATTTTGTGGAAGCTAGCTTAGTATACGACTTATCCCCCTGTTCCAACACTGGACACCTGTACCGTTTTCCGACGTTTTTCCGTTTCTGTACCACACAAGCAAAGATTATTTTGAGTGGTACCACGTGCGTGGCGCCAGCATACCACAGGACTTGTTTCCGTTGTTGTTATATGCTCATTCTTGTTCTGTGGTTGTCGTTCCGGCCTCAATGTGCAATACTGGCTCATTCGTCTACGAAATACACGTGGCTACCTCTCTCTGGTTGGAGGTCCTGATGGTTGTGGTTGTCCCGATGATTGTCGCGATGATTGTCCCGATGATTGTCCCGATTGTTGTTCCGATGGTTCTCCCGATGGTTGTCCCGATGGTTGTCCCGATGGTTGTCCCGATGGTTGTCCCGATGGTTGTCCTGATGGTTGTGGTTGTCCCGATCGTTGTCCCGATGGTTGTCCCCACGGTTGTCCAGATGGTTGTTCCGATGGTGGTCCCGATGGTTGCCCCGCGTCAGCGATGCCGGATCCTCACGCCCCCCGCCGGAGGAGGAGGAGGAGGAGCAGGACAAGGCGCGGCGGCTCTGGACACATACGTGCTCTGGAGACATACTAAAGAGACGAGTCTTTGTGCTCATCATCTTCTGGCATACGCCTGTCTCTAATGGCACGCATCGGGCGCAATACTGCAAGCTGCGCTCCTGGCACCAATACATCAGGGGCCAAGCGTCCCAGCATGGTGCCGATACGCCTCCTCGCGGATACATCGCCCGTGCGTCCGTGGGGCGCCAATGCCGCCAGGATACCCTGGACATGCGCCGGCATGCCCAGATCCACCCGGTAATCCATGACATTCCCATACTCGGACTGCCCGAAAGAACGCCATACTGGCATGTGCCACCAATGGTCCTGCTTCGGGAAAACGGTGATACCATCCTTGACGTCGTGGGAGGCATTCCACAGAGCCATAGATGGCGGCTCCATACCCATGGATCCCGTGTGTGTTGCCACAAATACATCCAGGCTCGCCATGCGCCTGTATGACAGACCTGATACCACCTCGGAATGCTCGTGAATACGCAGGAGCTGCAACAGCCTGCGCAAGCCAGCATACACCCAGCCGCCGTGCCGGACGAATACGTGCGATCTCCAGTTCGCTATACCAGCTTGGGTGCACAGCCGATGGAATACTTCCGAAAGTGTGCCCAGATACTGCGCGCCTGGATCTGCGAAACCAGAAAAGTTGCCGAATACCAAACCAGGGTAGAAGTATACAGCGAACGCCATCCACTCTGGGGTCTCGATGCCTCCCATACGGCGCTGGTTCTCGACCATACCGTTCTCCTTGGACTGGCGCATACTCTCCGGCGTCGAGAGGCAGAGGCATACACCCGTGAGTCCCTGCCACATACACGGAAAATACACTGCAGTCGCGAACCACGCGGTCTCGCGCAGCACCTTTCAGGAGAGACAAAAGTACCACTACCACCAGCTAAGAGTGTGTGGCCGCGCCTCCCCCTCGAGCTGGTGGCACCTCGTTCCGGGCACTCTCTGGAGGCATACCCGGAAGGAGCCACCAGCTCGAAGATGGAGCGGCCACCCCCCTAGCTGATGGTAGTGGTACTTTTGTCTCTCCTGAGCCTTGAGCCAGTGGAATACCAACCCGTCCCCGCCGGGTGACATAGACCAGCGCCTCATACCCTCGGCCACCTCCTCGTTGGATGGGGCATACTCCCCAGTCTGTTCGTCCCACTGCCCTGCCATTGCCAACAATGCGGACGCGCGTGTGTATATGGAAAGAGATACGAAAAGCGAAATACGACTGGGGCCCCAATGGCTAAGGCAAACGAATGATGCCGTGGGAAAGTGCCAAAGTCCATACGAACGGAAACGAAGCACATACATGTGTCACACTGATCAGACAACTCAATCTCACAAGCAGGTGAGGTTGAGGGCGGCCCCTGTTTCAAAAAGGGAGTTCCCGATGAGGCGCTCTGGAGGGACCCAGGGGGAGGCGCCGTGAGAGGCGGGGCCCGAGGCCTCTGGGGGCTGGGGGGGACCAGAGAGGGCACCGATGATGAGGTCGAGGGCGGCTCCTGTTTCAAAACGGGGTTCTCGCTTGAGTTCCCGATGGGGCGCTCTGGAGGGACCCAAGAGGAGGCGCCGTGAGAGGCGGGGCCCGAGGCCTCTGGGGGCCGGGGGGGGCCAGAGAGGCGAGGATAAGGTTGAGGGCGGCTCCTGTTTCAAAAAAGGGTTCTCGCTTGAGTTCCCGATGGGGCGCTCTGGAGGGACCCAAGGGGAGGCGCCGTGAGAGGCGGGGCCCGAGGCCTCTAGGGGCTGGGGGGGACCAGAGAGGGCGCAGAGGATGAGGTTGAGGGCGGCTCCTGTTTCAAAACGGTGTTCTCGCTTGAGTTCCCGATGGGGCGCACTGGAGGGACCCAAGGGGGGGCGCCGTGAGAGGCGGGGCCCGAGGCCTCTAGGGGCTGGGGGGGGCCAGAGAGGGAGGATGAGGTTGAGGGCGGCTCCTGTTTCAAAACGGGGTTCTCACACTGATAAGACAACTCAAACTCACATGCAGATTTGTCAACATATTGGCACATGATACAATTGATACATATTGCACATGATACAAATGATAGACATGAGACAAAAACACACAACAGTTGGTCACATTTTTGGGGCAAATTTCAGACACATGCATTTGTTATATATGATACATATTGCACATGATATGATAGACATGAGACCAAAGATACACAACGGTTGGTCACATTTTTGGGGCAAATTTCAGACACATGCATTTGTTGTACATGATACATATTGCACATGATATGATAGACATGAGACGAAGACACACCACAGTTGGTCAAATTTTTGGTGCAAATTTCGGACACATGCCTTTGTTATATATTATACATATTGCACATGATACATATGATAGACATGAGGCAAAGACACACAACAGTTGGTCACATTTTTGGAGCAAACGTCGGACACATGCCTTTGTTATATATGATACATATTGCACATGTACATATGATAGACCTGAGACAAAGACACACAACAGTTGCTCACATTTTTGGGGCAAATTTCGGACTGATGGATTTGTTATGCATGATACATATTGCACATGATATGATAGACATGGGACAAAGACACACAACAGTTGGTCTCATTTCTGGGGCAAATTTCGGACACATGCACTTGTTATATATGATACATATTGCACATGATACATATGATAGACATGAGACAAAGACACACAACAGTTGGTCACATTTGTGGGGATTTCAGACACATGCTTTTGTTATGCATGACTCATATTGCACAAGATACATATGATAGACCGGAGACAAAGACACACAACAGTTGATCACATTTTTGGTGCAAATTTCGGATTGCATTTGGTATATATGATACATATTGCACATGAAACAGATGATAGACATGAGACAAAGACACACAACTGTTAGTCACATTTTTGGGGCAAATTTCAAACGCATGCATGTGTTATATATGACACATATTGCACTAGATAATGCTAGACATGAGACAAGGACACACAACAGTTGGTCACATTGTTGGGGCAAATTTCAGACTCATGCATTTGTTATAGATGATAAATATTGCACATGGTTTGCAAGACATGAGACAAAGACACACAACAGTTGGTCACATTTTTGGGGCAAATTTCGATCACATGCCTTTGTTATATATGATACATATTGCACATGATACATATGATAGACCTGAGACAAAGACACACAACAGTTCATCACATTTTTGGTGCAAATTTCAGAAACACGCATTTGTCATACATGATACATATGGCACATGATACATATGATAGACATGAGACAAAGACACACAACAGTTGGTCACATTTTTGGGGCAAATTTCGGCCTCATGCATTTGTTATGTAGGAGACATATTGCACGTGAATATATTAGGCATGAGACAAAGACACACAACAGTTGGTCACTTTTTTACGGCAAATTTCGGGGACATGCACTTGTTATATATGATACATATTGCACATGATATGATAGACATGAGACAAAGACACACAACTGTTGGTCACATTTTTGGGGCAAATTTCAGACACATGGATTTGTTATGTATGAGTCATATTGACATGATACATATGATAGACATGAGACAAAGACACACAACAGTTGATCACATTTTTGGGGCAAATTTCAGACACATGCATTTGGTATATACGATACATATTGCACATGATACATATGATAGACATGAGACAAAGACACACAACAGTTGATCACATTTGTGGGGCAAATTTCGGACACATGCACTTGTTCTATATGATACATATTGCACATGATAAATATGATAGACATGAGACAAAGACACACAACAGTTGGTCACATTTTTGGGGCAAATTTCGGACACATGCACTTCTTATATATGGTTCACATTGCACATGATATGATAGACATGAGACAGAGACAACAATTGCTCACATTTTTGGGGCAAATTTCAGACACATACATTTGTTATATATGATACATATTGCAGATGACACATATGATAAACATGAGAGAAAAACATGATAGGACAACTGAAACTCACTAACAAGTTTGTGGGGCACATACACCCACAGACCAGGTGGTCTCATTGTTTGGGACATTTTGTTTTGCCACTCCCGCACACTTCATATATACACTCCCGAGATGCAGAGAAGCAATACCCCGGTCTAAATGCATGAAGCCCCTGCCTCCCCAGTGTGCACGCACGACTCTGGAAAATTACTCATGTACCGTGCCATCAGGCAGTGCCGAAATCGTTGACGGCGGAGCCCTGTGAGCCCACCGCCTCCACGTCAATGCCGTTGTGGCCCAACGCATGACGGACCTTCACAGCAGCCTGGAACTCTTGATGTGATACCTCCTGCTGCGTTGGACCAGCTCCGTGAAAACTGTTCCCGTGATACCTGAAACAGGTGGCGGCCCTGTGGTGACACTGAGCCACGAATGCCAACCCCCCACAGCTTTGCCAATGGGCCGTCATACGCACTCGCGAAAGTTTACCCTTGTCGAGCCAGTCATACACTTTCTTCGCATGCTGGTCCAATGCCGGCTCAGTCTTCGTGTCCGGCAGCACTGCTTCGTCCATGCCGCTCGCGCGCAGGGCGGTAGCACCCCTTTTCTCATACTGCTTCTTGGGTGCCAGGCAATGCTGCAAGGACGGCAGGATCTCCTCAATCTCTCTGTAGAACTCCTCATACATCGTCGGGTTCAATACCGCTTTGTTCGCCGCCTGTACCGTGGGATCGTTTTGATACTCGCAGAAGGTCTTCATCGCGTGAATGAAACGGTTAATACCGACACCCCTCCGCTCCGGCTCCTTGCTGCACATCTCCGACATCCATACGGCCCCACTCTTCAGCGGCTCCTGCATCTCATTCCATACCTGCTTGTCCGATAACTTCGCGAACTTGGAAGGCCCGTATACGTTGAGCAACTGCGACGGTAACGTCTCGAATACCTTCAGCCACTCCCGCTTCTTCTGGTCCTTCGCCTTCTCCGCCGTGGCCGGGGCGCCCGGCTGCGTCCCTGGCACCAACATCGCGAAGTCAGTGGCCATACCACTGTCGAGGCTCATTGCGACCGATTGGGACGAAACCGCAGGGAATATACTTCCGAGTGGGAAGACTGGCACTGCCGCGCCAGCTGTGAGATTATATGGCTGCAATGGGAGACGCATGATACACATGAGACACAGTCGCAACACAAAGCATTTTAACATTATCGCCTGTTCCGTCTTAGAAGCGCCGAAGACGGTCCAAGAGGCCCCCAAGATCGCCCCAAGACAGACCAAGAGCCCCCCAAGAGGAGCCAAGACGGTCCAAGAGGACCCCAGCATAGCCCTGGAGGCCCCCCAAGACGACCCCGAGAGGCCCCCAAGATGGCCTCAAGAGGGTGAACCCGAACAGACCCTTCTAGTCCTCCACCCCAAGATGACCCCAACAGCCCCCATTTTTGGGCCAGTTTGGAGAGGCAGCATGTCGGTTATATATGATACGTACCAGCCTTGCTCTTTGTCGGAGATACACGCGTAGGGAGCCAACGCGTGCACAACAAAGGCGGTCACATTTTTTGGAACAGGTCAGTGAAAATACTCTTTCTATGCATGCATGTATGTCTGCATGTAATTCTGTATGTGTGTAGCTATGTAAAAATGTATGTATGTCATTCATACGACGATATGTAACTCTCAGTGCATGTCTCGACGTACGCATGTGTATGTGTATGTGACTGTGTAGGTAAGGTCTATGTGTAAAGAATGGCTATGCGCGTCGAACTAGTATGTTTACATGTGTGTATGTATGTATATGTGTATGTCATTGCTGCTGTATGCTCTTCTTTCATACTGTTCTGGTCGACCACTGTGTCAGACAACATGCAACTATACAAATGAACACCGCCCTCGGGGTTTAGCCAGCAACGCTTCCAACTTGACTTTGGATACTCGTCTGGTGATCCACCTTCCCTGCATTTTCATTCTTTCATACTCGGAGCCGCCGCGAGCGTGCACTGCGGACACCAGCTCCTCGTGACTCCTCTTCCGCGCCCCCGTGCCTGCAGGCTACTGCATACCGCGCTGCACCAGCACCGCGAGCTTCTTCTTAGTATGCGACTTCGCGTACTTGATACCCAGACCCTTCGCGGCCTTGACCAAGCCGCGATACTGCTGTGTGTGCTGGACCTTCTGAGTCACAACGCTCAGACAACTCGCGAGCACACGGAACTCTGGAATACCGTCCAATTCAACCTTGGGACACAAACGGCGGCGACCCATCTGAAACGCCACCTCCAAAGGTCCGCCAGCGCGTTTGGAGGGTAACTTCCGCAGCACAGCGAGTGATACACCCACACAGCTGCGGATCTCCTCCAAAACCTGAATTGTGTGAGAACGCGTGGATACACTGTATGCTAGCCCATTTCGGACACGCGAAACGTTTGCCCGCACAGACTTCCTCTTGTCATACAGCTCAATGAGGTACCAAAGACCATGCAGCGAATACCTATTGATAGCCTGCCGCGTCTCGCAGAACAATACATACATGGTCGCGGCACTCACTTGAGACGTGGTGTTTAGAGCCTTCCTCATACGACCCAATGCTGTGGTCATACTGTCGCAGGACACCACGCCAAAATACGCGAGCTCCGCCGCAGCATCGCGTCCATACTTCCGACACTGCCGCTTCAGAAACCACTGATGCAGCTCCTCGGTACTCCGTTGGCGTGCAGCCCATGCAAAACTCAAGCATGTGCATAAAACACCGCATACAGTCCATGCTGTTATACTTACCTGCCATCTTCACCTGGTTCTTCTGAACAGCCACGGCCACATAGTCCGGGCTACTGTCCCCCATGGCCATGATGTCAGCGCTCGCGACCGAGGCGCCCACCACACGGGGACGCTGAAGCCCCGATACTACGTGCGCCCACTTCTCCGCAAATGCAACAAGGCGCCGTCGTATACGAGCCCTGCGAAGAGTGCGAATGAAGTTCAATCCAGAATACGCAATGTGCAAACCTTCCCGATGGGCCAAATACGAGCATCCCCTCTCTTTGCATACTGCCTCGCAGTGCCGCACGAGTCCACAACAAAATGAATCGAAGTCCTCGACGAATACACTCCACTGATCCAAAAGGTAGTCACATACGACAGGTACTCCTGCCTGACCTCCGGTGAAACGCAGTAATACAAAGGAGAGCAAGAAAAAATACCCTGCGGAGTCCATGCCAAGGCAATACGTGGCCAAGAATAACCCCCTCTTGAGCCAAAGTGCCTATGAACAACTCACAGAGACAAGTCGTCGTTGTTGTTGTTGTTTCGTGATGGTGATGGTGATGGTGGTGATGGTGATGATGGTGATGATGATGGTGATGGTGGTGTTGGTGATGGTGGATGTTTCCTGATGGTGGTGACGGTGATGGCGATGGTGATGGTGGTGTTGGTGATGGCGATGAGGAGGGGGAGGAGGAGGAGGAGAAGGAGGAGGAGGATGAGGAGAAGGCTGAGGAAGGGAGGTGGAGGAGGAGGAGGTATCAGAAGAGCCAGAGGCCTCTTGAATGCCTCTCGGAGTCTACTCGGATGTATCTTGGGCAAGTAGAAGCCTCTTGGGTCGTCTTGGGGGCCTCCTCGCGTGACCCGGGGGCCTCTTGGAGCATCCTGGGTGCCTCGGGGAACACCTTGGAGCTTCTTGGGGATCTCTTGGCCGCCTCTTGGGCGCCTCTTGGGCGCCTCTTGGGACCTCCTGGGGGCCTCTTCAGGCCCTCTTGGGGCGCTCTTGGGAGCCTTGGGGGCGCTCTTGGGGCCCTCTTGGAGGACATGTTTTTTTTTCTATGAAGGCATGCACTTGGACTCCAGCTTAGAAGCGGACCGGAGACGCTGTGTTCATACCCCACTTAACCAATTCGAAACTGACGCAGAATGGCAATGCTGCCCGAAGAAAAGTGGCCAATACGATCCGCAAGCTCCACTCCATTCAGCAGCTCTGCCCCAGTCCTGGCATCGAGCCCCGGATTCACGCTTCGCATATTTCAGAGGCATATTTCAGACACATGCATTTGTTGTATATGATACATATTGCACATGAAAAAGGTAGACATCAGACAAAGACACACAACAGTTGATCACATTTTTGGGGCAAATTTCAGACACATGCATTTGTTGTATATGATACATATTGCACATGATAAAACAAACATGAGACGAAGACACACAACAATTGGTCACATTTTTGGGGCAAATTTCAAACACATGCATTTGTTATATATGATACATGTTGCACATGATAAATATGATTGACATGAGACAAAGTCACAAGAATAGACAGACGCAACGCTTGCACATGATGAATAACACGCATGCTGCACCTGATATCTGTGATACACGTGGTACATATGGAGCACATGGTGTAGTTGTTGCCGAACATATGATACTCGATCCACGCGATACATCCGGGCCATGATACGTACAATAGATATGGTATTAGGCCGACATGTTACACACATGCGCGCGTGTACGGTTTTTTCAACGTCCGGCACCATACGTCATAGATCATTCCGGCGTTGCCGTGCCGCCGTATACGAGCAGCTCACCGTTCTCGCCCCACTCTTCCTCCCTCACTGGAAGCTCTTCATACACTGGCGCATCGGCAGCCTCCGCACTGGCACCTGCAGCAAACTCTGCCAGGATACGTTGGCACTCGGTCTTGGATACATCTGCCGTATCCTCTGTGCTCACGAGGAAGTCCAAGAGATTGTTGCCCATATCCATAGACAGAACAGGGTCCGCGTCATACTCCCCTTGATCTGCACAGGCATACTCCAGGCCTTTCCCCTCGTCGTCAGATGACGATACCGAGTCATAGCCACGCTCCAGAATCTCGCCGGCCTTCTCAAGCCCAGCCGGGAGGAAGTCACTGCGGCGGAGCTTGCCGAAGACATAGCAGCCCTCGCGGGACTTTAAGCGACTGCAGGCAACGTAGCCATACCCTCTCGTAGCCACTCTCTTCTTCTGCTCGAAGTAAATACAGCCGTGAAAGAGATCCGCGCCCTGCGCTCGACGCACCGTGGTCGCATACCCGTAGCAGCAGGGCAGGAAGATCTCCCCATTCTCCTCGATGGGGTGCACCAATGCCATGTTGCCCGTGCCCGCCAGCCTGGCTGTAAACACAGAGTTTCCACGAAGCGACTCTCATACCGTGGCCAACGCCCCATTGACAAAGCCTCGCTGTTTGTCAAAGTTCCGACTGAGGCGAATCACGATACCAGGTCTGGCCAAAATGCGTAAGTTGGACTTCGTGGTGGGATCGGAATACCCACCCTTTTGCAGATCGGCCTCACTAATGCCGAGTAATGCCAGAGCCGCTCTGCATACCTCTGCCGAGCCTGCGTTCGTACACGTCAGCCAAGAAAACGGATGTCCTTTCTCCGCCGCCAACGCCATACCGCGCTCAACACAAGCCTCCAAGTACTCATGCTGCCAGTGCCGGTCGCCAAAATACTCTGTCAAACACAAACGATCTGGCTGAACCTCGCGTATACGGTTCAGGAAAACCAGGTGCTGCTGGTCTGCGGTGCGATACACTGTCTTCAATTCAACCCTGTCCATTTGGTTGCAGAAGTGCTCGCATTGCCCCCCGCTCAATACTGGCTGCAACTGCTTAAAATCGGCCACGATACCAGTGAAGGGTTTATGCGGCTGCTCCCGCACCGCGGCGAAAAAACGCATCCATTCCTGGTCTTCATACTGGCTGCCTTCATCGCAAAGAATCAAATCAATACCTCTCAAAGCCGAGGGTGGGGCCCAGCGGACCTTCCCGTCCTTCCCGGCCCTCTTATACTTCAGGACTCCTTGTGTGGTGTCCACTCGGATGTTCTCAATACCAGGTCTGTCTGGCAGCGTGGACTTGCACTGGTGCACGAGATACCCGGTGGGGCACACGATCAAGACCTGAACAGACTCACATGCCCAAATGGCAAGCTCCAGCAATACTGCCGTCTTCCCACTGCCTGGTGGTCCACTGATATACAAGAAACGCTTACTGTTCTGCTTCTCCTCCTCGTCCTCCAGCGATACACCCTTCTTGACCCGTTCGATGGCGTCAGCCTGCTCTGGACTCCAGGTGCGCTGCTGATACTTCGGCCTATTCAAGATATCCCACGCCTGCCGGAGGCACTCGTACTCTGGCTCGTTATCGCATTGAGCAACACGCATATACAGCAGAAAATTAGCGTGTTGCTTCTGCTCGAAGCAACCGACACGCTCATCGCGCATACCTCGAAAATGCAGATCGCGTCGGGCCAGCGAGAGCAGGTACTCGAATGCTGCCCTATCATTGGCAAATACAGACCCTCCAGCAGTATACTCCGATCCGAATGATAGTATCTGGCCGTCCTCACCCACTCGCATCGGCAGCGCATGATTATGGAATTTCAGTTCACACGACGTCTCCACGATACCAGCAGTGTCGGCCCACTTCCAGGACATGAGATACTCGATCATGCCCACGAAGTTCTTCATACTGTCCAGGTGTTTGAACGTCCGAGGGAGTAATTGTGCAGCGTATACATGCGGCGGCACAGTCAGTGAATGCTGGCCCCAATAACCGTCCGTCAGCTCGTACCAGTACCTGCAGGCGACCACTTGCGTGGATGCATACCTTTGCTGATGTCTGCCGCCACGGAACTGTGCGCAGTGGTTCGAGGTGTCATACTCCCTGCCACGGTGCCATGCCAAGAAACTCTCCGATACGGGAGTCCCTGCGACCAGCTGCTCCCTCTTCTCCTGAAGATAAAAACCATACATCCTCGAGGAAAAGTTTCCTTGCCGCCCGTCATAATTCAGCATGGCTGCAGGCTGCGGTGGATACAGCAAAACATGGGAGTAGGACCGCTCAAATTCCGACAGTTGCGCCATACGGATCGCCACTTCCGGCAAGCACGGGCTGCTCTTGCTGAGCAAGCGATGCGCGGTCAGCCAGGAGCTGTTTGCATTCTTCTGCACATACTCGCCGAGCCCCACGTCGACGGCATCATGGTCCTTCGCCACATACCCGGAGATGTAGTTCAAACGGCCGTTGCCTATCTGAACATCTATCTCGGCGCAGAATACCAGCGAGAGGAACTTTACGAATGCCGACACGACAGCCGTCCCAGTGCGCCCTTGGAGATTCTGCAACAGCCCAAAGCATACAACCCACGCGCAGATGTGCCAGTGCGGGGTGCCACGGCCCTGGTACTCGGTCTTCATACACCACTCGTAAACGATGAAGTACCTGGACACTGTTCTTTATTTAAGCGCACTGTGGTGACATGATACATATGGTACACGATGCGTCTGATACTCATGAGACAAACTCGCAGAAGAGTTGGTCACATTTTTGGGGCAGTTTGTGGAACACATCGAGTTGTTATATGTGATACATGGGGTACATGGTACATATGACCAACATGAGACAACCTCGCATTCCTGGAATACTGCCATCTGGGCTCCCTGCAGGAATACAGCAGGAGTCATGTGTCCAAGCAGGTGACCAAATAATTTCAAACACAGGCATTTGGTATGTATGAATCATATTGCACATGATACATATGATAGACATGAGACAAAGACACACAACACTTGGTCACATTGTTTAGCAAATTTCATACACATGCGTTTGTTATATATGTTACATATTGCACATGATACATATGGTAGACATGAGACAAAGAAAACAGTTGGTCACATGTTTAGGGCAGATTTCGTACACATGCATTTGGTATATATGATACATATTGCACATGATACGTATGATAGACATGACACAAAGACACACAACAGTTGGTCACATTTTTGAGGAAAATTTTAGACACGTGCATATGATATATATGATACATATTGCACAGGATACACATGATAGACATGAGACAAAGAGACACAACAGTTAGTCTCCTGTTTGGGGCAACTTTCAGACACATGCATTTGTTATATATGATACATATTTCACATGATACATATGATAGACATGAGACAACGACACACAACAGTTGGTCACATTTTTGGGGCAAATGTCATACACATGCATTTGTTATATATGACACATCTTGCACATGCTACATATGATACTCATGAGACAAGGACCCACAAGAGGTAGTCACATTTGTCAGGCAAATGTCAGACACATAACTTTGTTATACATGATACATATTGCACATGAAAAAACTGATAGACATCAGACAAAGACACACAACAGCTGGTCACATTTTTGAGGCAAATTTCAAACACATGCATTTCTTATATATGATACATATTGGAGAGGATACATATGATAGAAATGAGACAAAAAAACACCCAACAGTTGGCCACATTTTTGGGGCAAATTTCAGACACATGCATTTGTTATATATGATACATGTTGCACATGAACATGATAGACATGAGACAAAGACACACAACAATTGGTCACATTTTTTTGAGGCAAATTTCATACCCATGCATTTGTAATATATGATACATATTGCACATGATACATATGATAGGCATGAGACAAAGACACACCACAGTTGTTCACATTTTTGGGAGATACTGCAACAGCCCGGACATACAACCCACGCGCAGATGTGCCAGTGCGGGGTGCCACGGCCCTGGTTCTCGGTCTTCACACACCACTCGTAAACGATGAAGTACCTGGACACTGTTCTTTATTTGGGCACACTGTGGTGACATGATACATATGGTACATGATGCGTCTGATACACATGAGACAAACTCGCAGAAGAGTTGGTCACATTTTTGGGGCAGTTTGTGGAACACATCCGTTTTTTATAGGCGATACATGGGCATGATACATATGACACACATGAGACAAACTCGCAAAACAATTCCTGGAATTGTGTTATACAAGGAACGAACCTGTGGCCCCAGCGGTTCGCCAATAACAACCAGATACAGCGAACCAGGAAGTACATGTGGAGTGACATCATATAGGCACCAGCAAAAATACAGCGAAGGTACGGCTCCATGAAATACGGCCTCGGGAACTTCCACTCCGCGGGCGCGATGGTGATAAACAAATTCGGAAACGCGCACAGCCATACCTGTCCCCGGAGATTCCGGCAGCGTTGATACAGGGCCTCATAATTCGTCTCGTCGTAGCAGCGCACGAGCATGATACGCACCAGATCAGCGAGGGAGTCTTGCACAATCTCCCAATACCCCGTAGAGGCCTGCGAATCTCGAGTCATAACGCCCCCCGTGACGCCGAGGCTCTTGGCACGGACTTGCGCATTGAAATACTTATTCGCCAGATGCTTCTCGTGCAGGAAAAACGGCAGATCCCGCTGCTCGCCATATACGCGGGCACTGGACAGCACCTTCCGTGTCCAAGACAGGCCGATGGATACCACCCGATTCGTGCTATCCTGGGTCTGGGCATAGTAGTGCTCCATAATACCCGTATCAGTGAAGTCCGTAGTCGGATACAAGACGGGATACATGGCACACTCGATACCTTTCATGACAACAAAGAGGTCGTAGGAGGACAGATTTAAGGAGCTGCGGTTCTCGACGCGGATCCTGTGGGAGTCAAAAAGCTACTGTAATACCTGTTATGCGCCCCCCGAAAATGAATAGTTGTTGATTGTGTTGTTGTGGTTTTTGTTGCTGGCATGTTTTTTTTTTGGGGGGGGAGGGGTGGATTGGGGGAGGGTGGGTTGGGGGCGACCGGGGTGGGTTTGGGGAGAGGTGGGTTGGGGGAGGGGTGGGTTGGGGGAGGGTGGGTTGTTTTCTTTGGAGAGGGGTGGGTTGGGGGCGACCGCGGCGCCCCTGCTCGCGCGGATCCTCTGTTCCGTCAGAAAGCTGCGACAATACTTGCTGTGCTCCGTCAAAAAATGAAATGCAGCCTTGCACCGATCGGTAGGCATACTCGCTTCGCAGACCAGGTCCTTCTTGAAGTACGCGCGCGAGAGGCCCACCTTCTTCCAGTTGAACTGGTGCGCAGCGCCATACCTCTCTTGCTGTACTGAGGTCCTCAAGACGACGATGCTCAGAGCACGACATTCGTCGAGGGTCATCTCGTGCATACAGGGTCCAGTGCTGTGGTCCAGCGAAAACTGCCGAAACGAATATCGAGGCCAGGTGATGCACTCCTTCGCCTCGCAGCCCGACTTCGTCGCCAAGGGGATCCTATGCAGCTCCGACGTCTTTGCAACCTTGAGGGCCTGCCCATGGTTCTGCATACGGCGGTTGAACTTCTCCGGAGGAGTCTCTTTACCAGAACAGCAAGGGCAGCTGGCAACCACAGGCGTGTACATGCCTGGCTTATACCACCATCTCGAAGATATACCAACTTGGCCACAGGCGTGCACCACCGGGTCCTGCGGTACTTGCCGACGATACGCCGCCAGCATGTCTGGTTGTTCCGACGTGCTACGATCCTGATATACACGGTTCGAGAAATACTCGTCGTTGAAGAAGAACGAACCGCAGGCCTCGCAAGCGGACCAACTCCCGTAGCACACCCAGAACGCAAAGTCTGTCAGATTATACTGCTTCTTGTAGGTGGCTTGGATACTGGTAAGTAATGACATGGACCAAGACTGTCGCTGAAATACCTCCTGGCACTTTAACATGGCATACGCAGCAATAAGACAAGCGTCCGCCGCCATGTTCGGGAATACTATGCAACGGTCAGCTGTCGCCGCGCTGCAAGCTCTCGCATACCAGCCTTGCTCTACGTCGGAGATACACGCGTGTGCAGTCCTCGGCAGCACCTGGCCCAGGAAGGTCCTCTCGTAGGCCTCCGCCGCAGGACCTGGCAGCGCATCCTTGTATACGAAGGCACCTGGATACTCGAGTGCCAACTTGGCATGCCGTTCGTGGTCACCAAAAAATACCGATAGATTGTGCAAAGGCGCCAACTCTTCCGCCACCCCCAAGCGCTGACATAAAGATACACGCACAGCCTCCAAACCAGGTCTAGCCCGGGCGCGACAGCCAACCGCCCGGTTGTGGCCGAGCTTGCTATCCAGAGAAACCAAGGAATACAAGAACTCCCACTCCTGTTGCTCTAGGTGCTCGCTGGTCCAGTATTCGCCACGTTGCTCGCGATAGCGACGATGCGCTACGAGCCGCTGCGTGGTCCTGCAATCCACGAGATGCTGCGCCAATAACTGCTTGTTCACCTCCTCGGCCGAGACACCCTTCTGCAGCTGCTCCAGGACATGCTCCCCGCATACGTGGCTGTGTATCTCCTCAGCATTCCCCAGTATTGCCAGCTGCTGGGAGGGCGCCTTCAGCCACTTCTCCAGGGAGGACAAATTGGCAAATACCCCGGTCTCCGCGCGATACTTGTCCACAAGCGCTCGCCCCCTCAAGCCTTCTACGTGATGCCAGTACTGGAGGTCCCTGCGCGACAACGCGTAGACGGCGCAATTGCCATGTTTGGCACCGTCTCCGAGTCGATACTTGGCGAGCCAATCTCGCAAGACAGACGGACCCGCCTCATACCCCCAGGCCTTCAAACGAACCTGCATATTCTGGTAATCGAGGCCAAGGCCCAAGTCGGAGACCTGCTCTCGATACCGCTTGCCGCATGCCGCCTCTACAGCATCCCCCGTCAGCAGCTTTATACAAACCACATCTGTGGAGGAAGAAGCTGCCGTGGCCTGGTGCTTCGATACGGGCTCCCCCCAATCGACCGCGGCAGGCCGTTTGGCCACGCGGGCAGATCCGGTGGCAGCTGGCCGTTTCAATACCCCGCCTGCGACCTGCGCCGCCGGGCGCTTCAATACACGCCTGGTGACGGCCTGGGCGGATGAAGCCGCCGCCTGCACTGAGGAGCTCACCGACGCATACACATCGCACCACTGTCTCAAAACTCCTCGGGACACCAAGACAGCTTTCCGTCGCATACGCAACGCGGTATGCAACGTGTGGCACTTCAGCCCTGGATATACCGCGCGCATGTGGTCACCAAGTGCCGCGTCGAGCTTTTCAGCCGTGTCATACTGCAAAGGTCCGGAGTCAGGGTGATACTTCACGTACCATTGCCTCAAAACCATACCGCTGACAGCGACGGGAGGATCGCTCTCCGAGAGAAGCTGCGAGAGGACCTCCGCGGCGGCCTCGTCGGCGAAGCTCTCCCGATACTGATTGAGTCGAAGACGCTGGCCTATACATTCCTCCACAGCTTGGGCAGTATTCAATGCTCCCTTGGCGCCCCACTCCGTGCTGAGCCACTTCTGGCATACCCTGGCGTCAGCAGATACAGATAAATGTCCCAGGAGCCACTGCTTCAAGACGGCCCCGTCAGTAGTCCCCTCGGGCATGTCTGTGCGAATACGTTCTCCATACCAGGTCTCCAGATGGCCAGCGTTCTGCACTTTGACAAGCGTCTCTTTGGAAGAATACTCCAGTAGCCACGCCGTTGCGACCCTATCTGGCACATATAAAGGTGGATCCAACTGTCGGAGCGCCCCGCATAATTTGAAAGCTGTATTATACTCGATGCCCAGGTGGCGGATGGCAGAGCCGTGCTGCTCCTCCAGCTCCTTGGCGCTAGAAATACTGACCTTGCCAGGCACAGCCCGATACTTGCCCCACCAAGTCTTGCACGCCTGGTGACTGGCCTGGATACCCTTTGCAACGAGCGCCTGATGCAAATGATACGGGCTGCCGCAGTCAGCCAAGGGAGGCCGCGACAGCTCTGGGCCATACTGGTCGTCAAGGGCTTTCGCCGACAAAGCCATGACCCATCCAAGAACACAGGCGATACCTTGATCCGAGATGGCTACGGATGTGACAGTGATCAGTGATTTTGTTCGATGACGTGGTGACGCACGGACTTGTTGTGGTAACATGCCGACGACGACGACGACGACGACGACGACGACGCGACGACGCGCGCATGTGTCCCGCATGGTATTTTTTGCAAGGGATTGTAGCCCCTGGCAGGCGCGCGGACGCCGTTGAATGCGAAAGTAGCTCGCGCGAGCTCATGTAACACAAATGTTGAAAAACCATTTGTTTTTAAGGATTCGGACAGCGCGCGCGGGTAGAAATTTGGAAAATCCGTGCACGTGTTTTTCGAGGACCTACGGTGCGATTCGTGCGATTTTATGATACGCGGTGCTGAATTTCTTAAGAAACCCAATGGTATTGGAAGATTTCGGCGTGCGCGCGCGAAGAAAAAACGAATGTGTCCAATATGATATTATTTGACAGGGATGGTGGCCCTGGCATGCGCGCAACCGTTGCTGCAGAAGTTCGAAGCACGTGAAAAAGTTGCTCGCAAGAGCCCGTTTGACAGAAATGTTGAAAAAATATTGCGTTTCCTCCGAAATCCGCAAGAGCGCGCGGGATGAATGTTTGAAACTTTTTTGTTTGAAAAAGCATTGGGTTTTTCATGTTTTTATGTTAAAATCGCTACGAAAACTAAGGTTTTGGAAGGATTTCATCTTGCGCGCGCGAGTGTGCACTTCGTGTCATTTTTTTGCAAAGGATTCTTGAAGTTTAGTTATGCTAGAACAAGAAATTTCATTTTATAGTGTTTTTTGCAAGGGAAAGCGGGCGTCAACAAAACAACCGGATCCGGACACCCACGTTTTGCCTGAGACTTCCTCACGAAAATGATGAAAATGTGGCTGCGGCCTAGGCGCGGCGGGGGGGGCGCGCACCAGGGGTCCCAACAATAATTATTCTTTAGAAGAAATAATGTTCAACAACAACAACAACAACAATAACACCTGCATCAACAACAACCGCAACATCAACAGCAACTTCATCATCATCAGCGTCATCAGCATCAGCATCAGCATCATCATCATCAGCATCATCAGCAATAGCATCAGCATCAGCATCAGCATCAGCATCAGCATCATCATCATCATCATCAGCATCAGCATCAGCATCAGCATCAGCATCAGCATCAGCATCAGCATCAGCATCAGCATCAGCATCAGCATCAGCATCAGCATCATCATCATCATCATCATCATCATCATCATCATCATCATCATCATCATCATCATCATCATCATCATCATCATCATCATCCGCATCCTCCTCCTCGTCCAGAAGATGCCAGAACTCCATGGATCCGACTATCCTCCTCCTATCCACCAACCCTCCTTCTGGTCCTCGTCTTCCTCCTCGTCCTTATCTTCCTCTCTACCCCTTCAAGGTGACGAGGAAGGCGAGAAGGAGGAACGGAAGGAGGCAGGAAGGATGACGCAGGAAGGGAAGGCGGGAGGGGAGAAGGACCAGACGGAGGAGGAGAGCCGGGAGGAGGAAGAGGAGGAGGGGGGGAGGGAATGAGTGAGGTAGAAAGGGGGGGGGTAAAGAGAGAGGCAGGGAGGAGGTGGAACTCTCCCCAGTTGTTCTCAATTCCCCCCTTGCCCCCTCATGCTGTTCACCCATGCGGCCAGTGGATGATCCCTCCGCCTGCTCCTCGCCCTCCTCCGTCCTCCCTCCTCGGCCTCCACCGTCCCCTCCTGCATCACTCCCTCTTCCTCCCATCTCCCTCCGTCCTCTGTCCCCCACCTGCCTCCAACAAAAGTCGACCCCCGACCTGTCCAGGTAGGCTCTGATCCGGATTTCGAAGGGACTCCAGCCGTGCGGGGAGACCGCCCCTCAATGAGAAGGGCAGCCGCTCTGGCACAGACCGCGACGCGCGAAGCGTGATTACCCTCGCGCCCCGCGGTTGACCCGGATCCCCCCGTCCCTCTGACCCCCCTCCGCCCCCTCGCCGCGAGGGGGGGAGGGGAGGAGAGAGAGAGAGGCGGAGAGAGGGTGAGCAGGCGGAGCAGTAGGAGGAGGTGCAGGTGGACGACGAAGACGAGGAGGGAGGGGGAAGGAGGGAGGAGGGAGGAGGGAGGAGGGAGGAGGGAGGAGGGAGGAGGGAGGAGGGAGGAGGGAGGAGGGAGGAGGGAGGAGGAGGGAGGAGGAGGAGGAGGATGGAGGAGGAGGAGGAGGGAGAGGAGTCACGCGGCCATGGGGGACGAGTCGTGCAAATCTCACACTACAATCGATTGCCTCTATGAGACGAGCGGAGGAGGACGAGGAGGAGGCGGAGGACGGAGGATGGAGAGGAGGAGGGGGAGGCGTGAGGAGGTGAGGAGGAGGTAGGAGGGAGGAGGACGTGCGGCGGGAGGCCGCTCGGCGGGCGGGCGGGGGGGGGGGGGGGGGGGGGTGGCAGGTGGCGGGGCGGGCGGGCGGGCCCGGAGGGTACCCACCGGGCTAGCTCCGGGCGCGGGCGGTAGCGGCGGGCAGGGGGACCGGGCGCCAGGGCCGGAGCTTGCCCGCTGCCCGCGCACCCTCCTGGCCTTCGCCCGGGCAGAGCAGGCGCTCCAGGACGCCGGCGCGCTCGGAGGAGAACCACCCCGCGCAGGCAAGCCCGATCCCACAGGAGTGGCTTGGCGGCGGTCCAGGAGGTCGACAGAAAGAGGGCGCGGTACCCCCCGCGACATGGGCTCGACCTCATCCCCATGGTGTTTGAGGCCGAGAGGAGGCCCTCCGAAGAAGCTGCGGCCTTCGTGCGCAGCTACAGCGCCGACCTGGAGGAGGACGAGCGGGGCGAGCTCTTGGGCCGCCTCTGGCGCGAGATCTCGGTGACCCTACAGACGGGCAGCGCCGAGATGGTCCTCAGCGCCCTCGGGCAGTAGTCCGCCGCGACTGCGAACAGCACAACCTACACCAGCACGACTAACCACTAACTTGCACGCCCGCCAGCACGACCACCCCGACCACCAGCTGACCTACCACCAGCACGACCACCACGACCTCCAGCTCCACCAGAAGGCCGACAACCAACACGACCAACACGATCACAACCAGCACGGCCGACTTCCAGTACGACTACCACCATTACGACCACCACAACGGCTACCACTACGGTCACTGCCAGCCCCCTCACGACCCCCACGGCCGCCAACGCCCCCCGTTCCCCCCCCCCTCCGCCCTTCTCTCCCTGCCCCTGCCGGCCCGCCCCTGCCGCTGCGCGTGTTTCGCGGCTGCCGCCCCCTCTCTCCTCCTCCTGCTGCTGCTCCCCCCTCCGCCGCCTGCGCACCTGCCGCCTGCCCCGCCGGGGCGGTCGCCGAAGGCGCCCGTCGCGCCTGGCTGTGGTTTCGCACAGGGGCCCCGCCGCGGGCTGCCCCTCCCTGAGCCTCGTTGGGCCCCTACTGCTGGTGAAGCTTCCTGCCCCCTTCCCCCCTTCTGGGGGGAGGCAGGGGGGGAGAGAGGGAGGGGGGGAGGGAGGGAGGGAGGGAGGAGGAAGAAGAGGGAGGAGGAGGAGGAGGAGGAGGAGGAGGAGGAGGAGGAGGAGGAGGAGGAGGAGGAGGAGGAGGACTCGAGGACTCGAGAGCAGAGGGTACCGCAGTCGACTCGGCCGCCGCGGCCCCTGTGCCCGCGCACCCTGCGCGGGCTCCCGCCCGTCACCTGCGGGCCTTCTTGTTGGACTCCAGCATCATGCCGTAGGGGAGGCAGTGGCTATGGTTAAGGTTGCCCGTCCACCCACAACGCCCGAATAATGCAAGCTGCGGAGACGCCCGAAATCGGTTAACGTTCAATGTGAAACTTACCCTGTTGGCGCCCGTGTGTCTGTTCACCCACACAGTTAACAACCTCTGAACGAAACTTCCAATCCGCAAGCATACACACAACGAGGATGCTGAAATACCACCAAGGCACGTACTCTTGACGTGTGAATTCAGACAATGGGTACATATTGATAGCAGAAAAGCTGCCAACGAAGCAGAGTGGGGCCACCGAGACAACGCCAGCAAAATGCAAACCACTGAATGCGTACCACCGCCGTCTGCCTTTCTTGCCACATGGGCCTGGGCCAGGCTCAGCCATGTAAAATAATATACCACTGCGCAAAAGCCAAATGTTCCACATGATTGAGGTACAAAGGGCCAGATGGTTGAACAAATGCTGAAGTACAGAGTGATACCACTGAGACAACGAACAAATGCCAACCACCAAAGC
>CAUYUJ010008286.1:0-25659 GCA_963575745.1 Prorocentrum cordatum
CTCCTCCTCCTCCTCCTCCTCCTCTTCCTCCTCCTCCTCCTGCTCCTCCTGCTCCTCCTGCTCTTCCTGCTCCTCCTGCTCCTCCTGCTCCTCCTGCTCCTATTAGTATTGCGATTAGCATGATAGTATTAATATCATTATTAGTAGCATTATTAATATCATTACTATTCTTATAAGTATTAGAAGTATTAGCATTAATATTATTACTATTATTACTATTATTAGTATTATTATTAGTATTATTATTATTAGTAGTATTATCATCAGTATTATTATTATTAATATTGTTATTATTATTAGTAGTATTGTTAGTAGTATTATTAGTAGTGGTAGTAGTATTAGTATTATGATGGTTAGTATTACTAGTTTTATTAGTAGTAGTATTATTATTGTTAGTAGTATTGTTATTAGTATTAGTAGTATTAGGATGATTAGTATTACTACTACTACTAATACTACCACTACTACTACTACTACTACTACTACTACTACTACTACTACTACTACTACTACTACTACTACTATTACTACTACTACTACTACTACTACTACTACTATTGTTACTATTCTTATTAGTATACGTATTAATAGTATCATCACTATTAATATTATTATTAGTAGTATTGTTACCAGTATCATCATGATTTTCTTAGTATTGTAGTATTCGTATTATTAATATTGTTTAGTATCGATATTCTGCTTAGTAGTATCAATATTACTATGAGTATTAGTATTGTTAGTAGCTTTGGCAATATCATCATTAGTATGATTACGATTATTCGTATTATTAGTATGATTAGTAACCCTAGTACTAACATCATTGGTAGTACTATTAGTGGCATTGTTTTCCATTTATAGTATTATTAGTTGTAATATGAGTCTTCTTCGTATTAGAAGTATTATTAGTAGTATTAATACTATTCGTATTATTTTTGGTAAAATTACTATTACTATTACGAGTAATATTATTACTACTAATACTATTATCATTCTGACTGTTATGATTATCAGTAATATCATCATTATTGGTAGTCGTATCATTCGTGTTAGAGTTATTGGTGTTATTGGTATTATTTCGTATATGGTTATAAATATTCGCGTTGAAATGTTTATACATACTACTAGTAATATGAAAATCAATACAATTACTAGTGGTATTGCTGTTATTGGTATGAGTAGTATTCGTAATAATACTTGTATTATACGATAATTGTTAGTAGTCGTAGTAATAGTCTTATTCGCCATATTATGAATCGTACAGTTACCATTAGTAATATGTGTGTTATGGGTATGTGTTATCAGTATTGCTATATGTATTATTCTGATTCGTATTGACGTTACTAGTAGCAATAGTACTACTACTTTCATTAGTATCAGTAATCGAATCGGTATTATTCGTTTTGATATTTTCAGCATTCTCGTTCGCATTCGTTTTCCCATTGTTCTTCCTATTCTTATTATTATTAGTATCAGAATCCTTTTTCTTATGTTCATTCCTCCTCCTCCGCCTCTTCCTCCTCCTCCGCCTCCTCCTCCTCTTCCTCCTCCTCCTCCTCCACCTCCTCCGCACGGTCCTGGGCGGGATGAGATATCAGGCCCCATCGGCGACAAATGGGCAATACGGGGCCGATGCGTCCCTCCGGAGCCTATTCCCCCCCCCTTAACGATACCCCAGTCACCCTAGACCGCAACCCATCTTTGTGGCCTGGCAGTTTTCGGGTCAGAACTCGGGCCTCCCGCGGCCGTTCGGGAGGATCTAGGCACCCCCAGAACGCCTCTCGGCGATGCGCAACTGCTGGAAGGCTGACGCGGCCGTCAGCCACGCCGGGATGGTGAGCGGAACAGGAGGAGGAAGAATGGGAGGAGGAGGAGGAAATTTACCGCTGCGCTGCTCTACATGACTTCTCATGCTGACCTGGGCTCTGGCAGTGAGAGACTAGGCGGCCGTCGAGCACGGCACTCCGAGGGCCGACGCAAGCACGCACGCGTGCCAGCCACGATCCTGCAGGCAACGGCCGCACCCCCGCAGCACGAGACCGAGAGGCCAGGCCGGCCTACAGGGCCAGGGGACACTAAAGAGACGCATCACACTTTTAGCCTCCACGTGAAGCCAGGCATGATTTAACTCGGGGTGCTTGCCAGCGCAGAGGCGGTCCCAGTAAGATATAAAACTCCGCACATTACGAGGTATACCTGGGCATGCGTTAGCCAGATAGCGCGCAGAATTGCCAATTGAAAACCTTCGCAGAGCAGACAAACACAAACGATGCCGCCGTCTGAACAGGCGAGGCCCACGCAACGGTTTCCTAGATTCTCAAAGATGCCAATCTGGAGCTCGTGCTTCTTCGCGCACCTCGAACTGTTTCGGGGCCAGGTGCCCCGACGCGACGCGCCGTTAGACAACGGTGACACTGCCAGTAATCACCGACTCGCTTCCAACTGCGCGGGATCATGGCCGGCTTCAGCGGCAATTCGACTTTCGCGCGGGCGGCTTCAGACAAGACGCAGGCAGGCCAGAGCGGCAACATTCTCGCCGCCAACAAATGCGCCTCACGAGCAATCGCGACACATTTACCTAACCACTCGCTCTGCTCAGGGCTAAGCCTCTCGTGCGCCAGCGCCCCAAGCTTCGCGTAGTGACCAGCAGAACTCTTTACCAAATCTTATTGAAACGCAGAGATTCGTCGTTCGATGCCTGCCCCTCAGACACGTGGGCTTTCACCTCGTGGATCGCCCCATCTGACTGTCTGAAGCCAAAACAAACATCCCCGAGTGCACTCGTTTGCGCGAGAGGTGCTCAGCCCTAGGGGGGCCCCAACCTAACTGCATTCTGGCAATCACTGCGCCCTCGAGCAGGGGCAACAGCATTTGGCAAGCAGCAACGCAGGCAACAAATTATCCAGCCTGGGCCGTCTGGGGAAGGGGGCGGGGGAGGGGGGCGTAGACATGACCTAGCTCGTGCCCAGGGTCGGACACCGATGCACAGCTCCTCCCCGTCCGCGGCAACTCTCGAATGGCCGACCTTCGACGCGAACCGTCCATGAGTATGCGGCCTGAGACTCTGTAGTCATCCTTATCAGGTTGATCAAGGCGCGGGAACGTCGGTTCTATTTTGGACGGGGGCGGAAAGAAGTCGCCAGGGTGCGAGAACGGCCTAAACGCATGCAAAACCTTCTCCGCCTCCGACAACGCACGCCGCGCGCCAGGCTTACACTTGGCGACGCCCCAGAGAATCTCGCCTCGGTCTCGCTGACAGACTCGCGCGCGCAAAGCCGGAGCCCGCGGAACGTCGCGTCGCGCGCGAGGCCGCAGAGGGGGCAGGACGGGCCGGGCATGATGCGCCCGCGGCCCGGGCACGCGTCTTCGCCCAAGGGGCCTGGCAGACGAGGCCGCGCACGGTCCCCTTTTCGAAGGGGGGCAGCTTGGATGGGCCCATGGCCGCTAGGGCCAAATCGAAACAAACCCTCCAATCAAGCCCCAGGGATTCCCTATTATCCCTCTCCAGATGGCGGAGCACGGCCGCACGGAGGGGACGTTTAAGGAGGGGGGGCGAGATCAGGGCGAGGGGCACTTCAACCCCGAAATCATCAACAAGCACGCTGAAGCTCGCCATCTTCGACCCCGGACGCCCCGCCGAGAGCCGAAGGGCCCCCGCGGGCACGCGGATTTTCCCCCGCGACGGGCGGGCCCCGAGAAACCCGCATCCCAGGCACTCCTGAGGGCGGCCAACAAGAGGACACGCTCGCAGGCCCCAACGAGGCTGGCCCAAGTCTCCTTGGACCACCTCGCAATAGGGGCGACCGACGCATGCCAAGTGGAGCCGGCGGCAAATAGCAAAGCTGCAGCGAGTGATCTCTATCCAGCGGAGGGCGGCAAAAATCCACCCAGGGCTCTCCTGACGGCGGCGAGTTCGTAGTCCGAGGTGCCGTGCACCTCGAATCCATAAATGAGACTGGCCATGGCACCTGAAGCGAAGACCTGCTTGGCGCGGCGACCGAGGGACTACTTATGACGACCAAGACGCTCCCTCTTCTGCTGAAACTGCATCCCCCGACGGGCGACGCGACGCGGCTTACCGGCCGCATCGTCGACGCCGAGGTCCGCAGCGGAGTCGCACGACGCGCCGCCGACGGCGCCGAGACCTTGGCGCACGGCCTTAGCAACGGCGGGCACCGAGGAGATGGCGGCTGCCTTCCTGACAGCGATCGCACAACCAAGATCAGGCTCGATGGCCGCCTGCAATCTAAAAGGCCCTTGGCACACCCTCGGCACGATCAGGTGCAACGCTTCGCGCCATGCACCTTGGTCTTTGAAGTTTCATGCGCAGGCGGAATAGCAGGAAGGTCAAGTCGACAATTTAGCGATAGCTTCTTGTTGCTTTTTTCCGGCATCGCCGCTATGATAATGTTATGCGGCATCCTCCTCCATACTTATGTTTCCTCATGTTCGCCATGCCCTGCGCATTCCCCCCATGCTCCTCAGCTCTTTCTTTGCGGGGGCTCCTCCTTGAAGAGCCTCTGGGGGCCTCTCGCAAAAAAATGTTCCAGGCTTTCTTAAGGCCTTCTGGAGGCCTCCTGGGCGCATTCCGTGGGCCTCTGGGGGCTTCCTCGGGCCGCCCTGCCTCCAACCGCGGTGTCCCTGCACGACCGGGCCACGATTTGGAATGCTTAGGAGGGCGTCTCGGGGCAATCTTGGGCCGCCATGGGGCTCTCTGAGGGCCATCTTGGACCCGTGTTGTGCCGTTTTGGGGCTCTCTTGGACTGCCTGGGCGCCCTCTCGGACGGTCGCGGGGCGATTTGGGAGCCCCCCAGGCGGCCTTGGACGCCTGGAAGACCGCCGTCTTGGAGCGTCGGGAAGGCGAGAAGAGGAGAACCCCAAAATTCACCAAACACCAACAGGAATCAAATATTGGTGCCTCTTGGGGCATTATTGAGAGTGCTCTTGGAGGACTCTTTGGGGACGTCCTGGAGGCCTCCTGGGCCATCTTGAGGTCGCGCTGGTCACTCTTGGAGCGCTCTCGCGCTGTCTGGGGGGTCTCTGGGACGTCTCCGATGACCCCCCTGATCGCCCTAGGCGCGCTGGGGAGGCTTGGCTCAACGCCGTGCGAAGCCCGGGCGGCCGCTTCGAGGCCCGTCCGGAAGGGCCCCAAAGCCCCAGAACCCGGGAGTCCGGTTTTTTGTCTGGGGGGGGGCCCGCCCGGGCTTGTAAAACTATAAGAAGGAATCTACGAAGGGAGACCGATCTTGGCGAGCGGAGGCAATCTAGGGCCGCTAAGCTGAGGCTCGGATAAGCGTGGTCGCGAACCCGCAGCCCGCCAATATGCCGCGCCGTGCGACCTTGGGCCCCGCGACCCTGCAACTCATGGCCACGTAGCGGCAGGCGCGGCGCGCTGCATCGCAAACTTCGGCAATCTACATTAGGAAAACGTGCTGACGACAGCGCTGAAGCAATAAGTCGAGGTCAACCGACTCGCAAAACTTCAGGAGGTGAGCCCGAGCACAATTCGGAGCAGACCGCTTGCTCGCTCCTACGCACTGCCGCCAGACTGCGTCCACACTCGAGGCGAAAGAGCCTGCTGCAAAGGGCCCCCAACCGTTAGCAACCTCACACCTACGAGCATGGCCCCTTCGGGCGCGAGCCCAAAGACGATAGACCGACACGAACACTCCAATCGGCCGATAGCCACCGTCGGGTTGGGCAGTCATGATCAACAGCAACACCCCCATCTGCATCGGGACCAGACCAGATCGTTCGATCGTCGAGATCAACCTGGAAACCGCGATCAACGCATGACCCGAGAGGTGCTGGAAGCTGCTCACATGAATTCCGTCAACCGAGGCCGCTGCATGTTTGGGGAAGGACCTGGGGGCGCGGCGAAGGCCCTCAGGTGTATGCTCTGGTAGAGGGTCGAGGACGTCAAACTTCCCCCTGGGTGGTGGGTGGCCCTGCACGTCCTCTGCATGCCAGACATGAGAAAATTTCGCACACCCAGAAACAACGAGTCTGAGGATCCGAAATCACCACCCCTTTCGCGCTGAGGGTGGTGGAGGGGGCCCAAGCGAGGGCCCCCCCCAACAGCCCCGCGCGCGCGACAGGCCCCCGCCTCAACGTTAGCGAACAACCGCTCGACCCATTTCCTATGATCATCGTTTCCGGATTCGCTCTCGGCCGCAACCTGGGCAAGAGAGACAGAATCAAGGGCGTGCTCAGGTTCCCCGAAACAGCCCCAAGGGAAACAGGCGGGCCACGCGACGCGACATCCTGGCAGCGCACAGGCAAGTTGTGGGCCTCGCCACTTCACTCGCCAAGCCTGACAGGAGGGTTAAACAACTCAGCAGCCGTCTTGACCAGATGGCTGCTCCTCGCCGAGCCGTGCTCGACGCTTCCTGGACTCATATGTTCGTCGATACCGCTACAGGCAAAAAAGGAGGGGGGAAGGCTGCGGCTCGGGCTGACCACCAATGGTGCGCAGCTGAAGCCACAGCCTGACATGCTTGCTAAGCCAGCGGAGCTGCGAAGCCAGGCGGGACGTCGAAGAGACGCCGTCCATGGTGGCATGGCCGGGCGGCAAAACGCTGACCCAGCGAGGCTGCGCCTGTCGTCCACGGCTGCCGCGGTGCGAGACTGCGCTGGCACGCGCCTTCGAGCTCCTGTTCGGCCGCGTTGGCCCACGATTTGTAAAGGGCATCAAGGTTATATTGAGTCTGACGCAAATTACCATTCTCGGCCGTAGCAAGGGCTCGGGAAGCCAATCTGCCGACAAAATCCCACTTTCGGGGGGGTTCGGGGCAGGGCCCACAAGGTCGCTGGGTCGGCGGGGGGGGGTCGACGAAAGGTGAGAGCTTTGAGGAAGGCCAACGAGGGATGGAAAGTAAGGGAACGGGGTCGTGGGTCGCCAACTCCGAATCGCTTACTACCTTCACGCTCTTGATGGCCTTCGCAAAGCGGGAGCAACACAGGAAATAGTCGTGCATCTTCACGCCCCCTGTGCTGCGACAAGTTCCTACAACGTCGGTGGGGTACACAATGTCGGCACCTAGCCGCTTGGGAAAGGACGAGTCTGCACTCGCAGCCGGCTCGACGTTGAAGTCAGCTCCGGCAATGAACGGGACCGTTAGGCTCTTGACGCGCGCCGCCAACAATGCCAGAATCTTCCGACTGATGGGATTTTGGCCGACACAATCCTGCAGGTAAGCGCTGACACGAAAAAGTGAGGCTTGACCTGGGAGGTGGACCAGGGCTCGGACGGCCCGATGTGTTTTGATCGTGAAACCAAAATCGGGGTGGTGCACCCCCAGGAAGGACCGGACCAGGACCCCAACCCCAGCCGTAGGCACCCCTCCTGGACCCTTCGTGCCAGGTTCGAAACGAGCTTTCCAACCATTTCGAACGCACCAGAACGAAGCCTTCCTGAGCTCCTCGTCCCACACCAGCTTGTGTTCCTGGACCAGAACAGTGTGCGCCGAGGTGACCGTCAAATATCTAGCGATGGAGGACCAGGATTTGCCGTTAGCCGCCACTATAGACAATGCAATCGATTCCGTTGTATCAAAATCTCCTCGGTCCCGAAGTTGATGCACAGACACGCTCCAATGGGACATCCAAAACTGGGCAGGAGGTCCGAAGTCCAGGGTGGGGGGGAAGACACCGGCCGGCACAATCGCAGCTAGGATAACAGCCCACTCTTGGCGTGCGGGCCTGCTGCTGGTGCTGCAGCCGACGTCTTGGGAGGCACCGCCGCCCGCGACACTGCCAAACGAGCCTGCTCGCGAACGTTCGCAGGCGGTTGTGCAAGAGTCGCTGGCTGAGCTGGCGGTGCCTTCCCCGCAGGCGCCGAGGCTGACGAGGTAGAACCAGGCGTCGGCTCAGAGGAACGGGGTCGAACAGGTTCAGCAGCTGCATCACCAGATCCAACTTAGCGCTTCTTCTCCGTCAATCTCTGCTTCTGTTCCTGGTGGCTCTCCTTGAGCGCGTTGCGCTTCGTCTGGGCTTCGCCGAACAACTGCGTCGTGAGCGACGTGATCTGCTCGGACAGCTGCTGCTTGCGAGTCTCGGCTTCCTTGGCATCCTCGGAGGAGAGCTCCTGGAACTCGCCGAGGCCGAACATGTCGCCGTCGTCCACAAGGATGGATGTGAGCTTGCCGTCCAGGATGTCCTGCAGGCGGAACGTCGGCAGTGATGAAGGTGCAGCTGCTTCCGCACGGCCTGCTTGGACACTGACAGATGAAGTTCCGAGATCGCCACCTTGTATTCTGCATCATACAGATCCAGTTCTTGAAGCGTGCTGTCGAGGTCAGTGCGCTGCTGGGCCAGCTTGATCTCGAGTGCGCGCACGAGGTGGAGGAGGAGGAGGAGGAGGAGGAGGAGGAGGAGGAGGGAGGAGGAGGGAGGAGGAGGAGGAGGAGAAAGAGGAAGAGGAGGGGGAGCCCATCCCCCCTGACGTTGCCCCTGACGTCCTCCATGTCGCGCAACAGATCCATGCCGCGCTCGAACAGGCCGTAGCGCGCGCAGCCGTCTAAAAGCGTGTTATAGGTGATCTCGTCCGGGCGGAAGTCCTTCCGCGCCGAGGAGGTTATCTCCATGCGGCAGGTTCGTGTCGTGAAAACCCTGGCGCTGGCGTCCCACACCGCGTGGATCGTTGAAACTTGTGCGATGGGCGAATTCTCACTCGCAAGGTCGTTCCACTAGAAGCCCCCTAGATGGGGTCCGAGTCATTAGATGGTGTCGGAGGAGCGCGCCGCATCGCCGATGCATCGGCGATGCATCGGCAATGCATCGGCGATGCATCGGCGACGTCGGCGATGCATCGGCGACGTTGACGTGAAGCAAATCGGGCTCCACATCGAGCCGCAACGACGATGCATCGGCGATGCGGCGCAATCCTCCGACCCCATCTACTCGGACCACATCTGGGAGGCCTAGAGTTAGTTGATCGTGGAACCTTGAGCGATGGGTGGCTTCTCAATCGCCTGATCGTTCCATAGTGGACATCGGCGGCGAGCGAGGGGGGGAAATGAGAATGAGAAGGCCCTCTCAGAAGGTTCGGAAGTCCCCCCGCCTTCTGAGAAGTTCTCTAAACCTTCCCAAAGACAACAAAAAACTCATCGACGAGGGCTACTGAGAAGTCCCGCCGCCTTCGGAGAAAGCCTTCTCCTTCTCATCCCCCCCCCGTCGCTCGCCGCCGAGGACGACAACTCTGGGCCACCGGCGGCGTTCGACCTCGAACGCGAAGGTCCGCCCTGGGTGCCGCGCAGCAGCGCTAGGTCGGGCATGTCCCCCTACAGGGGGATGTTGGACGAAAACTTAAAAATAGCCCCTCCCAGAACTATTCAAAAATGTACAAAAAAAATAGAATCGTCCCCGGACTCCCTACTTTTGGACTACAGTCGGGGCGTTGACCTAAGGAACCCTGAATAAGGAACGAGGCCCCTTTCTTCCACAAGTTAAACCTCGATTTCCCATCGAAAACATGAGGAAAACCTGAGGCAAGCCGAAAAACAATCGAGGAACACCGAGCCCCTCCCCAACGACAAGGGCTCCTTCTTCAGCGCCCCGACTGTACTTTTGAATATGCCTCCTGCAGAGGGACACGCCCGACTTCACAGCAGCGCCGGCACGACGCGAGCCTGCCGCTCCGCCACACCCACAGCCATCGCGAGGCGCGCCCCCTGGGGAGCTCGCGGGGCGCCGCACGGAGGCGCGCCCCGCCTCGGCGGCGCGCACCCCGGGGGGGGGTGGAGGGAGGGGGCGGGGGCTTCTGAGAAGGGGGCTGCTGCCGAGAGGGCGCCGGCCCTACGGCCAGAGGCGAGGCCCGCGCCTCCCGAGGGGCACAAGGGGTGCTGCCGAGGAGCCCTCCCCCCCTCCCCCCGCCCCCCCTCTGCGCGCGGCGGACCGCTCTCGGAAACGGGGGGGCCCTGGCCCACCCGGCGCCGGCGGAGCGCAGCGGAGCGAGGCCAGGGAGGAGCGGGGGAGGGGGGGGGGAGGGAAGCGAGGGGGAGGGGGGGAGAGGGGGGGGAAGGGACGGCGGCGAGGGGGAGAGGGAGGGGGGGGGAGCGGAAGGGAGGAGGTGAAGAGGAGGGGAGGGATGCGCACACGCCTGTCAAGCTCCAACTCTGAGACCGAGCAAGCGGGGCAGCAAGGACGACAGGAGCACGACAGGCTCCATCGAGCGAGAAAGAGAAGGAGGCGGGTCAGGCACAGCGGCTCAAAGAGGGCAGGCGGCCTTGCCCAGATCACCTAGGCCATGGACTTGGCTGGACGTGAACTCCAGAGCAAAAGGAGGAGGAGGAGGATCAAGCGTTACATGAGGTGCTCCTGCGTCTGTGGGCTCCGACTGGGTGGCGCTGGGGCCCTTCTTCTGAAGAGGCGGAGGAGGAGGAGCAGCAGAGTCAGGAGACATCTAGAAGAAGGATCGGCGCTGGAGCCCACCTGGCGGCGCCTCCAGCGCCGACCCTGGCGCATAATCAGCGCCGAGCCGAAAAAGCCGCACGGAGCTCCGCAAACAGATGTGCACGATGTCGCTTCCCCTCCCGGTGTACCAGTCCTGCGCTCCGCGGGGTCTTCGGCGGCACCGTCTGCACATCGGCGGATGTGGCTTGAATCCGCGGCGTCGAGCAGGGGCCGCCGACCCAAACAGCGCGTTTCCGTTTCCATTTCGTTTTCGTTCCAGCCGATAGCCCAAAACAGGGCCTGGGCGCAAAGCCGAATTCGCGAATGGCCACTGGTGGGCCCTGGAGTGAAAACATGACGCAACCTGAGAGAAAACGAAAACGATACACTAGACTGCCAGTACAACGTGTTGGTCAACCCCAGCAGCAGAGTCCTTGGTGCCCTTCATCTCATCCAGCAGCTGGAAGGCCTTGTCCAGGCGGTTCTCCTGGCAGTAGCCCTTCAGGATCGTGCTGTAGGTGATGACGTTAGGCTCGACCTTCAGCTTCTGCATCTCCGCCAGCAGCGCCGGGATGCGCGCCATGTCGCGGCTCCTGGCGCACGCGTCGACCAGAGTGTTGTAGGTGGTGACGGTGAGCTGCAGCCCCTCCTCAAGCATCTCGCGGTGCACGTTCCACACCTGTAAGGGAAGAAGAAACTGAATAAACATCAACCTTCGGGGCTCCCCCCTCTTTCTTGGATGGGTGCTGGGACCCCCTTCTTGGCGCGCTCCGCGCACCAGGGACAGCGCCGGAGGCGCTGCCAGGGGGGCCCCAGCGCTGATCCGAGAAATCCACGCGGACCTCTAGATGTGCATGTTTATGCAGTTGATTATCCTTCGAGCGCCTGCTCGAACTGCTTCTTCTGCGCGAAGCCCTTCAGCACGGAGTTGTAGATGATGACGTTGACCAGCGGGCGCATCTGAGCGTCCGCGAGGGCCTTGCGGATGAGGGCGTACCCCGCGTCGGGGCCGTCGTTTACGACGAGCGCCTCGACCATACACCCCATGGTGATGCTCGTCGGCAGGATGCCGCGCGCACGCATGTCGTTCCACGTGTCCCACACGCCCTGGAGGGTGACCATCAAGTCGGGAAATCGGATACTCCTCCTCCTCCTCCGCCTCCTCCTCCTCCTTCTCCTCCCCCTCCTCCTCCCCCTCCACCTCCCCCTCCCCCTTCTCCTACTCCTCCTCCTCCTCCTCCTCCACCTCCTCCTCCTCCTCCTCCTCCTCCTCCTCCACCTCCTCCCTCCACCGCCCGCCCCATGTCCCGCGCCTGTGGCAGGATCGTCAGCTCGTCGTTGTCGTCGTCGTCATCGCTTTCATCGTCGTCGTCGTCCTTCTGGGTCGGCAGCGCCAGCCGTAGGCTACAGGGCCTTCGCCATCGGCTCACGTCTGTGCGCGGGCCGCAGCGGGCCGCAGCGGCACGGAGTCGGACTCGGGCCGAGTCAGACTCGGCCACGCCAGGGGGTACGAAAGGATTGACCAGAAAGGCACCCTCTAACCCAGGCGACCTGAGGTAGAGGGGGCCAAGAACACTAGAGATATGGGGGGTCTTTTCAACAGAGGTACATCAGGTCAAGCCGCCCAGATCTATGATCCCTCGTGCGAAGACGCGGGCCTCAGTGGGGCCGCGTCTTCATCGTGCTGTATTAGGGCTGAGGGTGCTTCTGTGCTCGATGACGAAAGGCGCCATGGAGGTACCGAGCCGCTTATGACCGCCGGATCGAGGCAGCAGGAGTCGACAGCTTGCTCGGATCGGCGCTGAACCCCCCCCAGCCGACAGTCGACCCCCGAACGTCTGCGAGGGCGCGTTCTGGCCAGGATCTCGGGGAGAATCCAGCCGTGGCGAAGAGGGCGTCTCAGAAGGCCTTCGTCGGGCCAGGAGCGCCCAGAAGTGGACGCCGAATTATCCAGGACAACTGCTGTCCTGGGTAACTCTGGTTTGGGCTCCCGAGGCGCGAATATGTAGTTACCCCCTGACTGCCCCCAGCCCTGACGACTCGGGAGGGCTAGACGCCCGAGTTATCCGGGATAACTGCGGTGCGGGGTAACTCCGTTTGGGCCCCCGAGGCTCGAATCCGTACTTACCCCCTGACTGCCCCCAGCCCTGACGACTCGGGAGGGCTGGACGCCCGAGTTGTCCGGGATAACTGCGGTGCAGGGTAACTCCGTTTGGGCCCCCGAGGCTCGAATCCGTACTTACCCTTGACTGCCCCCAGCCCTGATGATTCCAAAAAGCTGGACGCCCGAGTTTTCCGGGATGTGCCAGTCCACAAGAAACCTTCCACAAGAAACCCAACCCTGAGACCTCAGGACGTCCATGGATTCTGGGTGTGGGAGCGTCGCGCTCTCCACAGCAAAACCATCGAGACCCAACAAACCCAGGGCACCCTGGAGGCAAGCAGGGTGTTTCTTGGCATGGGCTTCCACTGTAGCTATCCCTGACCGCCCCCGGCCCTGATCACTCGAGGTCCTGACAGAGGCCCCCAAGCCATCGAGACACGAGCCCCTGAGGCCCCAAGAGCCCCAAGAGATTGAAATGGGGGGTCTGGGGGCGGCACCGTCGAAGCAACGTCTGTGGATGGGCATTTTCTACACCAACAGCGGTAGCTGGCCGCTGTGCGCGCGAGCATGCGCGGGCTAGCGCGGCCTCAGAGATGCACTGGGCAGCACCGAGCACTCGTCGCCATCGCCGCCGCATGGATTTGGCAAACCAGGCTGCGGGTGGACGGGTAGGATGATGGCGCGAGCATTGGAGTTGACAACTCCAAGTTATTCAAAAACTAATTGCACCACGTCGATTGCACCACATATACTGCAGAGCATGTATTGCACAACATAGGTTGCACCGCATATATGGTACAATAGCTATTGCTCTGCATGCACTGAAATACATAAACTGCTAGAGATACACTGCGAGGGGTCCAGGCTGGAAACATATATGCATATATAGAGATATACATATATACAGATGCATACACACGTGTACTTATATATATATATATATACATATGTATGTGTATATGTGTATATATATACATAGATATATATATATATATAGAGAGAGAGAGAGACAGAGAGAGCCCGCCCCGATTCCACGAGTGCCAGAACTGCAATGATGATGGCAGCGCCCGACGTGACAGACGACGGGCAACACGCTTTTTCTTCTTGATCATATGTGTGAAGCACGAGCCAGGCGCCGGCATAATATACTGCCGGAAACGAGAGGTACAGGCATTGACCACCGACAGACGTGCAACAGGCGAGGCTCATACAGATGAGGTCCCGCAAAAGGACGAAATTATCAAGGATTCAAGTGAGGGCGGCATGCGGGTGGGTGCACTTGAGCACAGAAGCCAGCGGAGAGAGCACGGGCTGGCATTCGGGAAGTGCGGCACTCTCACCTCAGGGCTCTGCATAACGTTGTGAAAACTGCCCAGCCCGCCCCGATTCCACGAGTGCCAGAACTGCAATGATGATGGCAGCGCCCGACGTGACAGACGACGGGCGACACGCTTCTTCTTCTTCTTCATCATATGCGTGAAGCACGAGCCAGGCGCCGGCAGAATATACTGCCGGAAACGAGAGGCACAGGCATTGACCACCGACAGACGTGCAACAGGCGAGGCTCACACAGATGAGGTCCCACACCAGCAGGAAGTACTGGCCAGGGAGCGGTAGCGACAGGGCCGAAAATTTTAAAAGGCAGCTCGATGTATTTAGGAAGGCGACTTGCTTATTAAATCAGCCATGGCCTGCCTAGGCCTCTGCAATACCGCGTCTCTGACAATTCGAGCCAACACCGTGCACAGCCTGGCGGGATAGGCGGCAGCCAATGCGGTGCATTTACAGCCCTCAGGGGCCTGGCCAGTGAGGATTGCATGTCTGTTGCCAATGCGAGAACAAATCCCCCTGCGGCCCTCGCAGAGCCGATCAAGGCCGACGAGGGGTCCTGTCAGCCAAGCCGCAATCCTGGTGCGTTTCTGCCAGGAGGTCCCGAATTGGCACTGGTCAAAAACACATACACGAGCGCACTTCGGGATAATGAGGGACGCAAGAGGCTTGGCGTACCACATTAAAGAGATGGAGGGATTCTCAAGCAGTACTGGTATGTTAAGCGCGCAGCATAAACGGATGATACGGCATGCGAAGTAAAAAGAAGCGCTGCCTGCGGCTAGTCTCGCGGCTTCAGAGGTCGAGAGGTCGCTGATGCCCATAGTCTGGGAGCGCGTCCTGAGCGGCTTGCGGAGGGCCCGCGACCACGTCGTACACGGCGTTCCGAGGAAGACCGCCGCGACTGCGCGGCTGCGGAGCCAGCCGGTCACCACCCGCTCGACGTCGCGGCAGAGGAGGTCTTCCAGGGGCGACTGGCGCACGTCCAAGCCAAGTGACGAGAGCCCGAGGCGCCGGGCGGCAGCTGCGAAATGCCCGCTGCCGCTGAAGAGCTCCAGCACGACGCGCCGCCGGCACAGGGAGCCACGGCTGACAGCAGATCTGAGGCGTCGCCGCAGGTGATCGGCACGCTGCGAGCCCCGCGATGGCGGCTGGGCCCGCCCGGCGCAGGCGCCAGCGGCGCGGCCGGCAAGGCCGGCCGCGCTCAGGCGCAGCTGGCAACAGGCCGTCCCTCTTGCCTGGGCTTGCTGTCCGGCTCGGACAGGACGGCGGGCGCAAGGCTGGCGGGGATGAAGACCGGCACCAGGTACAGGTCGGGGTCGAAGAGGATGGAAACGACGTAGAGGCCCGCCTTGCCCGCCTGGCCGCGGCCCGTCGGGTGCAGCGGCAAGCCCCACGACTGGCAAGGCAAACCCGCCAGAGCTGACGGCTGGAGGATGCTGTCGGTCGTGAGCCACTGGGCCACGGCGGGCCCGAGGTGCGCCGGGATCGCGATCGCGGGCCAAGCTGCCACAGGCGCCTGTTGCCAGGCACTCAGGAATCCCGCCAGCGCCAGCATGACCGCACGACGAATCAGCAGCCGAGTGAGGGTTGGGGCCCGCCTCCGCCACACATGCCTCGCGAGTGAGGTGCGGGGCAGGGGCGGGCTCACCTGCCTCGGGAGCACGGGAAAGAAGTACGCCAGCGCCACAACCGTCTGCGGCTTGACACTCTCGTCGTCGCCCCCCAGATGTCCCGAGAGGTGAAGTACTCGCCGAACAGGACGTCTAACTCGCACAGGTTGCCCCAGTCCCGGTGGCGGTCCAAGCCGTGCGTGATGAATGTCTGCAGAGGAAGTTGATAGAGGGCCTTCGTGGTCGGCCGCACCGCCTGGTGCTCCAGGGGCGTCGTGGAGCCCACCAGCGTCCGCCTGCGCACCGCTGTAGACGCCAGCTTCGCGCGGTGGCGAGCCCCGGCTGGGGGCGCGGGCCCCGTCGGCCGAGGCATGCCCTGCGCCTCGCGGAGGCCCGCGAGCAGCAGCACGAGCACCACGGCGCCCATGGCGAGTCCTCGCATGACTGAGATGACGATGGCCGTTGAACCAGCCGAGCTTCCCTCGGCTGAGGGCATCAGCTGGGTTGCGCTCTGAGGCGCTCCAGCGCACAAAGAGCCTCGAGCCCGTGGCAAGCGACAGTGCGCACAACTGATTCAAGCACGACCTCAAATGGAGGGGCCGAGCCCTTCCCTTCGCGCGGGCGAGAGCCAGCGGGAGGTCGTCGACGAGCGCAACCAGGCGTGCCCCATGAGAGCCCAAAGTGCGGAGCTGATGCCGATAGGACGTGACCAAAGCCTCCCCTTCCAAGTAGAGCATGTTGGCCCCCGTAGACACCGACTGGGCTGATACCGAGCTCCAAGCATCCTCCCGAGTAATATGACCCGGGACCTCGTCCATCTCCCAGGGGTCGCCCAAGACTGCATCAGGATGAGCCCATGTAGCGCCACTGGGAGGCTGCTCGAGCACCTCGTTGAAACCCATGAGCTCCTCGTAGGGGTCCCCGTGCTGGCCCATGGAGTCGCGGGGGTCCTCGTAGTGGCCCGTGAGCTCCTCCTTGGGGTCCTCGTGCGGGCCCATGAGCTCCCCATAAGGGTCCCCGTGATGGCCCGGTGGATCACGACGGGCATCAAATGCATCCGAAAGAGGCGAACTTGCATGGAGGCCCGAGGGGCTGTCATGCTGGACGTCTGGCTTCAAGCGCACCGAGGTAGAGCGCCCGTGAGCAATGTCAACATGTTCTGACACAGGTCGGGGCTGGTCTAGGCCAACCTCTCGCAGCGAACGAATGCGCGCCTGGTGCCCGCCTTCAACTTTAAACCTCCACCTCTCTGAGCAACGGCCCATGGCGGCACAGACGGCGCGAGGTGCGCGGCGCCGCATCACCCCGAGCCCGAAAGGCGAAGCATCGCTAGCAGTCATCGCGCGGTGCCAGGACGGAGGCGAGGTCGCAGGACATGAGGGGCAGCAAATCCCGAATGGTGATCAGCTCCTTCGCCGCTGAGGCCCATAACCTCCCCTGTCTCTCGCCGTACGCCGCCACGAAGCTGTAGACGCTGCGGAGCACTGCGAGGGCTTCGCGGCGTACCATGGATGACCATGCGACGTGCCCCAACACAGCTCGCATCATGAGGTCACTGCACCAACCCCGACGAAGGAGCCCTGAGATCGCTGCGTACAGCCGCCAGATGTTGCGCGGCTTGGTGCGCAGGTACCTCCCGCGCTTCAGGCTGAGGCCCAAGAACTCCGCGTCCTGGGCGGCGGGCTCGATCTCGTGCACTGGCAGCCCTCGGGCGCGAAAGGCGGCCACGAGCTGCCCCATGACCTGGTCGACCGCGCCCTTGTCGGCGCCGACCGCGAAGATGTTGTCGACGTAGGCGCCGACGCCAACCGACACGGGGCCCGTGACCACCACGCCAGGCTGGCCATCTAGGGCGGCCATGGCCCTCTCATGGCCGTTAGCAGCTAGGACTGCGCGCGCAGCTTACCGACAGAAGTGCAGGGCGCACGAGAACCCCATCGGGAGGACAGTCACCATGGGCGTCACGCGTGTGGGCGGGCCGAAGTAAAGGTCGATTAAGCCCATCTCCTGCAGCATGGCCACTGAGATCGAGGGTAGGGTAAACATCGACTCCATCCCGCAAGGAAGCCGCATGCTGTAGAATGCGCACTCCAGGTCGCACGTTGAGATGAACATGCCGTCGACGGGGGCCTCGATAGAGCTGAAAGAAGCGGCCGAAGGCAGCCTGGTAGCAGGTGAATCCAAAAACTTGCAGTGGGCGGCCCTCGTATCGAAAATGATTCTGAGGGCCCCCGACTTCTTGGTGACGAAAAAGAGGCCGACCGATGGAGCGCGGCATGCCATTATCTGCCGCGAAAGTGGCCATCTGCCTCTGGTACATCTGCATCAAGAACTGGCCGTAGATACTCTCGTCACGAACAAGGCCCGGGTCGCAGTTGGGCCCGCGCGGGCAGGCCGACTGCGCCAGGGCCTCGGCGGCGTGCTGATCTCGGAGCATATGGCTCCGCCACCCCTCCAGCCACGCCCTGTCCTGGGGCTGCACGAGGTCGATCAGGTCGACGGGCGCAGCACTACCAGCGGGCCATGCGACACGGTCACTGACGTAGGGAGATGGCGAGGCGGCGCCAGACCCGCACAGGTTGGCGCAGGAGAGGAGCTCTCGAAGGGTCTCCGTCTTGAGCAGCACGAACGTTGGCGAACTCGGGCGGCGGTGCGCCCAACTCCCTGCTGCTGCTCTCGATGTGCATGATGGCCTGGCGCTGCCCCTGGCGCGCCGGAGCAAGGGGCGAGGACTCGAAGCCATAAAGTGAATTCAGTGCATCAGTGGCGGCCCGCACGCGATCTTCACGACGCGCACGAAAACCACGGCGCCGAGCTGAGCGGCGGCCGACAGACTCCACCCCACGCGGAGCTGCAGCCTGCGAGACCGGCAGCGGGAAGACGTCGCGCTGGCGACAAGTCCCAAGTGGCCGGGGGCCTGCGGTCTGAACCGCACTGCTGTCCCAGGGAGAGGCTGGCCCATGCGCCCCCCCCTGGATCGTCTCAGGAATCCCCGCTTGGGGCACCGCCGCCCCCACGGCCTCGACGCCCGCGGCCTCGGCCGCCACTGCCGCGGCCGCCGCGCCAGTCGGCGCCGCCCGAACCCGCGGAGCCAGTCCCAGCTGCCAGCGCTCGCTTCTCCCGAGCTTTACGCCTTTCCTTGGCGGTGGCCGCCTCACGAGACTACTCGGCCGCCAGCCAGTCGCGCAGCGCTGGGGCCATGCAGACGCTGCCGCCCGCGTCCTGGACGCCAGACAGCAAGGCCGCGTCATTGCCGTGCTCAGACGACGGCGCAAACCTGTCACGGTAGAGCTCCTCCTGGGTCTGCAGAGTGCGCCCGACCAGCTCCATGGGGGCCAGGTTCGTCGCGTGAACTTGATCGTAGACCACGCCGTACTCGAGCAACCTGCAGCACAGGAGGTGCACGTCCACCCCGGGATTCCCCTCGTCGAGGCATGCATCGGCCTTCCACTTCAGATGTCGGCCGAGGGGCGTTCCTCCATTGCGGCTGATGTAACTCAGCACCCACAGCAGAGTACGAGGCCCCTTGAACGGCCAGTCGGCCCACGGCAGCTCGTGCATGCGCAGCACCGCCGCCCTGAAGTCGATGTAGCGAACGCCCTGCGGGTCCAGGGTGACTGCTTGCATCCTCGCGTCCCCGCCTGGGGCTGCCGCGACAGCTGCGAGAGCGTTCGCCAGGCCGCCCGCGCCCAGGAAAGGAGCCTCGGGCGCTCCGGCAAGGGCGGCAGGCGGGGCGGCGGCGGCGGCGGCTGCGCCAACAGCAGGGACCGCTGCCTGAGGGGCCCCAGCCGCTGGTGCCACGGCCATCGGAGCCAAGGCGCCTCCAGGCAAGGCCGCCGCGGGCGCGGCGACGGGCACCAAGGCACCGACGGCACCTCCACCGGCAGCGGCTTCTCCGGCCCCAGGGGCTCCTCCTCCGAGCGCTGCCGCGAGTCCCGCCAGGCCTCCAGCCGCTGGGCCGCCAGCACCGCCCCCTCCGGCGGGAGTGGCCGTTGCCGCGCCGGCGGCGCCGATGAGGCGACCGGCGGTGTTCAGGGCCACGGGAGGGCCTGGAGCCAGGCCAAGCGACGCTCGGGTGGAGCTGGCGGCGTCCGCTACGGCGGCAGGCAGCGGCAACGCCCGAAAGCGGTACACCTGGTCGCCACCTGTCGCTGCCGAGGCGCCCCCTGCCGCTCCGCCCGCGGGGACGCAGAAGTCCGCCACGTCGATGCCGCCGGTGGTGATGGCCTCGACGTAACCGCGACCGTCGGGCGTCAGGATGCCCGTGCCAAACGGGGGAGTGGCCTGGAACGCCAAGAGGAGGCGCTCGTGCCAGATCCGAGCTCCTCCCACCTGATACCTGATCAGCACGAAGTCGCCCTCGCCAAGCCCACGAGCCGCAAGGGGATGGCCTGCGGCGGCCGCGGCCGCTGCGGACATCGCGTCACTGGCTATGCAGTCGAGCCCTCACAAGGGCAACTTGAGCACGGGCCTCCTCCTCGAGCTTGTCAAGGCGGCTGGTCGTCTGGATCGGCACCGGCGGCACGAGCAGTCGTCCCAGGGCCGCGCCTGCCCCGATCCCCAAGACCAGGGCCAGCAGCACGGCCGACAACGGCCAGGCCCCCGCCGACGTTGGACAATCCAGCCGCTGGGCCTCCTGACCTGCGCCGCACACCAAGGAAGGCTTGCAGGTGCAAGGCGGGCACTCTGCCCTCGCAGCCCAAAGGAGCGCCCCCTGCGATACGGTGTGCAGAGACTCCTGTGCAAGCCACGCGCCAAAACTCATCGAGCGGCCTCACTCATGCACTTGTGCACAGATGCCAGCGGAGAGCACGGGCTGGCATTCGGGAAGTGCGGCACTCTCACCTCAGGGCTCTGCATAACGTTGTGAAAACTGTCCATATATGTTATAAGTACATGTATATACATACGCGACCCAGTATATATAGTGTTATTATACACGCAATCCAGTGTGTATGTATCTATATATATACATATACATATACATATACACACGCGCGAAACAAACAAAAAACTTGTCCTGGAGGTCCCCGACGAAGCCGTATGCGCGAATGACGCTGCCGAACGTGTGGGCGCCGCGGAGCAGCACTTGCCGCTGCGCGCGCTGCCTCCGCAGCTGGCTGGCCAGCAGGTCGGCGCGGTTGGAGCGGATGCACGCCTCGCAGACCGACGAGAGCAGCACCTCGCTGGCTGGCGCGCATAACCCTGAGATACTGGTGTCTCAATGCTTGATCGAGCCCGGCGTTTTCGCCTGGTTTCGGTCCCCAGGACCCTCACAGATCGACCTGACTCTAGCAGAAAAATGGGGGTCCAGGGGTCTGGTCGTGCTATCTTCACGATGTTGCTACTTTTTCGCGACGTCGCATCTCAGGGTCAGAAGGCGGGAGGCCTCTCAGAAGCCGTCGCGCCTTCTGACCAGTCCCCATGTGGCCTCAGCGAAGTCATCGAATGCTTGTCGGAAGGCCAGACGCTCTCTGAGCCTTCTGAGAACGACCACCCCCTTCTGCCATCCCCCCTGGGCGCGCCGCCGAACCTCCTCGCTGGTCCTCCTGAGCCGGGACTGAAACAAAACCGGACCGGGACAGAAGTCAAGGACCTGTGAGATCTGGCCGTTCTTGAGCCTCGTTCGTCCGATAAGAATCCCCAACGTTGTGGCCTTGGCCCCACATGCTGTTCTCTGCAGGCTTCGCGGGGCCTATTGACGAGGCTGAGATACCATGGGCCAGTGGGGATGATGATCGGATATATACAGGTTACTGAATTCTAGTCGACGCGCAACGGTGGTCTTCGGACGCCTTCGCCTGCTCTTTGGGGGCTGTGTCGCCTCGGGGTGCACTTTCCAGCGGCTGCGCCTCGCCGCGGAAGCGTTCGCGAAGGGTGTCCGCGGATCGTCCCGAACGGCCGCCAGATGCCCGAGTCCTGAACCGCAGACTTCCTGGAGCCCAGACCTCCGACGAAGTGGTAAAAAACAGGGCGGAAGCTCCGCCGTTCTCTCTGCGGCCTGCAGGGTGTCCCTCGCCGTGCCCCGGGGACCGTCGGAGGACGACTCGGACGACGAGAAGCCAGGCCTGAGTTGGACGCGAATTCTCTGGTGGGGCCATAGATGGGGGGGGCGGCAGCGAGGGCTGCCGAAAAGGAGCCCTTCAGGGCCCCAAAAGGGGCCCATGGGGCCCAGAAGAAGGCCTTGAGGGCGAAAAGGGCACCTCTCTTCCCCCCCCCACTTATCGCCCCCCATGAACTCGCGCCCTACCGAGGAAGGGGTCGGGACTTCCGGGAGTCCTGCACTGAGAAAGTCCAGCGCGGGAGAGACTGAAGCTTCCATCCGAGGGCTGGGGTTTCTTCGAAGCCTTCTCAGAGGCCCACGGGCCGTGCTCATCAAAGAAAAAAGAACGGCATACACATGAACTTCGTGCTCCGCGCGGATTTCTTGGATCTGCGCTGGACCCGAGCGCGCCAGGGGCGGCGCCGGAGACGCCGCCAGGGGGGCCCAGCGCGGATCCAAGAAATTCGCTCGGAGCGCCAAAAGTTCCTGATTATGGCGTTTTTTTTCCCATTTGATCTTCGAAGCCTTACCAAAGGCCCGCGGGCCCTTCTAAGCAGGTCCTGCCTTCCAATCGGAGTAGGGCGGGTTGCGGCACCGGCAGCTCAAACTCGGTCCCCAGGCGCCTGCCGCCTGGGTCCAAACGCACGCACCAAACGCACCACCTCTGATGCAACGTAAGAAACCATAGTTTCAGCTTTTCGCCCCGCGTCTAAGAGAGCAGCTTGGCCACCTCAGCAGATGCCTCGTCTGAAGGAATTGCCTCTGCGCCAAATGCCGTGCAAAGAAATTCCAAGAGTGTTCCGTGTATGATGCATGGTTCGAACACGCAGTTTCCGTGCACTGTGCCCCACAGACCAATGATCCAAGAAGGCTACCCCGCCTTCTTATAAGACCGCCCCCCTCGCGCCAGCCCCCTGTGCAGGCCGCCAGGCCTCGTCCATGCCCTCGCTCGTGGCGTCAAGGATCGCGAGCGTCCGCTCCACGTCGAAGGCCCTGGACGAGCGCTGGATGCTCTTCAGGAGGATGGAGCACGTGACCTGGTTCGGTTCCAGCCCGCACGCGCGCATCTCCTCATGGCACGCACGAAGAGATGGGCACGGACCAAGATTGGTACGATTCCCAACGGCAAGCCATGTCCAAAACCGACAGCGGCCGCCTGCAGGGCAGGGCAGGCGCTAGTTTGCCTCAAATGGGCAACGTCCGCAGCGACACCGACAGCGAGTCCTGTTAAGAATGAGCAGGACTGCTCCCAGCATTCGTGCCCATTCTCTGAATCCATTTTGAGGGAAGCATTCATTACCCAAGCAAAGTGCCCTAATAGCAACAACGGATCTGTGGGACCCGTGTGGCCCGCAGGATAAGTGAGACCTGCGGGACCTATGGGACCTGCGCGACAGGTGGAACCTTTGGGGCCTGAGGAACCTGTGGAACCTGTGGAACCTGTGGAGCCTGTGGGACATATGTGTGGGGGGCAAGTGGGGACTGTCGAATTCGAGCGACCTGGGGGACCTGTCGGACAGATGGGGCCTGTGTGACCTATGGGGCGTGTGCGACCTGCGAGACCTGTGGGACCCCAGGTGCCCCTGAGACCTGTGAGACATGTGGGACATGTGGAACTTGTGGAGTTTGTGGGACTTGCGGGACATGTGAGAATTATCCCAGTGCGACCCTACCTAGGAGTTGGAGCTCCTAGGAAAGCAGCATTAGTAGTAACAGTAAGGCTAAGCTAAAGCTAAGCGAAAGCTAAGCTAAAGCTAAGCTAAAGCTAAGCTAAAGCTAAGCTAAAGCTAAGCTAAAGCTAAGCTAAAGCTAAACTAAAGCTAAGCTAAAGCTAAGCTAAGCTAAAGCTAAGCTAACGTTAAGCTAACGCTAAGCCAAAGCTAAGCTGAAGCTTAAGCTAAAGCTTGAGGTAAAGCTAAGCTAAAGCTAAGCTAAAGCTAAGCTAAAGCTAAGCTAAAGCTAAGCTAAAGTTAAAGTTAAGCTAAAGCTAATCTAAAGCTAAGCTAAAGCTAAGCTAAAGCTAAGCTAAAGCTAAGCTAAAGCTAAGCTAAAGCTAAGCTAAAGTTAAGCTAAAGCTAAGCTAAAGCTAAAGCAAAGCTAAAGCTAAAGCTCCCAGGGGACTGGGGGAACCGCGGGGCGGGGACTGGGGGAACCGCCCGGGGCGCTGTGCACTGCCCGGCCCCTTTAAGCTAAGAGAGTAAGAACCCTTCTAGGCAGAGCCTAGGTAGGGAATAATCCCCTGGGGATGAGAAAGTTCGGGGTCCAGGCGGGATAAGAAAGTTCGAGGTCCAGGCGAAATATCGATGTTAGGATGGGATTAGTAATGGTCGCAGAGCTACGATAGGAACTTTGAAGGGGAAACTATAGTTTGGCCTCCCCGCCTGTTGTGGCAATTGAGCCACATTCAACCCCGTGGATTAAACATACGAGGGTCAAGATGGGGAATGTTGTGTTATCTGCGGGTTGCCGTTCTGCGGCCTGTACGACCTGCGGGACCTGTGGCGCCCGTGTGACTTGTGGGACCTGTGGGACCTGGGGCACCTGTGGGGCATGTGGGACTTGTGGGACGTGTGGGAACCGCGGGAACTGGGCAACCTGTACGACCTGCGGGACCGTGGCGCCCGTGCGACCTGTGGAACCCGTGGGACCTGTGGGCCCCCAGCAACCCTCGAAAGTGGCAACGGTTTCGCAGATCGCAGCCCCACAGGGATGGCGAGGTCTCATCAGAGTCTGGGTAAGACGTCACTTCGCTGGACCCCCCCCCAGCAGCTCTCGAAAGTGGCGACAATTGCACGGATCGCGGCCCCCCAGCGATGGCCAGGTAGGAGGCAAGCTGGCACGCATGAAGGAGTGAGGTGCGAGGCAGGGAAGAAGAGGAGAGGACAAGGGAGGCGGGAGGCGGAGAAGACGCGCGCGCAGTGCTCGATTCAAAACGAATACCCAACGCAGAAGGGTTGGGAGTAAAACGACACAAGATGTGTAATAACCTGACACAGTTCCTTCGGCGGGTGAGTTTCCAGGATTCCCACTGGCGTATCTAACATGGTGGTCCCGAGCTGTAACCACGTGTTTGCACATGTCTGGGCCACCCAGGCGGATATCTAACATGGTGGCCCACAGCTGGAACCGCGATCGCGTTCGTCGGAATCCGCCGTCGTTGTCGTCGTCGGTTTTTCGGCCCGCCCCTCTCGATGCAAGTCGCTCGGTTCGGACTCGCTCTTAGCATTTCGCCCTGTTGCGGAACATGATCCTTTCGTGAGGTCTCGACTGCAATCAGCTCTGGGCGAGCAGTGTTTTTTTCCGCGGCGAGAGTCTCTCGGGGCAGCAGGGCACGGCGCGCGCCCGCGAAAGCTCGGAGCACCGAATTAGGAGGAGAGGAGGAGGAGGAGGAGCAGCAGCAGCAGCAGAGTAGATCAGATTATCATGGAGTCCCTGTCAAGCAACCGACTACGAGCCCGAATATACTTGACTGACTCTGAGATGGTTCCTTCGAAACCAGACGACTACCGATGCGAGCCCCTCTCAGGCTCACAGCACAGACTGCACTGGCCGATGGGCGCCCCTATAGGCACGCAGCCCTCAGAAGGGGGCCCATACATCAGGCGCGGCGACCACGTCCTTTCCCCCGCCCACCAGAGCTCGCCCCCCGCCCCCCCCTCCCTTGGGTGCGGCCGCCTCGGCCACGATTCGAAGGCATACTGATGTCGCTGCGAAACCTTCTGGAAGACTAGCTGGGGGCCTACTTACTGCCCGAGCTAATTAATTCATGTGTTAAAATGCTGCTACAAATGCTGATAACCTTTGACTACTTGCCAACATCGGGAGTCTGCTAGCTAATATCTCACGACTGTCACTGTCATTCACACTGCTACTGCTGGCACAGGCTGGCGGGGGAGGCGCCTCCTCGTACTCATCACCCAGAGGCTGGACTCACACCGCTGCTCCCCGCACCTCCCCTGGGATGCCTTCTGAACAGACCCGCGAGGCAAACCCGGCCGTGGCAACGAGGGCCTCCCATGAGGTCCAAAGAGGCGACAACGAGGCGCAAGAGCAGCGGCATCGGCACCTCCTCCTCCTCCCTCCTCCTCCTCCTCCTGCTCCTCCTCCTCCTCCTCCTTCTCCTCCTCTGCCTCCGCCTCCGCCTCCGCCTCCGCCTCCGCCTCCTCCTCCTCCTCCTCCTC
>CAUYUJ010008286.1:25759-41224 GCA_963575745.1 Prorocentrum cordatum
TACTAACTACTACTTTACTTATTACTACTACTACTACCACTACTACTACTACTACTACTACTACTACTACTACTACTACTACTACTACTACTACTACTACACTACTACTTACTACTACTACTACTACACTACTACTACTACTACTACTACTACTACTACTACTACTACTACTACTACTACTACTACTACTACTACTACCCCGATGCCCACATTCTGACCGCACCCATCCTCGATCAGCTCCCAGGTGTCCTCGCCGCACGCCTTCCGGGCGGCACGCCCAGAGGTGAAGAGGGGGCGGGCCCCCTCAGAAGGGCTCTGAAGGCCTCGAGGCCTTCCGAGAACAGACAGGCGCGTTCCGCCACTTGCAAAATCACCACTCGCAAGTGGCCTGGATCCGCCGCGGGGGATCTACCATGAATGGAAGCGCGGACACGTGTTCTTGTTCGGACGCTCGCGGGTAGGCACTTTGCGGGCAGCGGAACGCGCTCGGTGAGAGAAGTGCTCCGATTGGTGGCGCGCAGAGGCGGGTAGGGGGAGGGAGGAAGGCTTCTTCGAAGGAGGCTGCTTCCTAGAAGGCGCGGGCCTTACATCTACAAAGAAGGCCCGCCGCTTCTACGAAGCAGGGGTGCTTCTGAGAAGCCTTCCCCCCTCCCCCTACCCTCTGCGCGTGGCCGATCTGACCCTTCCCCGAAGACGCAGAACACTCCTCAGAAGGCCGGAGGGCTTCTGTCTGAGAAACCCCCGCCGCCCTCCGAGCAGGCCTGCTCCTCCCCACCGTCCCCCCCCCCGGGCGCGCCACCGAGCCTTGACCGACGCGTCGATGAGCTCGTTGAAGGTCACGCAGTTCGGCGCGAGCCCGTCCGCCCGCATGGCCCCGACGGCCGCGCGCGCGCGCCGCGTGTCGCCGCTGCTGAGGTACGCCTTTTTGGACGCCCGAAATGGGGACGGAAAACATTGGCACACTGCCGGGCAACAAATGCAACTCAAAACCGACAGCGGCCGCTTTTGGGCAGGCGGCTCAGTCTTCAGAGAGCAACGTCCGCGCGGCGCGGACAGCGAGTCCTGCCAAAAATGAGCCAGAACTGATGTTGGGCATCGTGCCCCACTCTTTCCGTAACCATTTCGATCGTCCCGAGCCTTGATCATCGTGTTGTGCGTGACGACGTCGGCCCCGCCGACGGCCTTCGCCTCCGCCATGACCTCCGAGCATATAGTAGAACAACAAGCACCCTCATGAGAAGCACCCCGCCGAACGAGGCTGTTGAGCAATCAAACGCGCCCGAGGCAAAAATCGTACGGGACAAGGCTGCATGGTAACTGCCCAGGGCCGTTCAGCAAACGCCAGTGATGTGGGTTGGGTTTTTTTTCTCCTCCCTCGAGTTTGTCCGATCCCCGTCCCCAGTAGCGTGGCCTTGGCCCCACTGGCCGACTGACCCCCGAGGTGGGGATCTTCGTCATTGGATGAACAAAAAGAACGGCTTGACCACGAGTTCTCTGAGGCCAGCTTGGGGTTCTTGATCGGCGCCGGACCCCATCCCTGGCGCGCGGAGCGGGCCCAACGCCGATCCAAGACATCCGCGCGGAGCTCCGAGTGCTCAGGTTTGTGCAGCTCGATGCTCTTCAAAAGATGTGTGCTGCCGCCCCTGGGCTTCGCGGGGCATATCCCCATGCTGGTGAGGGTGAGCTGCGTGGGGGCGAGACACCGTGGCCCAGTGGGGATGGCGATCGGCCAGACGATGCTAGAAGAAGAAGAAGAACAAAAACAAAGTGCACAAACATAAACTTTTGGCGTTCCGCGCGGGTTTCTCGGATCCGCGCTGGGCGAAACAGTGTATGTTTATGGCGATGTTCGTATTCGACAGTGGGGATGGGGATCGGTCAGACAATGCCGAACCTTCTCGGCGGCCCTCAGGTCCCCACACTTGACGCAGATAACCGAAGAAGACAAGACGTCACGGGCAAGAGCTCTCGGAGAGCTCCGCGCAGCTCGCTCCTGGATCGGCGCTGCCCCCCCCACTTGCCTCCCTGGAGGGGCACCGCCAGGGGGGTCCAGCGCCGATCCAAAAAACTATCGGCGTGCCCCTGGAGGGAATAACGAGGAGGTACCCATACCGCTACACTTAGGTCGGGCATGTCCTCCTAAAGGCGGACGTTGGAATAACATGGTTTCACGAGAAAACACAGAAAATCATCTCATAAAAAATCACAAGAGCAAGAACAATCATCACCAGACCATGCTTAGACTATGCCTAACTAGTTCCTCCTGTAGAGGAACGTGCGGTCTCGACGCCGGGAGGGCAGCGGCAGGGGCATCTCCCCCCCCGAGACCTCCGACAGCGCATGCCTCCCCGAGATCCGCCGCCTCGAAAACACTGCGACATCGCGAAGCATCACGACTGGAGCCCCAGACCCCATCTTTCCGCGCCATGTCTCGAGCCGCATGGATCTGCGAGGGCCCCGGGGCCTGAAGAAGGGCAAGAGAAACGTCCAGCTCGACACCATGGAGACGCCAGGACCTCGGGGTTTCTGCCGACGTGTCCTCTTCTGGATGTCGAGCAGCGTGTTCCGGAGGCACGTCGACCGCTCCGGGCTGGCCTCGAAGACCTCCGTGGCCTCCTCGCGAAGGGCGGCGAATCCCCCCGCCCGAGAAGGACCATTTGTGAGGCACGTGAAAGATCTTTCCGAGTCGGCCAATCGGCCAGTCGGCCAGCCAGCCAGCCGGCCAGTCGGCCAGTCAGAGTCGGCCACGGACGGGGGGGAGTCGGATAGTAAATCCCGGTGCCCCAAAAAGTGCCCAAATGTACCGAGAGGGACAGGACGGGGGGGGGAGTCGGATAGTGAACCCGGTGCCCCACGAATTCTCCAAGTGCCCCCCATGGGGGGGGGGCAGCAAGACAGAGGACAAGCCCCCCTCCCTGCGGAAGGCGGCGCGGAGCGCCTCTCGGAAGCCCCGGCCCGCGCCCTTCGAAGAATCCCCTCTGGGCCGTCTCTGGAGACCGGGAGGAGGAAGGGCAGGAAGAGGATGGGCAGGAGGAGGAGGAGGAAGAGCAGGAGGAGGAGGAGGAGGAAGAGAAGGAGCAGGAGGAGAACTCCTCCTCCTCCTCCTCCTCCTCCTCCTCCTCCTCCTCCTCCTCCTCCTCCTCCTCGTCCTCTTCCTCCTCCTCCTCCTCTTCCTCCTCCTGCTCCTCCCTACTGAAGGCGGCGGGGCGCCCTCAGAAGCCCTCGCGTCATACGAGGAAGCCTCTGGGCCTCCTCCGAAGACGCGGGCGGCTCCCCAGGAGGCCGGGAGGGCTTCTGAGAATGGACAAGCGCGGTCTACGACTTGCAAACCAACTGCCCGCAAATGGCCTGGATCCGACGCGGGGGATTTCTGATAGATTACACAGAGGAAGACCTGTTTTGTTCGGACGTTTGCGAGCAGGCACTTTGCGAGTAGCAGAACGCGATCGGCGAGAGGGGCCCCGACCCTGAACCACAAACGCTAGAACCGAAACCTTAAACCTGAACCCTCAACCCTAGACCCTAGACCATAGGTCGGGCATGTCCTCCTACAGGCGGATAGTGGAAAAAACTGAAGCATAGTCAAAACACGCTCAAACATAGCTTTAAATAATCAAACTAATCGTCCCAAAATTATATTGTTTTGTACTACTTTTGAATACTCCTCCCGTAGAGGGTCACGCCCGACCTAACCCTACCCCCCCTCTCCCTTTCCCGGGGTGCGCCTCGACGGGAGCCCCTGTGGGCCTCGGCGGCCCTGTCACCAACGGGATCTTGACTGGGCCTCGTCCATATTTCGACCACCCCTCTGCACTCTGTCGTCCGGAGCCTCGGCGGCCCTGTCACAAACGTGATCTCGACCAGGCCTCGTCCAAATCTCGACCACCCCCCTTCACCCCCTGTCGTCCAAACGTCGTCCAAATATCGTCCTGATTCTTTGTCCAGATGTCGACCACATCCGACAAAGCCCGGACGAGACCCCCCGAAACCGCAAAGGTCTTTTTCTTGTTCGACCCCGGCAAGTTTACTTGCATGGACGGGGGGGGGGGGGGCTGAACCTGAAGCAAGCCGCAAACGACTGGCACGTGCGGAGATCACGCGCAAGTCGAAAGGCACTTGCACGCCAGTATTCGTCTGAAGAGGGGCGAGGGGGGGGGGGGAACGCCGTTCAAGTAAGCTTGCCCGAATCTCAAAAAACAGGCTCCAAGGAACTCTTGGACCCTCCGACGGTCCCATGGAGGAACGCACGACTTCCCCCCTGGGCTCGCCGCCGATCCTTGAGACGCCGCTCCGACCCGAGGCTCCGCACAAAATGGCAACGCATGGCGTCCGTGTGCTCCAGGCCGCACGCGGCCGCCGACGCCATGACCTGCCGGGCCTCCGCGGGGGTGCCGCTCTGCACGCAGCCGGCCAGGAGGATCTCCACCGTGCGGACCTGTCGGGCACGCGCTGGCAAAGGCCAGGTCGGGGGCGCCCACGAGGAGGGCCGTTCAAGAGGCAGCTCTTCTTCGAGAGGCCTCCCGGATCGGGTCCGAGCGCATGGGGTTGGAGGATCCCGGCGCATCGCCGATGCATCGCCGATGCATCGGCGACGCACCAGCGATGCATCGTCGACGTCACCAGTGCAGCCACGAAGTCCGCGTGGAGAAGATCGGGCTCCACATCCAGCCGCATCGCCGGTGCATCGGCGCTCCTTCGGCCCCCATCTGCTCCGACCCCACATGGGAGGCCTACAGTAGGAGCTTGACGACAAGACACCTTCCACAAGAAACCTAACCCTGAGACCCCAAGACGTCTATTGATTGTTGGTGTGGGAGCGCCGCGCTTACCATAGCAAAACCATCGAAACCAAAGAAACCCAGGGCACCCTGGAGGCATGTCTTGGCATGGGATTCCACTGTAAGAGGGGGGGCCTCCAAGAGTACGTTTTCGCTCTAGATTGTTGCAATCCTTACGTGCAGGGAGGGGGGAGGCGGCGAGGCGAGCCCCCAGAAGGCAATCTGGTCTTCGTGCCGGTCGGGGCGCCCCTGCACGCCCTTGCGGCCCAGCGCTGTTTGAAACGGCGACGGAGGGGGAGGGGGAGGGGGAGGAGGACGAGGACGAGGAGGAGGAACCTGAGCGCGGACTTGCGCAGCGCCGGGATCCGAGTCGGGCCCGGGCTCGGGCGCCCTGCCGGGGCCCTGCCCGGGCTGGTTGCAGTGGCGGCGGAGGGGCGTGCAGGCAGGTTCGCCAAAGCTGGCCATAAAGACGCGCCGAGAGGGGAGGTCGCAAATCATGGCCCGAGGCATGCGCGCGGCGCACGAGGGCGGGGGGGGGGGGTCGGAGGACGCAGTTCACGAAGAAGAGGGGTCCATGGAATCTGGGAAGATGTCCCGACCCCAGCCATGAGCTCCCCCACCACAGTCGTCGCCCCCCTCCTGGCCGCAGGCTGGAAAACCGCCAGGAGCCTGCGAATAAGCCCAGAAACCTCGAATCTCGAACCCGAAAAGCTGCCCCCGGCAACGCCACCCACCACTGGGCCAGGCTCCCCCTGCCGTGGCCCCCCAGAAGGCCCTAGAGGGCGAACGACGAGGGAAGGGCAATCATTGGCGCGAGCAGGCCCGTGCCGCGACCGCGATGACGACCGGGGCGTTGGCTCCCTGACACCGCCTGGCTGGCTCAGGCCTGACCGGTCGCGGCTCTCCCGATTGCGCGGACCGTTCCAGGCTGCTGCTTCCCCTCCTGGCGGGGGGAGAAGAAGGTACAGTGGAAACCCATGCCAAGAAACATCCTGCTGGCCTCCAGGGTGCCCTGGGTTTCTTTGGTTTCGATGGTTTTGCTATGGAGAGCGTGGCGTTTCCCACACCAAAAACCGATGGAAGTCCTGTGGTCTCAGGGTTCGGTTTCTTGTGGAAGGCTTCTTGTGGTCGAGCTCCTACGGTTCTGATATAGCCACTCACTCGACCTCTCCCCAGGTGCCTTCGGACCAGGATCTCGCCGCACTCTCGAAGCCAGCGGTGGCGACGAGGGGAGGGCAGCAGTGTGGAAACGTGTGCCTCAATTGATGAATTCCTGATTCCACCCTTGGGCCAGCAATGGGATGCAGGAGCTTAGTGGGCCTTGGAGACGACACGGCCGTTTTTGTTACCGGTTCTGTTCTGACGTGTTGTTGCCAGTTCCGACTCCGCCTTTGTACCTGTTTCCGTCGCATTTGGTTTTACCTGTTCCTGCTCCGGTTCCAATCCTGGAGCCGTTTGTTTGCCGTGTCTGGTCGCCGTTGTTTTGCCGTGCCCATTTTCAAGAAACACTTCTTCTCCGGAAACCATGCAAAAACGGCCCTGCCGCTTCCAGGGCCTCAGTGTATAGGGGGTGCAACAAGCTACCGATACCAGGACTCCTGGACCTCTCCCGGGGTGCGTCCTGACCAGAAGGTCGAGGCGAATCCCGCCGCGCCGACGAGGGCCTGCCAGGAGCCTCACAAGTGCGAGACCGACGCGCAGTGGCAGCGGTGTTGGCATCTCCTCCTCCTCCTCCTCCTCCTCCTCCTCCTCCTCCTCTGACCCCTGGGCCAAAGCTACCCCTCGGGCCCGTCCCCAGACATCATGCGCTATGATCTGTGTAGTCCGCGTCCCCAAGGAGGTTCCGACTCCTTCCCCAGAGGTAATCTTAAGGAGCCGAACTCTATACACCGACGCCTTTTTCCAGCCCCGCATTGAAATTCGCACAAGAAAGTGGATCCTGGTGCATACGGGATCCTGGTGTATACATGTTCCATTGTTTCCCTGGGCGGACGGGGAAACAAGTATACACCACACCACCCCGACGTCGTCCCCGACCCTCAAAAAAGTCCTGGGATGGACAACCAGCCCGCAACTGGCAGTGTATAGGCTCCAGTTTCCGAAGTCTGGCGTCCCATGCGAATCCATGTCTGATGGTCCTCAGGCCCGGGAGCGGCCCCCCGGGAGCCGAATGTCTGTTGCCCCCCGAGGGGCCGTGACGAGCCCGCAGCCCTGCAGCCTCACCAGAAGCGCGGGCAGCGCGGACTGCTCGCGCGCCAGCTGCAGCAGCCGCTGAAGCAGAGCCTCCGGCGCCGCCGACGGCGTGGCGGAGTCCGCCCTGGCTGGTTGGGCATGTCGGGCCCGCCCTGATCCTCCATTTCCTCCTCCTCCTCCCACTTCCCCTCCTCCTCTTCTTATTCTCATTCATATTGGGCCAATCAATTATGATTATGATGCAGCTTTATCATTGTTAGCCGCATTGCTATCCGTATGGTTATCAATGTCATCGTCATTGTTATCCGTCGCATTCCTTTTTTAGTACGACTTGGTGCTCGTACTCTTATCCCGCAGTCCAATCATTCCTGTGCAAATCGAAAATGTGGTATACTTCTGACCATCATTGTTCGTTTCAGTATTCCGCTTCTTCCCAACACAGTGCTGGCACTTAGGGGCTTTCACTTGTCACGAAGGAGCTGGGTCTGCCTGTCGAATTGGCAACTATGTTGCCGCCGTCGCCGCCCCGTCACTGCCTCGTCGCCGCCCGTCGTTTGGGCCCGTCTGTCGGTCGCCGCTTTTGTTGCCGCCGTCGCCGCCCAGTCGCTGCCTCGTCGCCGCCCATCGCCGCCCGTCGGTCGGTCGCCGCGCTTGTTACCGCAGTCGCCGCCCCGTCGCTGCCTCGTCGCCGCCCGTCGTTTGGGCCCGTCTGTCGGTCGCCGCCCTTGTTGCCGCAGTCGCCGCCCCATATAGATTGCACAACATAGATGGCTCAATGTTTACCATGACTTCTATACGAATTCGGATATACCACCCACCACCCGGGGAATATCGCCCCCCTGGAGATCCGCAATGTACATATGTTTCTGCCCCATCGTTCATCCGAAGTACGAGCTCAAATCATCCAAGCCCAGCCAGTATCGGCACGCCTCCTTTGATCCTGCGCAAGAGAAATATGCGCGCACGTTCGTTCATCATAGATCACCAATTTCCAAGAACGCCTTGCAACAAATGGGACGAAGTGCATACGCGCGCGTCGTCGCGCGCGCATGCCAGACTCAATTCGAAAACCCAGATCGCGTAAGGAATGCAAAGTCGAATGTCCCGAAACCATGAAAAAAAAAAACATGGGTTGGCAACATGAGTTTTCAAAAAAGTCTGCGCGCGCTCTTGCAAATTAGATGATCCTTAAATGCAACCAAACGGGCCTCTCGCGCGCGCGCATGTCCAAATCATTCGAACGCCCTTGCGCGCGTGCTGGGGAGCACCATCCCTGTCAAAGAATACCATGCGGGCCACTAACGCGCGTCGGCCACGCGCGCATGCCGAAATCCTTCCAAAACCTCCATCACCAACGCGTGGACAGCATCCGTATGACATCCAAGACGATGGTTCCGGCGAGGGCGTTGTGATCCTTGGCGGATGTTTCGCCATCTTCACAGCGGTCCTCCTCCGTCTCCTGCATGGTGACAGGTCGTAACCATTATGAGTGCGTTTCTGTTCGTTCTTCCAGCTCCAGTATGGGTCGTCCTTTTTCCACTTGGCCAGTCCTGCGCCCACCGCTGGTTCTGTCTTGGGTCGGGCTGCTGGTTTGGGCGATGGCTGTGAACATGGTTGCCTCTTCGGTTTGGTGTTCTAATGCTGCTTCCGGCAGTCAGTACGGTTGCCACCTCGGTGGATTCGACTACACGTAGGAGTGACCCTAGGCTAGAGTGACCTTTGGTGCGCGGCTAGAGTGAACTTTGGCGCGCTCAAATGCGAGCGTTATCGCGCGATGTGGGTGCCGACGCGAGGTCAAGCTCATTCCACAAGAAAAATCACCCGACCCCCTTTGGGCCAGCACCAAAGGTCACTCCGGCAAGGGGTCACACTTACGTGTAGTCAATGGACGCCTGCAAACAGGGTGGGTGCTGTGCGCTGTGGCACGCTGTGGGGAGCGCCTGTGCGCTGGCCACAGGCCTCGCACGCCGGCACGCGCCCTCCGCAGCCGCCTCATTGTGCCAGGCGGCTCTGCGGGACGGGTGGGCCCCCGACGTATTCGGCACAAACCTCCCTTCAACAAGCCACCCTTTAGTGAAAACGGCCTAGCACCGAAACCGACGGACCTGGACCCGCAAAATTGACGGCCGCGCGACGCCCTCTCGCGAACCGAAAACGGCCAATTCGCTAATCGACGCGTCAGGGGAGGAGGTCTATCAACCTCCGATGTATGCCGTTGTGTGCGTGGGGCCTCGCAGGTCGGCGAGAGAAAAGGATCAGATGGTGGATGTCATGCGGCCGCCGCGGTCCTGCGGGCGAGCGCGCTGGCCACCACCACGCGCCGGAGGGCCTGTCCCTCGGGCGGGCTCGGGCGTTCGCGGCTTGAGCCAAAACAGTTTGGGTCAAAATGGCTACGGACCCTGCTCCCTCCTCCCCCTCCTCCTCCTCCTCCTCCTCCTCCTCCTCCTCCTCCTCCTCCTCCTCCTCCTCCCTCCTCCTTCTCCTCCGCCTCCTCCAAGACGCACGCGCCCAACCACGTGCATGAACACGGCCCCCCGATCCGCGAGAACAGCCTCGTGCCACGAAGGCTCGCGCGATGTGTACCTTCGAAGCCAACGTGGGTTCATGCATGTGTACGTTCAGGTCGGGCATGTCCTCCTACAGGCGGATTTGGCGGAAAAAATGAAAAATACCCCAAACATACTAAAACATTACTCAAAAACACTATTGAAAAAATTGCCCCCTGACTATTTCGGACTCTGTTTGAATATTCCTCCTGTAGATGGACAGGCCAGACTTAATCAACCTCAGTGGCCGAGATCGAGGACAAACGCCCGGATTGAACAGACCATGCCGTCGGAGATGCAAGCTTGGTGCGGCCCCTGAAAAGAGGCCCGCCCCCTCTGCCCTTCCCGCCTGGAAACGCGCCGCCGAGAGCTGGGCGCCCTCCGACGGACCCGTGCAACTCCGGAGATCCAACGCTGAAAAATCCGCCGACCCCAAGAAGCCTCGAGGAGGCCCCAAGAGGCCCCCAAGAAGCCCCCCAAGAGGCTCCAAGAGGCCCACCAGAGGCCCAAAAGTGGCCCCAAAAGGGACCCCAAAACGGCCCCCAAAAGGCCCCAAAAGTGCTGCCAGGAGGGCCCAGAGAGACCAGGAGCCCTCCGAGGGGTCGGTGGTGCGGCGTGAGCCCAAGAATCACAGCACCGTGAACAATCGCGACCGGAGCCTCGAACCCCCTCTCTCTGCGCCACCCTTCGAGCCCGATTGATCCAGGAGGGTCCCGGGGCCCAGAGCTGGACACAAAAAGAAACACCCGGCTCGAAAAAGCTGAGGCCCCAGGCTCTCAGGGGAAGGACAGGACGCCTTGGACCCCCTGGGCCGCCCTCCTTAGAGGTGGACCTTCATTTCATCCTCTTTCGGTTCGTCCTCTTTCGTTTCGACCTCTTTCGTTTCGCCATCTTTCCAACGCCGGACGGATCGAAACCGGACGAACCGAAGCGGGCGAATAGAATCGAAGCGGACGAAACGTAGCGAACGAAATGAAACGGGCGACATAAAATTCTGACGAAACGAAACGGAATCTCCCTTCCGGTGGTTGCTAGAAGTGCCCCTGGCCCAAGGTGCCTCCAGCTTTTAGCTCAGTTTGGGAGCCCCTGAGGCCCTCTGGGCCTCGTGAGGGGTGCTCTGGGGCCGTCGGGGCCTTCTTGGAAATCCTAGGGGGGCCTTCGGCCAGGGGCACTTCTAGGAGAGAGAGAGAGAGAGAGAGAGAGGAGGGGGAGGGGGAGGGAGGAGGGAGGAGGGAGGGGAAATAAAAGGAAGGAATGGAGGAGGGGGAGAAAGGATGAGGATGAGGAGGTGGAGGAAGAGGAGGGAGAGGAGGAGGAGGAGGAAGGAGGAGGACGACGAGACGAAGCGACGTGGGAGGAAGGGATGGAGAAAGAGGAGGAAAGAGCAGGGAGGAGGAAGGAGGAGGTAGAGGAGGAGGGAGGAGGGAAGGGATGAGCGGAAGAGGAGGAGGAGGAGGAGGAGGAGGAGGAGGGAGGAGGTAGGAGGAGGGAGGAAGAGGAGGAGGAGGAGGAGGAGGGAGAGGAGGCGGAGGCGGGAGGCAGAGGGGAGGAGGAAGAGAAGGATGAGGAGGGAGGAGGGAGGAGGGCGAGCGGAGAGGGGAAGTGAGGAGGAAGGAGGCCGGGAGGGAGAGGGAGGAGGAGGAGGGGAGGAGGAGGAGGGGAGGAAGAGAGGGAAGGAAGCAAGAGAAGGAGGACGAGGAGCGAGGACAAGGGAAGAAGGGAGGAAGGGTGGGAGGGGGAGGGAGGAAGAGGAGAAGGAGGTAGAATGAGGAGGAGTATGAGGACGACGACGACGACGAGAGGAGGGAGGGAGGGAGGGAGGAGGGAGGGGAGGGAGGGAGGGAGGGAGGAGGGAGGGAGGGAGGGGGGAGGAGGAAGGAGGAAGGAAGGGAGACCAGGGGGGACAGAAGGAGGAGGGAGGGCGACGGGGGGGAGGGAGGGAGGAGGAGAGAGAGGGAGGGAGGGAGGGAGAGGAAGGAGGAGAGGGAGACGGAGGGAGGAGGAGGAGAAGGAGGGAGAAGGAGGGAGGAGGGAGGAGGAAATGAGGAGGAGAGGAGGGAGAGGAGGGAGAGGAGGGAGAATAGAAGGACGGGAGAAGGAGGGAGGAAGGAGGAGAGGAAGAGGAGGGGAGGAGGGAGGAGGGGAGGAGGGAGGAGGGAGGAGGGAGGAGGGAGGAAGGAGGAGGGAGGAGGCGAGAAGGGAGGAGGGTGGGGAGGGAGGGGGAGGAGGGAGAGAGGAGGAGGAGGAGGAGGAGGAGGAGGAGGAGGAGAAGGAGGAGGAGGAGGAGGAGGAGGAGGAGGAGGAGGAGGAGGAGGGAGGAGGAGGAGGGCCTTTGCTTCTGCAGGGGCGGGCCTCCACGGCGCGGCCACGGCAGGGAGGAGCCGGAGCGCCTCCTGCACGGGAAAGCGCGCCCGACCAGCGGGCACGGCACAAACAAACGAGGGGCACGGCGCCCAGCAGCAGATTGCAACGGGGGGCATGCAAGACGAAGCCAGAAGGAGGATAAATTCGGACGAGGTTAAGTCGAGAACCTCTGGAGAGCGTTTTTTATTCGCGGCGATGGCGGGCGCTATGGGGGGGGACGGGGGAAGGGGGGGCGGGGGACGCATAATGTAACGCCACGCCCCGCGACCTGACAGACTGTGATGCCGGACGCTCTGGGACGCTCTGCGGTAGCGCTGGGAACGCGATGGGCGGGGAGGAGCGTTACGTCAGAGTGGAGGGGGGAGAGCGGGGGGGAGAGGGGGGGGGGGGGGCATAACGCGCGTCATGGCCCAGAGGGTAACATAGGGTAAAAAACGCGCTCCTGAGATCTGGCGGCTCTGGAGGATGTCTTGGGCGCCGCGGCCTTCCCATGTCGTTCCTGGGCGCTCTGAGAGCGTTCCCAAACGCTCTGGCACAGACTTACCCTCGTCCTAGCCCCGCCCGACATGTCGACCCCGGTCCCTCCAGGAACATCCCAGCCCCTCCTTCGGAAGCAACTCCTGCGAGGTCTTCGTCGGAACGATTCGTCGGAATCCCCCGATTCAGGCCGGATTAAACGGATTTAGCCAGATTATCACCAGATCAGCCGAGTTTTCGATCAGGGATATACCAGCACCGGTTCAGAATATAACCTCCCAGGAGTTGCATGTTTGCCCTCCTCTGGAGCACCCGCTGACACGGATCGGGGAGAGTACCCCCCCGAGTCACGAAGCCAGCGCGGCCCCATTTGTCGACGGAATTAACGCAGATATTGGCACGAATTGGACGAGGGCGAAGCCTTTTTGGAAATTTGGAGATCTGCACCTGCCCAACGTTGTCATATGACCTGTTCGTGGCCGCTCAGCGGCCGTCTCGGCGCAGGCAGCCAGCAGTCGCGTTCAGTGCGTCATGCTGGCCGGGGTCTCACGTCCCCGCGCTGCCAGTGCGCGGCTGTCTGGCCACTCAGGGGTCAGGACAGTCTGGGCCGCTCAGTGGCCGTTATCGGTGAGATTGCCAGCAGTCGCGTTCAGCTTTTCATTGCTGGTCTGGGGTGGCACGCCCCCGCGCAGCCATTGTGCGATCGACAGGCCATTCAGGGGCCAACAAACAAAAACTTGGGCCGCTCAGTGGCCGCATCTGGCGCAGGCAACCATCGGCGCATTAAGTGCGTTCGTTGGTCGGGGAGTCACGCCCCCGCGCTGCCAGTGGATCTACAGAACATGTTCGCCTGTCAGTGGCAGGACTGTTGTTGCGTTCCGCCCCCTCGTCCTCCTCCTGCTCCTCTTCATCCTCCTCCTCCTCCTCCTCCTCCTCCTCCTCCTGGGCCTCCTCCTCCTCCTCCTCCTCCTCCTCTTCCTCCTCCTCCTCCTCTTCCTCCTTCTCCCCCTCTTCCTGCAGCTCCTCCCTCCCCCCCCGCGCGAGCCTCCGCGCGCGTAACGCCGCGAGCGCAGGAGCGAGCCCTACGACGACGACGACGACGACGACGACGACGACGACGACGACGACGACGACGACGACGACGACGACGACGACTATGAACGAAGAGAATGGAGACCCCAATCCAATCCCCGACTTTCTGTAGGGTGTCGAGCCGGGCAACAAAGAATGCCCCAAACTGCAAGTCGGCCCATGAAGGGGGGGAGGGCGCATCCTCGGCAGAGGTGCGTCCAGCTAGAGACAACCAGGGGTGTATCCCCGAGTCCCACCAGCCCTCTGGGCGTCGGTGGTTTAGGGCGTTTCCTCTTCCACCCCTCCCTCTTCCCCTTCGGGGAGGGGTTTACCCCTCCCCCTACCCCCTCCCCACTGACCTGGACAGGAGGGGCGGGGAGCGGTCAGAGCGTCCAAAACGGCCTCGGCGAGGAAGCCAAAAGCATTGATTTTACTATGGTTTTGGCCCCATTTTGGCCTTCTGAGGGGGCAGCGCTAATTAGAGCTCCCCTCTTCTTTGATCGATTTCCTCCACGATGGCCGCAAGAGGCCCCCAGGATGCCCCAAGAGGCCGCAGGATGGCCCCAAGATGGCCCCAAGAGGCCCCCCAAGAGGCCCCCAGGAGGCCCCCAAAGAGACCCCCAAGAGGCCCCAAGAGACCCCCAGAGGCACCCAAGGGGCAAAGATGGACCAAAGAAGCGCCCAGGAGGCCCCAAAGGCCCCAAGATGGCCCCAAGAGGCCCCAAGAGGCCCCCAGGAGGCCCCAAAGAGGATCCCGAACGGCCCACAGAAGCCCCCCCGAGGCACCCAAGACGCCGAAAAGCCCCTCAGGACGACCCTCTACTCGCCTGGGCGTCGTTTCTGGACGGGCTGGTGGGGATACGCGAAGCGTCTAGAATTCCCTTTCTTTTCTGAGCGACCAGTTGTAGGTTCGGAGCTCGGGGATTGGTAGCGAAACAACAACTGCGACAAACGTTGACCAAGACCGACAGCGGCCTCTGGGTGGCACGAGGAGTTTTGGGTATCAAGTGGAAGACGTCCGCGGCAATGCACCGACAAGCGGGCCCTCTCCAGAGTGGGCAGGAAAGGCTGTCTGCTTTCATCCCCATCCTCTGGAGGCCTCACACAGAGGATCCGAGCAGATGGGGTGGAGGATCGCCCCGCAACGCTAATGCATCGCCGATGCATCGGCGATGCATCGGCGACGTCGGTGATGCATCGCCGCCGTCGGCATGAGAGAAGATCGTGCTCCGAACCAGGCCGCATCGCCGATGCAGCAGCGACGCGGCACGCTCCTCCGACCCACCTCCACTGGCCCCACCTGGGAGGCCAGGATTCTTTCCGCCCTCGTTTCGATCGGCGCGCTCCGCGCGCCAGGTGGGGGTGGACTCAGCGCCAATCCAAGAGATCCACGCGGACCCTCGAAAGTTTATGCTTATGTAGTTGTTCCTGATACGGGAGCACAGGAGCATCCCCAGTACCCAGAGGGGGGTTGGGGGGGCAGGTGGGGGCGGGGTATGCTTGATGCGTTTTTGCAAAACTCTCGCAGCCAGGGTTCGAGACTCTCTGGCCCAGTCCCAGAGGAGGGAGGGGTACCGGATGGGGGGAGGTGCGCGCTCTTCCCCCAATTGCAATCCGAATATTTTAGGTCGACGCAGCAGATCCGCGCGGGCCTCCGAAAGCGTATGTTTAGAAGTGTTGTCTTCTTCGATTCCCTTGGGGCCCGCCCGAGAGGCCCGAGAGACGAAGATGTACGTGTGCGAGGTGTTCCCCTCCTCCACATGCAAGGTCCTGATGTTTTGGGTACGCGGTCGGCGGGAGCGCCGACCCCTTCCAATGGGTCGGCTTATCGTCCCGCGTCGTCTGTGGACGGTCCCGAGGCCCAGCGAGGACCCCCAGCAGCCGAAAACGGCCAGAATAGTTCCGTCGTGATCGTCGTGCGACGCGAGCAAAAACTTCCAGAATCATTCCATCGTTCCCTGACATTATGTTGCTCCCATCGTACTCAAGGACCACATGCCAGAAATAATTTCGAGCAGAAAAGTATCGAAGCAATG
>CAUYUJ010008287.1:0-5000 GCA_963575745.1 Prorocentrum cordatum
GTGTGGTCGTGCTGTGGTGAGGTCGTGCTGGTGTGTGTCGTGCTGGGGTGTGGTCTTGCTGGGGTAGGGTCGTGCTGGGGTCGGGTCGTGCTGGGGTGTGGTCGTGCTGGGGTATGGTCGTGCTGGGGTGGGGTCGTGCTGGGGTGGGGTCGTGCTGGGGTCTGGTCGTGCTGGGGTGTGGTCGTGCTGGTATGGTCGTGCTAGGGTGGGGTCGTGCATTTCGCTCGAGACATCCTGCCAAAATTCCAGGAAATCGTACAAAAACAAAGGAATTAGTCGAGACATCATCGAAATTCCTTCGCGCGGGGCGCTTTTCCGCGTCGCGGTCGGCTCTGCAGAACAAGCGTTTCGCTCGAGACATCCTCGGCAAACTCTGCGGAGCAAGCGTTTCGCTCGAGACATCCTCAACACACGAAAAAGTGGCCCGCACCCTGTGATTTATCGATCGGGATGTCAAAAACAAGCGTTTCGCTCGAGACATCCTCAAATTTTAATTCGCCGGCCTCCTTCGACCTCGTTATTTATCAGGGAAAAAATTCGCCGGCCTCCTTCAAGCAGGCACCGGGGGACATGTTTACATACTAAAAGAGAACCCTAGGCTTAAGCCCTTTCCGGGAAAAACACATGGGATTTCTGCCATCTCCGAACTTATGCAACTTTAAGAATCCAAAACTCCGTTCCCAGCGCCGTTCCGGAGGCCGCGGTATTTCGTTATTTATCGAGCGAACGCGTTTACCTCGCTTTTTATCGTTTAAAGTCGATGTCGGGAACATGATGGACCCACGAACCCGGAAAGGGATATAGACATGCGCAGCATGGTCACGTTTTCACGATACCCAACTGGGCGACATCTCACAAAACATCCCACTAGACACCCCGCGAAACATCCCACGAGACACCTCGCGAAACATTCCACGAGACACCTCGCGAAACGTTCCACGAGACACCCCGCGAAACATTCCACGAGACACCCCACGAAACATTCCACGAGACACCCACGAAACATTCCACGAGACACCCCACGAAACATTCCACGGGGGTGCGACTGGGTGTGGTCGTGCTGCTGGGGTGTGGTCGTGGCTGGGGGGGTGGTCGTGCTGGGGGGTGGTCGTGCTGGGGCGTGATCGTGCTGGGGCATGGTCGTGCTGGGGCGTGGTCGTGCTGGGGTGTGGTCGTGCTGTGGTGAGGTCGTGCTGGGGTGTGGTCGTGCTGGGGGGTGGTCGTGCTGGGGGGTGGTCGTGCTGGGGGGGTGGTCGTGCTGGGAGGTGGTCGTGCTGGGGAGTGGTCGTGCTGGGGCGTGGTCGTGCTGGGGCGTGATCGTGCTGGGGAGTGGTCGTGCTGTGGTGAGGTCGTGCTGGAGTGTGGTCGTGCTGGGGTGTGGTCTTGCTGGGGTGGGGCCGTGCTGGGGTGGGGTCGTGCTGGGGTGGGGTCCTGCTGGGGTGTGGTCGTGCTGGGGTGTGGTCGTGCTGGGGTGGGGTCGTGCTGGGGTGGGGTCGTGCTGGGGTGTGGTCGTTCTGGGGTGTGATCGTGCTGGGGTGTGGTCGTGCTAGGGTGGGGTCGTGCTGGGGTGGGGTCGTGCTGGGGTGTGGTCGTGCTGGGGAGTGGTCGTGCTGGGGTGTGGTCGTGCTGGGGGGTGGTCGTGCTGGGGGGTGGTCGTGCTGGGGGGGTGGTCGTGCTGGGAGGTGGACGTGCTGGGGAGTGGTCGTGCTGGGGCGTGGTCGTGCTGGGGCGTGATCGTGCTGGGGTGTGGTCGTGCTGTGGTGAGGTCGTGCTGGGGTGTGGTCGTGCTGGGGTGTGGTCTTGCTGGGGTGGGGCCGTGCTGGGGTGGGGTCGTGCTGGGGTGGGGTCCTGCTGGGGTGTGGTCGTGCTGGGGTGTGGTCGTGCTGGGGTGGGGTCGTGCTTGGGTGGGGTCGTGCTGGGGTGTGGTCGTTCTGGGGTGTGATCGTGCTGGGGTGTGGTCGTGCTAGGGTGGGGTCGTGCTGGGGTGGGGTCGTGCTGGGGTGTGGTCGTGCTGGGGAGTGGTCGTGCTGGGGTGTGGTCGTGCTGGGGGGTGGTCGTGCTGGGGGGTGGTCGTGCTGGGGGGGTGGTCGTGCTGGGAGGTGGTCCTCAGAATTCAGGTCCCCAGGAGAGGACAATCTATAACACAAAACAAGCGTTTCGCTCGAGACATCCTCACCATTTTCTGAAAAACAAGCGTTTCGCTCGAGACATCCTCAAATTTTAATTCGCCGGCCTCAAAAACAAGCGTTTCGCTCGAGACATCCTCAAATTTTAATTCTCGGGCTCGTTATTTATCAGGGAAAAATTCGCCGGCCTCCTTCGACCTCGTTATTTATCAGGGAAAAAATTCGCCGGCCTCCTTCAAGCAGGCACCGGGGGACTAGGTTTACCTACTAAAAGAGAACCCTGGGCCGGAGCCCTTTCCGGGAAAAAGTGGACTTCACCTGTGAAATATCGAGGTTTTTCCTTAAAGGCAGTAAAATTCCAAGAGCACGATCTGCGTGAGGGGTGGCGAACAATGGCCTTCGTCCTCACAGTTGAAATCCTCTGGCCCCCTTCGACCTCGTAATTTATCGCACAAGAATTCCGCCAGCCCCCTTCAAGTAAAAACCGGGGGTAAACCAACCAAAAGAGAACCTTGGGCCCATGCCCTTTCCGGGAAAACATGATGGACCCACGAACCCGGAAAGGGATAAAGACATGTGCAGCATGGTCACGTTTTCACGATACCCAACTGGGCGACATCTCACGAAACATCCCACGAGACACCCCGCGAAACATCCCACGAGACACCTCACGAAACATTCCACGAGACACCTCACGAAACATTCCACGAGACACCCCGTGAAACATTCCACGAGACACCCCACGAACAGGCAACCACTCAACCAGACACGCCACGAAACATTCCACGGGGGTGCGACTGGGTGTGGTCGTGCTGGGGTGTGGTCGTGCTGGGGTGTGGTCGTGCTGGGGTGTGGTCGTGCTGGGGTGTGGTCGTGCTGGGGGGTGGTCGTGCTGGGGGGTGGTCGTGCTGGGGGGGTGGTCGTGCTGGGGCGTGGTCGTGCTGGGGCGTGGTCGTGCTGGGGCGTGGTGGTCGTGCTGGGGTGGTGTGGTCGTGTGTGGTGAGGTCGTGCTGGGGTGTGGTCGTGCTGGGGTGTGGTCTTGCTGGGGTAGGGTCGTGCTGGGGTCGGGTCGTGCTGGGGTGTGGTCGTGCTGGGGTATGGTCGTGCTGGGGTGGGGTCGTGCTGGGGTGGGGTCGTGCTGGGGTCTGGTCGTGCTGGGGTGTGGTCGTGCTGGGGTATGGTCGTGCTAGGGTGGGGTCGTGCATTTCGCTCGAGACATCCTGCCAAAATTCCAGGAAATCGTACAAAAACAAACGAATTAGTCGAGACATCATCGAAATTCCTTCGCGCGGGGCGCTTTTCCGCGTCGCGGTCGGCTCTGCAAAACAAGCGTTTCGCTCGAGACATCCTCGGCAAACTCTGCGGAGCAAGCGTTTCGCTCGAGACATCCTCAACACACGAAAAAGTGGCCCGCACCCTGTGATTTATCGATCGGGATTTCAAAAACAAGCGTTTCGCTCGAGACATCCTCAAATTTTAATCTGCCGGCCTCCTTCGGCCTCGATATTTATCAGGGAAAAAATCCGCCGGCCTCCTTCAAGTTGGCACCGGGGGACATGTTTACATAGTAAAAGAGAACCCTGGGCCCCCGCCCTTTCCGGGAAAAACCATCGTTGCCTCCTGTCGGCGACTACAGAGGGTATGGTTACGCTGGCACCGTGCGGCGCCGCGGAAGGATGAGGACAGGGAGAGGGGGCGGGGGAGAATTGCGCCACGCGTTGCAGCAGCGGGACGTGGTGCGCCAAGGAACCAAGGAGGAGAAGGAGGAGGAGGAGGAAGAGGCTACAGAGGGTGTGGTTTGCGATCGGCACCGCTTAGGCTTGGGGAGCACGACGCTGCCCTCGTCGGGCCTCCTCGGGGCGCGGAGGGGAATTCGAGACGTTTCGCGTATCCCCGCCAACCCATCCAGAAACGATGTCCGGGCGAGTTGACGTGATCAGGGAAGTGCGGCAGCAAAGAGGGGGGCAGTCGAACCGTGCAAAGGAGTGAGGAGGAGAAGGAGGAGGTGGATGGATGGATGGATGGGGGAGTGGGAAGAAGGAGGATGAACAGGATGAGGAGGAGGCGGAGGAGGAGGAGGAGGAGGAGGAGGAAGAGAAGGGATAGGAGGAGGAAGGAGGAGGAGGAGGAGGAGGAGGAGGAGAGCAAGCAAAAGGGCCAGAGGTCTCTTGAATGGTTCTCGGAGCCTCTTGGGGTATTTCTTGGGCGTCTTGGGACGTCTTGGGGGTCTCTCGGCGGTCGTGGGGGGCTCTTCGACGCTTTGGGTACCTCGGGGGAGCCTCTTGGGGCCGCTTGAGATCCTTTGGGGGGCTTCCTGGGGGCCTCTTGGGGGCCTCTTGGGGCCATCTTGGGGCCATCTTGGGACCTCTTGCGGCCTCCTGGGCGCTTCTTGGGGCCATCTTGGAGGAGATCGATCAAACAAGAGGGGAGCTTTAATTAGGCCCCCCCCCCAGAGGCCAAAATGAGGCCAAAACGCTAGTAAAACTAATGATGTTGGCTTCCTCGCCGAGGCCGTTTTGGACGCTCCGACGACTCGCGAAACCACCCGTCCAGGTCCAGGGGACGGGGGAGGGGGAGGGGTAAACCCCTCCCCGAAGTGGAAGAAGGAGGGGTGGAAGAGGAAACGCCCTAAACCACCGACGCCCAGAGGGCTGGTAAGACTCTATATCGAGGTCCCCGCCCGCCCACCGGGGTGCCACCCCGGGGTGTTGGTTGCAAATCACGCCCTTTGCATACCACACCCTGTAGAGTCGCCGATCCTGGTGGAGCACAGTGGAGGCCCATGCCAAGAAACACACTGCTTGCCTCCAGGGTGCCCTGGGTTTCGATGCTTTTGCTGTGGAAGGCGTGGTGTTCCCACCCCCAAGAATCAAT